>JADLZK010006752.1:600000-1072500 GCA_015847255.1 Hyparrhenia diplandra
GGTGCGAAGTGAGTAGACAACGGACTTTAGGAATCACTTTGCACGGAAAACTTAGCCTATAGATACCTCGCTACTCTTAGAAAACAAACCCTTGCCTTAGGTTGACATAAACACGAAAAGCCACCGCGCGACCGTCCCCTCGTGGAAAATACGATACCCCCGCTTACCACCGGGTGAAGTGCTACAACGGTATTTCCGCGGCGCTTGCGGATTTATCTCGTGTGCGTTAAGAAACACCAACGACTTCCTAGCCCCTTCTCATCTCTTTTCGTGGCTAGTGTTACGACGTCCCAAAGTGTAATAGTGTAATTGCTATCATAGAACCTTAGTAATAGAGAAGTGCATAGGAACATTGATCTCTCTTTGACCTCTTGATTAGTTTAGTTATTCCTTGACATTTTAGGTAGTTTATTATTATTTTATGCTACTTATCCTTTAACATTTACCCCCTCACTATAGTCTAGTGGTTTGCTAAGTTAGTGGATGCATGATTGTGACTTATTAGAATCTCTAGCCAAAGCTTCTCGTGGATACGATACTCTAGAATACTCATCCTAGGGAAAAGCTACAATGGTAGGTGTTACGGCGCTGCAGAATCCTTAATATTTCTTTTAGCACTTAACAAATGCCAACAAGCTTTTTTTGCGCCATTACCGGAAAGCAATTGGCCTAAAGATTCTAGTAATGATCATGATGTCCGCTAATTTAGTATATCACTAGCTTTAGTAGGATTACCCTTGTTACGTTGAGTTGCGGAATAGATAGGACAAAAGTTTGTCGTTGCGATCTTCCGACAAGATTCCACGAGAAAAGAAGAAACATTGAAGAACCCGGGGTGCCCGATCATTCAAGATTCATCACACATTGGAACCCTGCTATCTCAAGGTATGTATTTAAATATATATTATTCTAACCATGTATAGATTAAAGAAGAAGTCACCGTCACAAGAATTCAATGTATAGATCTCAAGTGATGTACATAGAAGCCGCACACCATGAAAACTGCCGAATCCAATTCGGGTAAGTCAAGAGATGAACTTAGATCCGAGATGAAGCAAGGCATATGATGAACTCCAACCTTGTGCAAAAGACACGGCTCATTCATCATTGATGGGAGAATTGTAAGTATCAAATATCATTCATTACGTCTTTTTGCTACAAGTTACCTTTGCCTTGATCCACATGCTAGAGTGTAGCCGCAAATAAAATGAGTTATAAGACATGAGAAATAAAATCTGTGCTAAGAATAATCAAGGAACCATCTTTTGTTAGCATAGATTGGACCATATGAACTTGGACAACAACCTCTACTTCAACCATGTTGTATTTTCCCTCGGGTATGTGTCCACTAACGTTGTGCAGGAAAGAATCTATGCTATGTCTATTCAATGAAGAAGAGTGTCACACAACATGATATAAAAGAAAAAGCTCTCACTCAAAAAAAGAAGTGGATGGACAAAGCAACAGGGTCATAAGAACATCAAAGACAGGTAAGTGAATATAAATCTCATATTTGTATATAGCTTGTCTTATGTTCTCTTTTAAAATAAAAATAAAAATCTGAGCACATGAAAGCTCATGCTAAAGAAAACAACAATAACATGTTCCTAGGACAAGTTCCTTCGGGTATTTTTGGTCACTAACCTTGTAGAAACAAAGGATGAACAATGTCTAAGGACATGGTGATTGCAACACACGATTAGGGGACGGTCCAAAGATTCACAAGTCGAAAGTGTGAGGAAAGCTCAAGCATGGGGGAAGAAGGTCGACTCCTCTAAAGATCATCGACATTACTATTTCTCTACTCAAGCTTCCATCACTCCGACATGCTGGTTTGCAATCCCTTTACTCACAATTACTTTATCTCTCTAAAGTTTGAATGGTTAATAGATCTCATGCATAAAAATCAAACTTAAGATTTCATAAAATTTCCAACTAGAGAGAAAGTTATAGTGAGCATATAAAATATCCAATCAAAACTTTTTCTGGCATAAAAGCAACCTTTAGCTCCATGACAGTTCTACCCTTGTTTGAAATTACTTGTATATTCCTTCGGGTATGTGTTGTCAACTAATATTGTAGGAATAAAATCATGAGAGGAGCAAAAAGGTCTAAGTGCAATTTAAAGAACAAGAAAGAAAAGGACGATAGATCTTGTCACCCAAGATAGGTTTAAGAAAAGTATATAATAAATCAACTTTATCTTGTTTGATGTGCCTATGGTTAGAAAAGAATGAATTAAGTTTTGGTTCTATTGGTGTTTTCCCACCAACAGAGCCCATGCACTTGATCTCTACCATGACTTTGCAAGCGAGAACACACTTTGAGCAAAAAGATGGAGAAGCTTATCGGTCTCCAAACATTCAACAAGTGAAGGTCTTACAAGCATGCACACCGAACAAGACATTTGCCTATCTTTGCATTTCAACTCATAAGACCAACGAAGAACATGGGTGATGTCGTCTTTCACCATCTCCTTCATCTCATGGGAGCACGATTTGTCAAGATCGGATAATACACTCAAGGAAACAACAAGGTAAGAAGTCTTATTCAGGAGGACTTAAAATACCGAACCCTCGTCGAAAAGGTAAGATCAATAGTTATCCATATTTATCTCCTTGCATTGCATAATTGTTTTCCTTTAGCATATTTACATTATAGCACTAGCCTTGCATTAGAAAAAGAAAATAAATATTTGTTGGTTGCATATACTTTGAAAAACTCTAAGCCCCATGTGAGTAATTTTGTGGTGTAACAACCCATAAAGATATTCTTTGTGGTGGCATAAAAATAAAATAAATATCCATGCGTCATCATTCTTTATTTTGCATAGAAAATCCAAAATATTTTTCTTTGCTCAATTATTTTCTTAATGGAATAATCATAATCCTTGGCAACAAGAAGTAACATGGCAAACCACTAACACTTAATCAAGTTCCACTAGCTTTGTTGTCTATTTGAGTTCAGGAGATTTAAAGGGAGAAAGACATGATAGGCCGACTTCATCGTCACTATCTACCTCAACTTCCACAAACCCGACACTCCAATCCAAATTTTTGGGGAGAGCACCCCGGTTATCACGATAAATATCTCTACTACTATATTTATATTATTTTTATTAGCTAATATTTTGGTTTGCTTAGTTTGCTAAGAGTATAGTTCATAAAATCGTTTAAAGAGTTTTTAGTAGAGTGTGATCTTTAAAGTGTGAATATAAATAAATAAATAAATAAATAAATAAATGTTGACACCTGTTATGGCATAATATTAATAGTCAACTAAACATGAAATAAGGGCGTAAAATAAATAATCACATAGATTAGGGGCTTGACTAACATAGTTCTACAAGTTTTGGTGATTTGTATATTTTCGGGGACTAAACAGAAGCCTAGAGTTTGCAAGACATATGAAGCATAAAATATGTTACAAACATATTCCAAGATAGCACCATTGTAAAGATCTCGCCGAGACGATCGAAACGGATATATTATTTGCTATATTTGGTGCTCGGAATAAGGAGATATTAATATTACAAGTACTTGGAAGATTCTAGAATATGGCTGCGCGGGATTAATTGAGCCTAAATCAGAATTTGGCCCATGAAGACATATTTATATTATAATGAGATATGGCGTAAGGATTAGTACCACATTGCTTGCTGAAGGAGAGACATAAGAAGACCCCTATATATTGACCCCTAGGCCTATGGAATTATTATTATTTTTTTTTTAATTAATTCTAATCTCATTCTATCTCATTAACTCTTAGTTGTAGAGGGATCCCTTGAATGGATCTGTCTCTCTAAGGGATTAGTGAAGTAGAAGTAGAGATTAGAAGTAGATTAGCCATGTAATTAGAAGTAGATTAGATCTGACTTAGATCTAATCAAGACTAAAGGAAAGTTGAACTATACTTTGGTTCTCGGATCTGTCTTGAGTATGGTATGTCTTTATATCTTCTCTACAAGATTTATTCTTTAATATATTTATCTTTTCTATTACTTTATGCTTTCCATATTTGGTTAAGTATAGTTGTTATATTATTGCATGGGATCTCCGCTCGTATTGAGTGCTCTAGTTATTCATGGTAGCTAGAGTAGTAATTTATAGTGTAGATTTGGTGTCTAGGCTATAGGTTACCCCGATGTTGCGCCCAAACCTACGGATAGTTGTGGTAGCCCTGGGGGTGACAGCCCCTGTCGGCCGTTGTAATCCACCACGCACGGGTTGGTGTTTTTCGTAGAGCTTTTTGGCAACCTTCTCCCAACTACTTTCTTCCCAGTCTTCTTCGAGAGTTGGGACGGACTTGTTGCTCGAAGTGTAATAGTGTAATTACTATCATAGACCCTAAGTAATAGAGAAGAACATAGGAACCTTTATCTCTCTTTGACTTCTTGATTAGTTTAGGTATTTTATTATTTTATGTTTAGATAATATCCTTTAACATTTACCCCCTCACTATAGTCTAGTGGTTTGCTAAGTTAGTGGATGCATGATTGTAACTTATTAGAATCTCTAGCCAAAGCTTCCACGTGGATACGATACTCTAGAATACTCATCCTAGGGAAAAGCTACAATGGTAGGTGTTCTATGCGCTTGCAGAATCCTTCTATTCTTTTAGAACTTAACAAATGCCAACAATAAATAAATAAGAGTGTATAAGAAGTTTTCTTTTCCATTAACATAATATAATCTCTGAAGATAAATCTCATGCATGGAGATGATGAATAGATGCTCCGCCGTAATTCCTTTTCAAGGTATCTAGCTTTCAATCTTAATTTACCTTGAACCTGAAACCTATGGGTTGCAAATTGCTTGCTCTAAGGTCTAGGTAATTGACGGATATGATATATGAGAGTCCGAGCTGCTATTGATCTTACTCCTAGTGATACTAGATTTACGGAGATTTATTTTGAAAATTTAAAAGTGCAAATGATAAGTTCTGTGTGACAAAGTGTTGAACCTCCTATCACAGCCATATATACATGCTCCCTAGATTAAGAAAACCTTTTTGACATATATAGGTTGCTTGCTTTGCATTGAGTTTGTTCAATCTTTGTTGACCCTTAGAAACTTATCATGTTTGATCATGTACACTCCACTTTATTCCGCTATATCCACTCTATTTATCCACCATATATATATCACTATCACTTCACTCTAGCTAATAAAAATGTTCTATTCCTATTCCAGGAGAGAGCAACTAAAAATATTTCCTACCCATCCATTGCTAGCTAATATCTTACAATAGCTCCATTGCATTTATTTATCTCTCACAAATATTGCAAAAAGAGATTTGGGTTGTAGACTATTCTTTATAAAAAAAAGAAGAAGAAAAAGAGAAGGGAGATGAAAAATGGACAAAAGTCCTACGGGCTTAGTAGAGCCTACCTCCCTAAGAAAAAAGAGAGAGAGAGAAAAAAAAGAAAATAGAGATGAAAAATGAACAAGTGTTCGAGGGCGAGTAGAGCCCACATCTCTAAAATAAAGATGAAAAATGGAGAAGTGTCCGAGGGTGAGTAGAACCCACATCTTTATAGAGAGGAAATAACAAACAAAAGTCTAGGACCAACGAGAGTCCACCTCTCTAAAATAAAGAAAAAGCTACAGCCAGATTCTCTACAAAAATTCAAAAGAGAGATAATTCCTTAAGGAGCATAAGTAAGATATTCCTCATCTATTTATTCTACCTTATTATATTCTCTATGTTTTATCCACCATACACATGCACCACTTGATCAGTGTGATTTGTAACTTTGGATCCATTGCTTGAATTTATAATATATGTTTAGTAAGTTTAGTTTTCTCCTACCTATGAACTCCACATATAAGCTTTAGATATAGGATGAGAGAAAAGAAAGTATAGAGTGCTATTGCCTAAGCCAAAAATATTACATCTTATGAGAGACAGGAAACATTACTTTCTTACCTAAGTGAGGATCCACAAATAATACAAATGAGAGACTTGAGAGAGTCATACCGGGGAACTTTGAGTTTTATTTGATAACTTGCAAAAAACTCGAAGCACAGTTGAACAAAGAGTTTGAGACATGGTGCTTGACTTGATTGTTCTATCTTTCAATTACCCAAGATCCCAAGAAAAAGCTATAAGCTCCATGGTTAAAGGTAATATGGGTAAGTTAAAAGTTATAAAAATTTTATTCTTATCCGGAGAGAAATTTTGTTTGAAAGCATGTGTACTTTTGAGGTGTGAAAACGTTGTAGCAACTCCTGATCCATTGCTAAGTTTGGCTTTGCTAGGGACTAGCAAAGGGTAAGCTTGGGGAACTTATTGACACCTATTATAGCATAATATTAATAGTTAACTAAACATGGAATAAGGGTTTAAAATGAATAATCACATAGACTAGGGGCTTGACTAACATAGTTCCACAAGTTTTGGTGATTTGTATATTTTCAGGGACTAAACAGGAAGCCTAGAGTTTACACGACATATGAAGCATAAAACATGTTACAAACATATTCCAAGATAGCACCATTGTAAAGAGCTCGTCGAGATGATCAAAACGGATATATTATTTGCTATATTTGGTACTCGGAATAAGGAGATATTAATATTACAAGTACTTGGAAGATTCTAGAATATGGCTCTGGGATTAATTGGGCCTAAACTAGAATTTGGCCCATGAAGACATATTTATATTATAATGAGATATGACAAAAGGATTAGTACCACATTGCTTGCTTTGAAAATTTGAAGGGACATAAGAAGACCCCTATATATAGACCCCTAGACCTGTGGAATTATTATTATTATTTTTAATTATTTCTAATCATTAGTCCTTCAGTTGTAGAGGTGTCCCAATGTAAGGATAACCTCTCTCTGGGATTAGTGAATTAGATGTAGATTAGAAGAAGATTAGTAATGTAATTAGAGATAGATTAGCCATGTAATTAGAACTAGATTAGAACTTAGATCTTATCAAGACTAAAGAAGAGAGGAGCTATGCTCTTGTTGCGGAGATGTCTTGAGTATGGTATGTTTTTATATCTTCTCTACAAGACTTATGATTTATATATTTATCTTCTTTATACATTTCCATACCTTTCATATATGGTTAAGTATAGTTGTTATATTATTGCATGGATCTCCGCTCGTATTGAGGGCTTTAGTTATGCAAGGTAGCTAGAGTAGTAATTAATAGTGTAGACTTGGTGTCTAGGCTATTGGTTACCTGAGATTGCACCCAACCCCACGGATAGTTTGTGGTAGCCCCTGGTGGTGACAGCCCTCATGGCCGACGTATTCCACCATGTTCGGGTTGGCGTTTGTAGGACCGTAGTCGAGCTTCCTAGCCCCCTTCTCATCTCTTTCTCGTGGCTAGTGTTCTGATGTCCCAAAGTGTAATAGTGTAATTGCTATCATAGAACCTTAGTAATAGAGAAGTGCATAGGAACATTGATCTCTCTTTGACCTCTTGATTAGTTTAGTTATTCCTTGACATTTTAGGTAGTTTATTATTATTTTATGCTTCTTATCCTTTAACATTTACCCCCTCACTATAGTCTAGTGGTTTGCTAAGTTAGTGGATGCATGATTGTGACTTATTAGAATCTCTAGCCAAAGCGTCTCTGTGGATACGATACTCTAGAATACTCATCCTAGGGAAAAGCTACAATGGTAGGTGTTCTGTGCGCTTGCAGAATCCTTAATATTCTTTTAGCACTTAACAAATGCCAACACAGATCTCGAGTCACCATATCATGCCATCATGGGAAGACCGGCTTTCGATTGTGACGTCCAAGCCATCGAAATAGCAAACAAGACCGGAACACTCTTGGAGAAAAGAGAAGTCCATCAAATGGCACAGGAGACAAATCCAGAAGAACTCGAGATACCGGCCAAGAAACTAGCAATCTTGGTACCCACAGAAGAAGCCGACGTCAAGCACATCGATTTACAGACCGGTGATCCATCCAAGACGGCGATCATCAGCTCTCACCTATCTCCAAAATAGGAATTCGCGCTCACTAGCTTCCTAAGGCAACACAAAGATATATTTGCTTGGAAGCCGGCAGATATGCCCGGTGTTCCAAGGGAGCTGGCTTAGCACAGAATTGATATCAATATGGGATCCAAACCCATCAAGCAAAGACTGAGGAGATTCTCACCAGAAAAGAAGGAAGCCATCAAAAAGGAGATCGCGAAACTACTCGCAGCCGGGATTCATCGAGAAATCCTACATCCGATTGGCTAGCTAACCCGGTTACGGTCGAAGAAAAACACCTCGAGAATGGCGCATGTGTGTAGACTACACCGACCTGAACAAGCATTGCCCAAAAGATCCATTTGGGTTACCAAGGATTGATCGATAGTGGATTCCATAGCAGGTGACCCCTACTATCATTCCTAGATTGCTACTCGGGCTACCACCGGATAGCACTCAAAAAGAAGATCGAGCAAGACCTCTTTTATCACCCCTTCGGTGCCTCTTTGCTATAAAACAATGTCATTCGGATTGAAGAACGCCGGAGCAACGTATCAAAGAGCAATACAGACTTGTTTGGAAGAGCGGATTGGCAAAAAACGGCAAGCATACGTGGACGATGTTGTGGTGAAAACAAGGGAGCCAGATACTCTGATTAAAGACTTGGAGGAGACTTTCAACAACCTTAAGAAGTGGAAGTGGAAGCTCAACCCAACAAAGTGTGTTTTTGGAGTACCATCTGGACAACTACTCGGGTTCTTGGTCAGCAGCAGAGGCATAGAAGCCAGCTTCAACCAAAGCAAAGCCATCACAGAGATGAGACAACCCAGGAACGTCAAGGATGTCCAAAAACTCACAGGATGCATGGCAGCACTCAACAAATTTATATCTAAACTGGGAGAAAAAGGACTACCTTTCTTCAAATTGATCAAGACCAAAGAAAAGTTCGAAGGGACTAAAGAGGCAGACAAGGCGTTTGAAGAACTCAAACAATTACCTAATGATCGCACCGGGCCCTCACTCCTTCGAAAGATCATGAAGACCTCATGCTTTACATAGCGGCTACCAATTCAGTAGTCAGCTCGGCGATCATCGTGGAAAGAGAAGAGCCTGGGAACAGCAGTAAAACCCAGAGGCCAGTTTACTACGTGAGCGAGGTTCTTTCAGAGTCCAAAGCTCGATACCCTCACGCATTTAAACTGCTCTATTCCATATTGATCACATCAAGGAAGCTAAGGCACTACTTCGACAGCCACAAGATAACAGTGGTCACATATTCTCCACTAGGAGACATCCTGCGGAACAAGGATTCAACAGGACGCATATCAAAATGGGCAGTACAACTCGGGGCATTAAACCTAGTGTTCACCACACGAAGAGCAATCAAATCTCAGGCGCTTCCAGACTTTATAGCAGAATGGACAGAGCTCCAACAACCCATACCCGATGACATCAAGAGACACTGGAGCATGTACTTCGATGGATCATTGAAGCTCGGGGGAGCAGGAGCCGGGATTCTCTTCATATCTCTAGAAGGAAGACAACTGAAATATGTGCTACAGATAATGTGGCAAGCTACCAACAACGAGGCAGAATACGAAGCACTCATCCATGGCCTCAAAGTAGCAAAAACCCTGGGAATCAAGAGACTCCAAGTATACGGCGACTCGCCGGTTGTCATCAACCAAGTCAACAAAGACCGGGATCGCATTGTTGGCATTTCTTAACGCAATCAAAGGAAATAGGTATAAAACCCATCCCAATAAAAGCGTCAGAAATGCACCGATGGCATTCCCAAGTAAACCACCATGTCGGTGATCCGAAATGAGTTTGTCAACGGGATAGATCTTGCCATCTTAGATATTCATCCGCAAAGCGCCGCGGATCTATCATTGTAGCATTTCACCCGGAAATATTCAGGGTATCGTTATTTATATTCGCCCAAAGGAAAGCATGTGATTGATAAATTAGCATGGCATATGAATAGAGGAACATGTGATTGCTTAGACCAAAATGTTCATAACAGGGTTAAGTGATATGGTATAAGGATAGTGTGACACACACTTAAGAATCCACCAAAAAAAAGGATAAAGAAAATAGAAAAGAATAAATGAATAGATGAATAACCTATTGGAGTAATTCTAATGTATCTAATCCTGGCCATACAAATGAATAGTTAGAATCATATGCAAACTGATCTAGGCATGGTTAGGTCTAGGATATCAGGGAGACTTCTGGGTACCATTACGGACCATAGGAAGCATTTACTAACTCCTACAGCACAGGCGAATGTGGGGGGATTTCAAGGGACGGTCAAGGCTTGTCATGACCAAGCCGCCTACCCCCTCAACCGTGGCATGCACTCATATTCGCAGGTGTCGTAATACCCGAGCACCATGCCCGCGTATTAGAGCACTACTCTTGTCCCCCCAGGATCCCCACTCGTCGAATGGACGGACTAGAACAAGAGCAAGCCCGAAGGAACAACGAACCGATATCTCACCTCTAATCAAGTTAGGCATATGATGATCGATAAAGAACTGTAATGAACATGTCAAGATTATGATATGTAAACTATATTCTAGTTCATATACCAACACAAGAACATGAACAAAACTATACTCTAGTTCATAAGTTAGGCCAAGAATATAGTAATAGGACTTGCAAATAGAAGAATGCTCCATAGAGTAGATGTATTACCAAAGCACTTTCTTCTAGGAGACAAGCCCTCCTTGTAGCTCTTCTACTCCAAATACTACTAAAGAATAAAGAAGAAGAAGAAAGAAGAAGAAGAAGGAGTAGAAGAAGAGAGAGAGGTAGAGGTGGTAGAGAGAGAGGTATTGCTGGTTTCTTTGGACTCAAGTGGTGTGTGTTGAGAGAGGGAGAGAGGGGATCTATTTATATACTTGGAGTAGGGGCCTAAATGCTAATATACACCAAAACCGACCTAGGATACCTTCCTTCTTTTGCGCAGAAACCGACCAACCCATGACGGTTCTCCCGGTTTGGAAGGTGCACGAACCGCCCTCCACGAGGCCGGGCCGAACCGCCTCGGGGAGGGTGCGGCCGCACCAATGGTGCGTAGCGCACCCCCAGGCGGCGCGCCCGCCCGCGTCTCGGTGGGGTGTCGTCTTTGTCCTGAAAAGTTGTAGGCGGGCTGCGCCGGCCCAGATTTGATGTTTTGGGTCGATTTGCTCTTGGGCTTGGATTTACGCAATAGTGCGCTTTCCCGTATATGATTCAGTCGATTTTCCACTTGCTTTTATTATAAATCGCAAAATAAAATACAAGACACTACAAGTGGAATTTATTAGTGGTAAATGCATATGAGTATAAAAAGGTTTAATTTTACCCCCTTTATGGTAGTAAGTTGACGGGAAAAAATATATCGTTGGTTTACCGTCAACATGCACCAAGGATAATATGGGCCTCTCTTTGCAGTAAGTAAGCAAATTGGAGAAGAACTTCCAAGGTCTAGAAATCGCGCATGTGCTCCGAGACACAAACGTGGCTGCAGACGTATTAGCCAAACTCGGATCCGGCGAGCTCAAGTCCCACCAGGAGTATTCGTCGAAGAACTATCGAAGCCTTCGATCAAAGAGAACCCGTAACAAGAAGATATGGAGCAATCAGCTCTAACAGGAGTGATGATAATATCTCCAAGTCGCAGAACCACTCCCTGGATCGAGGACATCATCAACTTCATCAAAAACAAGACGCTACCCCAAGACAAAACAGGAGCAACAAGGGTCTCGAGAAGAAGCAAGAACTATATGCTCATTGGGGACAAGCTATATAAAAGAGCGGCATCATCGAGTACTACTCAAATGCATCGACTACGAAGAAGGAAAAGAAATCCTCAAAGAAATCCACTCTGGATGCTGTGGAAACCACGCAGCGTCGAGAACCCTCGTGGGAAAAGCATTCAGAATAGGATACTACTAGCCAACAGCTCTCAAAGACGCTAAGAACTCATCGGGGAGATGTAAAGGATGCCGATGTTCGCAAGGCGGCGCATGTACCGCACACAACCTAATCGCATTCCACCATCATGGCCTTTTTTCGTGCCGGGACCTGGATCAAGTCGGGCCACTTAAAAGAGCCAAAGGAGGATACGAATACATTTTCATAGCAATCGACAAGTTCACCAAGTGGATAGAATACAAGCCATTGGTCAACTACGGCTCAACAAAGCGATCAAGTTCATCCAAGAGATCATGCCGCGGTCGGGATGCCCAACAGATCATACAGACCTCGGATCACCCTTCACAAATGACAGAATTCGAAGATTGGGCACGAGATTGCGGCATACAAATCGATTATGCCTCGTAGCACATCCTCGAGGCAAGCAGACAAGTAGAAAGAGCCAACGGACTCATCCTTGCTAGTCTAAAGCCAACGCTATATGAAGAACTCAAAGACTATGGAGCAAAATGGATCGAAGAGATACCAAAAGTTGTCTGGGGCCTAAGAACTCAAATCAGCAGAGCAACAGGCTACTCTCCTTTCTTCCTAACATACGGATCGAAGCGGTACTACCAGCGAGATCGATATGGAGCTCTCCGCTGATTGAGAAGTTCGAAGAAGGAGAGGGGAATAGACAAGAAGACTTGAGATCGACCGTGTTGGGAGGGGGACCCTCACCGGGGACCCCCCGGTGGCTCCGGGCCTCAACAGGGGGACCCGCGGACGCGGGGGCGGTGAAGGCAAGCAACTCCCGCAGCGCGGGGGTGGCGAGACGACGCCGCTGGGGGCGACAAGACATGGCGACACCCCGCGGCGGGGCGGCCGGCGAGGCAAGGACCCCCCGTAGGCGGGGGCGCGGAACAACGGCGAGCACCCCGCGGGGCGCGCGGCGGCAGGCGGGAGCAAGACCCCCCGTAGGCGCGAGGGGGCGACGAACAATACGACATCCCTCGCGGCGCGGGGCGGCGAGCCGAAGGCCGCCAAGGCGCGAGGCGCGACGAACAACGGCGACACCCTCGCAGGGCGCGGGGCGGCAAGCGGGGCAAGCCCCGCAGCGCGGGGGGCGGCGAGGACACGGCGACACCCCTCGCGGCGGGGGGTGGCAAGCCTGAGCAAGACCTCCGCGGGCGCGGGCGACAAGAACAACGACGACACCCCGCGGGCGCCAGGGGCGGCACTGTTGAGGGAGAGCCGCCCTCGCGGGGCGGGGGGGACCGGCGAGGAGCCGGGTATGATGAACCCTAGTGTCGACATGGGGAAACCCCGCAAGGAGCCCCTAGGGCGAAGAAGCAAGTGTTTTTACCTTTGTGCCCCGACCGGGGCGTTTGTACTAGTTTGTTTGCGCGTGGCCCTAGCCGTAAGTGGCATATACATGATGTCCCAATTTGTAATCTCGCAAAGAAATACCGACGGACGCCTATAAATACGGGCAGACAAGACGTATGAAGGGACGGCCGATGGTGACTTTTATGACCTATCAATCGAAAGGACAAGTTTGAAGTTAAAACCCGACACGTGTTCTCCCTCGGTCCCACCTCACTCTATTCTCCGTGGAAAGCCCTCGCCCCTCCTCCCGCCACCCACGTGGCGAAGGTCGAGGGGCAGGTGCGATATCCCCACGCTTGGCGCCGTCCGTGGGGACCGACACTAAAAGCCATGCCTGCTAACACCCGGGCAACGCGAGGGGAGCAACGACCCCGCCGGCCGGAGGCCCCCGCCGGAACCGACACACGCCTCCGCCGACGGGACCCCGCCAACCGCGACGCAACCTCCGACCAGGGCGAGGCCCGCCCTGGAGGGACCGAGGGTGCACCCCCGAGCCCGGGACCATCCTCGCCCGGGGGGCCAGCCACGGAGGCACCTCGGTCGAACGTCCGAGGGCGGTCGGGGCCGAGGGGCCCGACCAGCTCCCGCGGAGGTGCGCAAGGCGGTTGATCGGTGGTTCAACACCCCTGCGCCAGCCCCACGACGCGAGGACTTCCTCCGGAGCCTTCGGGGTTGGGCGAAGGTTTCACCGAAGACGACGAGGACGAGGAAGCCGCCCGGGCGCGGCCACCGGGCCGCAGCGCAGATCGAAAAACGCAGCGGTTGGAGGCCCTCGACCGGAGGCGGCGCCACGCACCATCCGGGACTAGGGCCGAGGCTGCGCGGGGGCGGCCGGTCCGGGCCGGAGCAGCAGCCACACGGCCCGCCCGAGAGATCCCACGAGCCCCGTCCTCCTCCCCGGACGGGATCCGCCCCCGCTCCACCACCTTACTATACTCAACCCGATCCACCTTCGCAAACCGCCCATCTCAGCCCAAGGCGATCACGCAACCCGGGGTCACCACCGGGGCCCTCGCACTACGACGCCGCGTCCCCGCTTTCCTTCGCCCGCAGTTGGCGGAGTGGCCCCGTCCCACAGCCACCACCACCTCCCGGACACACCGCCGAGACCGACCCCGATAGTTTATCATGTCGCACGGCAAAGAAGTGGCCGCCGTGGGGGGGATGAGTCCACCATGGCCAAGTCTTTCGTCATCGTGGGCGTGGACATTGGCGATCTTGGTACTCCACCCTACCCCCGCAACCATCGCCGCGGTTGGGCCGAGCTCCGATCCGCCCTGCAGACGAACTTCAAGGGCGTGGACTCCGCCACCGCAAACTCCACAGAACTCCTCAGCGTCATCCAGAGGCCAACAGAGCCCCTGAAGGAGTGGTGGCGGAGGTTCCTCCACACAAAAGCCGGGACGGAGGGGGTGACGTGGACCAAAGCGTCATCATGGCGGCCCTCGCTTGCATAAGGCCGGGACCGTGCCATTCCAAAATCGAGAGGAGGCAACCAAAACCCTTGCCGAATTGCACGAGATAATGGAGAAACACCGCCGCTACCGACACGCACACAAAGCTAAGCTCGACGCCTTTCGCCCACAACCCTCGCAGAGCCGCTACCCCTTGCGAGAGGCCTCCAAGATCGAGTTCGCCTACCACCCGGATCGTGCCAGGGTCGCGGCAATCGACACGACACCTCCGGCCGATCAGAGGGCAAACCTCCCTTCAAGACCCAACTACCATCCGAGGGATCAACGAGCCTACAACCACGACGATCGGGGCACCCTCACAAAGGCAGCCCCACGCCATTATCGGGGTAGATAAGGGCCACTATACAAAACAATGCCCATACTTCGCCAAAGGCAAGGAGTTCATGGATAACCGGTTGGCCTCCCAGCAAAGCACCCGCCAGATCAACCACACCAGAAGGCCGGTGCAACACCCGCGGCACAATCACTACTCCTACACACCCCTAAACCACGGGGCACCCTCCATCCCCGGGTTCAGCTACCCAGCTTTCAATCAGCCCCTACCAACAACCGTACACCCAACTCCGCTACCCTCACCACAACCAAGCCTACTTTGTCACCCACCCCGGAAGTCCCGAACCAATTCAACCATAACCCCGCATTGCCATCACCCCCACCAACACCAGCCCCCGCCACCGCCACCACCACCCAAGTAAAACAAGAAGTAACCACAACGATAAACAATCCAACCTCCGCGATATGAAGAAATCCTAGCCATCACCGGAGGTTCAAACGAAGACCACGGCAACAAAAGGCAAAGAAAGGAGCACTATCGCGGGGTGCACCACGTCGCCACGAAGGCGCCCCATCGAAATGACTAGTGGTCTCATGTCCGTGATTACATTCGGCCGCAGCGAACATGAAGCTCGAGACTACCCCCACATAGACGCCGATGGTAATCAAGACAAACGTTGCGGGGTGGATAGTAAACAAGATCCTCGTCGACAGCGGCAGCTCACGATATCCTCTTTGCCTCAACCTTCGATCGCATGAGATACAACCGCGGCATTTTGGAACCGGCAGAAACCCCTCTTCGGATTCGGGGGCGCAAGTCGGGGCTGTAGGCAAGGTCACTCTACCGGTAACCTTCGGGACCGAACCACACCCTCGAAGAGAACATAACCTTCGACGTCGTCGACATGCATTACAATTACAATGCGATCTTTGGCGGGGGCATTATCAACGCTTTGGGGCCGTTATCCACCCAGGCTATATCTCGCATGAAAATGCCCTCAATCGCGGGGTCATCGCAGCGGAGACCAGGACCTCGCCGGAAGCGCCGAGGGGCGCTCGCTCTCCGGACGGCCGAACGTTCATGCCCTCGAAGAGGACGGACATGCAAAAAAGAGGAGGAGAGGAAAAAGAAAACAAGGACTCCGGGAGGAGCAAGATAAACCTCCGCGAGCCCGGCCCGTGGAGGAGACAAAGCAAATCAGCCGTTCACCAACGACGAGGACAGAGTGGTGACAATCTCCGCGGCACTAGACCCCGCATTCAAGGCTGACTTAACCCAGTTCCTCCGCGATCACTACGACGTCTTCACTGGTCAGCCCAAAGATTTCTGTGGGGTCGACCGGAGCATAATCGAGCATAAGCTAAACATCAAGGAGGGCACGCTGCCCCCGCAAGCAAAAGCTCCGACAAATGTCCGAAGAAAGGAAATAGGCAGCGCAAGTCGAGGTCAATCGCCTCCTCGACGCAAATGTAATCGCAGACCGATCAAGTACCCCACCCCGACTATCCAACGTGGTCCTCGTCAAAAAACAGAGCCTCTCCAAAGAGAAGTCGAGCCGCCAAGGTGGAGAATGTGTGTGGATTTCACAAGTCTCAACAAGGCTCGCCCAAAGGATGACTTCCCCCTCCCCCGCATCGGCACCCTCGTGGGACGCGGCAGCGGGAGGGTGTGAGATGTCGTCACTCCTCGGCGCTTCTCGGGGTATCATCAGATTTGGATGAGCAAGGAGGACGAGGAAAAACTAGCTTCATAACCCCCTCCGAAACATATTTTCGAGGAGAATGGCGAAGGCCTCCGCAACGCAGGGTCAACCTTCGCAAGAATGACAGCAGAGGTCCTCGCAGACGACGAGGCAATCTCCGCCTACGTGGATGACATCGTGGTTCAGAGCAAACTCAGACAGCAGCACATCGCGGACCTCGAAAGGGCGTTCCTAAAGCTCCGCGGAGCCAGGCTAAAGCTAAACCCCGCCAAATGCGTCTTCGGGGTGAGCAAAGGCAAGTTGCTGGGTTGCCTAGTCTCCGCAAGGGGGATAGAAGCCAACCCCGCCAAAATTCAAGCAATCACCCGGATGGAACCCCCGACAAATCGAAAATTGGCGCAGCGCCCCGCCGGCCGCATGGCCTCCGAAAGCGTGTTCATCTCGCGGTCCGCCGAGGGGGCTTGCCCTTTTTCAGTGTGCTAAGGGCATCGGAGCCTTTTAACTGGGGACCAACGCAGCAGCACGCCTTCGACAACCTCAAGCAATACCTTCTCAATCTCACAACCCTCGCAGCACCGGAACCTGGCGAGGGTCTCCTTCTATACGTGGCAGCCTCCCCCCACGCAGTCAGCGCGGTCCTCGCAAAAGAAATCCCCGAGCAACACCATATCGTCAACTCCCCATCTACTACGACGTAAAACCCTCGAAGGCCCCAAAAGCAACTACACGTAGTTGGAGAAGGTAGCCTACGCAGTGGTCATGGCTGCAAGAAAACTCAAGCACTATTTCCAGGCGCATGAAATCACAGTGCCCTCTTGTTTCCCGCTGGAGAACATCTTCAGGAACCCCGAGTCTGTGGGAAGGATAGCACGTTGGGCAACAGAGTTAGGTGACCACGCGATCAAGTTTGTCGGCAGGACAGCGATCAAGTCCCAAGCACTCGCAGACTTCGTGGCTGACTGGACCCTCGACGTGTACAACCAAGCAGCGAAGCTGGATCCCATTTGGACAGCGCACACAGATGGGGCTTGGGGCTCCGCAGGCGCGGGGATAGCAGCAGTCCTCACGTCACCCTCTGGCATTAAGCTTCGCTACGCAGCAAGGTTAAACTTCCCGTGCACCAACAACATCGCAGAGTACGAGGCAGTCCTCCTGGCACTGAGCAAACTCAAAGCCCTCTCCGCACGAAGAGCCATCATAAGAACAGACTCAAGTCGTCTCCGCCATGTTGAGAAGAGCCGCAGGTTCGAACCCGAGCTACGTAAGTACCTCCTCGAGTCGGGAAAACGGAAGCCTTCTTCCCGGGTATCACAACTAAGACCATCGCGGGAAAAGACAACGCGGAGGTCGATTTAACTTGCAAAGGGCCGCAGCAACACTGACCCCGCTACCCCCCCGATGTATTCTACGAGATCCTGTCGAAGCCAACGGTCGAAGACCCCCCTGCCACAGCGAGGTCTATCAACGCCATTGCCTGCGAGGATTGGAGAGCCCCGATCATAGCTTACATCAGAGGACACCTCGAACCAGAATCAAAAGAAGAAGAGAAAAGGATAGCACAGAAAGTAAGAGGATACAGAATGATCGGAGAGCAGCTCTACAAGGCCTCGATGAATCGCACCCTGGCTAAAATGCATCTCACCCGCCGAAGGAAAGGCACTCCTCGTAGAGGTTCATGAAGGAATCTGCGGCTCCCACACGGACCTCGATCCACGGTAGGCAAGGTATTCAGACAAGGTTTCTACTGGCCAACCGCCCTAACAGACGCAGAAAACCTCGTCAAGCGCTGCGAGGGCTGCCAACTCACAGCTTATCACTCAAACCTCCCCGGGGCAGTCACCACGCTGATTGTTGACGGTCATTAACTACATATTTTATACCGTCAACATTAATATAAAACTACCAAAACATAATAGTGATAGGGCTTTGAGCTAACCATTTCCACAAGTTTTGGTACTTCACTTGTTTTGTAGGACAATGTTGGAAACATACACATTTTGGGCCAAAAGCAAAGGAAAAGTATAAAGAATAACAAGGCCCTAAATGGACATGAGCAAAGCAAGGAGAAGAGAGGAGAAATGCCCATAAATATCAACATCTATACATAAGCCCAAGAAGTCGAGGCCCAAATCCAACATGACATCATACCGGGCCGCAGGACATGGGTTTAGTATTTTGGGCATAACTTTTTTTCATACGGACTCCGTTTTGAGAGCCGACCCACCGAAACGAAGCTAACGACGAGACGGACGCACACACAAAAATTTCAGCCCAAACGGCCCAAATATTGGTGCGCCCACACCTTGGGGTGCGCGCGCACCCATTTGGAGGCGGTTCGGGCCCAGCTTTCTCGAGGCGGTTCATTACTTTCCAAAAGGTGTGTTGCCGATGTGCGTTGGTCAGTTTGGGCTGATTAGGAAGGTATTCCAAGGTCGGTTTGGTTCCTTCCATGTGGGGAGGGACATTTTCCAAAGAGCCCCCTCTCCTCTACCTATAAAAGGAGGCCCTCTCCCCTCATTCAACACACACATCATTCCAAGGAAGAGTCTCTCCCTCTCCTCTAAGCTCTCCCTCTCCTCTAAGAGAGCTCTCCCCTCTACTCTACCCCTTCACTCCAATGGGCTTAGGCCCTCATTAGTAGTAGAGAGATCGGCGGAGGAGAGATGTGAAGGGTCGAGAGCGGGAAGCGCCCGGGGCTTGTCGGTGACTCCCCAACCTTGTACCTCGGTGGAATCGGAGACTTGGCTCCTTAACGGGATCTTGGCTAAGTAATCTTCCACGGTCCCCGATAATCTTTATTGTCTTTTGTTTATCCATGATTTATCTACTTGTTTGCGGGATCGGTAGTCGTTCCTTCGGGGGCGGAACTCTAGTGGTGGAACCTTTTGACCGGGGAACCTCGCGAACACTAGAGTGATAATCACTAGCGTAGACGTGGTGTTTGGGCTAGCGGTTTTCTACCTTTTGTGGTGCATCCCACGGTTGAGGGGGTAGGCGGCTTGGTCGTGACAAGCCTTGTCCGTCCCTTGAAATCCCCCCAAGTTCGGGCGTGGCGCAGTGCTAATTGCCGGACACTGTTCTTTGAGCGTGGGCCGGTGCCCGAAGTGAACAAGTAGCTCTGGAGACTGGCTACTCATAGACATTAAAGGTGTAGGGATCCTTCTCGCTAATCCTCCCCATCTTTGGTCATGTGTGTCCTTGGGCGAACTAGTTTGGAGAGAGTACATCCGTTCCTCGTGGAAAATACGATACCCCTGAATATTTCCGGGTGAAAGCTACAACGACAATTCCGTGTGCTTGGCGGATTTATCTGTGTGCGTTAAGAAACGTCAACAAGCTTTTCTCGGCGCCGTTTCGGGAACGGTTGCTATTATCTTCGAACTTAGTGAGTCCTCGTATCTATCTATATAAAAAATCAAAATAGTTATTTATTTTCTTTTTTCTAAAATGAAGCCAACCAATCTCTTTGAAAAACCTTACGCTTCAATGGAGGAGTTCACAGAGCCGCAATCTTTTTCAAAACCAAAACTTTCATCCGCTACGAACTCCATCCATATTTTAAATCTATTGTTCAAGGCAGACCCTTTCTCTGGCTACCACACTGAAAAACCCATGTAGCCACCCTACGAAGTTTTTGAGGAAATATGTGCGTGCCTAAGCATTCCCGGCATGACACAAGAAAATATCATGTGGACATTGTTTCCATTTTCCCTCCTAGGGAGAGCGAGCAATGGTACACGAATGTCATAGGAAGTTTGAATGGGGATTGGAAAGAACTCAAAGACAACTTTTGTCTAACGTTTTTCCCCATCAACACCCTACCAAGGAAATTCGTCGATTTCGGCGAGGATGAGAAGGAGTCCATAGGTGCAGCCCGGGCTAGGTTTGCAATGTTAATACGTGATAGCCCAGACTTGTCGTTACCCGATAGTGTGCTTTTGCATATCTTTTGTTCGGATCTTGACACAAATGCTGCCCTTTGCCTTGACATGTGTTGGTATTTTTTAACGCAAACAGATAAATCCGCAAGCGCACGGAAAGTACCGTTGTAGCTTTCACCGAGTATTCAGTGGTATCGATTTCCACGGGGAACGTGAAGTGACTAGAGAAGAATCAAGATCGTCCAAGGGAAGGTAAGATGATATTTTTGTGGGTAGAGAGGGGTTCTCTAAGGTTTTCCCAAGATTACTAAATACCAAGGTTCGAAGCTTACTAGACCCTACTTGCTTCGAGCGGCGGAACCTTTCCGATTCTCGAAAAGATCGGGAAACGGTAATCGGGGTCGGCCGCCAAAAGCTCTACGAAAACACCAACCCGCACGTGGTGGACTACAAAGGCCTGATCGGAGTTTGTCACCCCGGGGCTACCACAACTATTCCATAGGTTTGGGCGCAAACTCGGGTAATACACTAGCCTAGACACCGCGTCTACGCTAATGATTACTAAACTAGCCCGGATCCCGGACTAGAGCACTTTCGGTCGAAGCGGAGTTCCAAAGAAGTAAAAAATAAAGCAATACTGAATTAAGTCAAATAGTAAACTTGGAAATACCACAAGATAACCTGGATGTTACTCGAATTGAGTCGGCTCCAGTAGAGGTACAAAAAAGTTGAGGCTTAAACCGACAAACCCGGCTTCTCCTCTTCTCTCTCTCCTCTCACTCTCTTCCTCTTTTCTAAGTATACAACTAGGTGAGAGCCACCTAGAGGGACACTTCTACAAACTATATGTGTGGAAAATGAAGCTCAAGTGTAGAATGGTGTCTTTAAGATGGAGTGGGTGCCTCTCTTTATATAGTGGAGAGGAGGAGGGAATGGAGGGTTCTCCTTGCTTGGAGGGAATGGAGGGCTCTCCTTGCTTGGAGGGAATGGAGGGCTCTCCCTTGCTTCGAGGTGTTCATGTTTGCACCGCATGCAACCGCCCTTTGAAGTTTCAGATGAAACCGCCATAAAAATGGCGGGAAGTTTGGCCACATTTCGGGGCGGCCGCCCCATCTTGCGCCGGCCGCCCCTGGGTGCACCTCCCGGCCCCGCCTTCTCCCTGTTGTGCATTTGGTCCCTCATATGTTGGGCCTATGATGGTGCATGGGCGGATTGCGCCGCTTGAGGTTTGGTCCTCTTGCTTGATTCTCTCTTTTGGCGTATTTCTCGCGGTGCACTTTCCACTTTATTTGTATTTCCACAATGTTCCTGCAAAATAACTTGAAAACACCAAAACTCGTGGAACTCGTTAGATAAATAATGTTTGGTTATGTTTTCACATGTAATATTGTATTGGTGGTTCACTTTGGTGGTAATAAAACATGCATCAAAAGATCATCAACAAGTTCCGCCACACTTGGCTCTTTGCTCGTCCCGAGTAAAGGTTAATGATAAAGTAAGTATAAACATATCAATTTAAGTTATGAACCCGACATAAAGATCATCCCTAGACATGCCTCAAGTACCGTGGGATATGTGGAGTGTCTAACATATATTCTTGAGCGGTTGAGAGATGGAACGGCTCAAACAAAGGCATCCTACTTTCACATCTTAGTAACTTGGAGTTTTTTTTTTTTTTTTTGAAAATAAATCATAGTTCACAAGTACTCCTCAAATGGCACTCTCAAATCGCTCGGTGGTGTTTATCTCCTCACCAAGGCATTTTATAGCTTTGCCTTCTTTTCCTTCCTACTTCTATAAAGCTTATGTGGAGCTCGGGTAGGAAATATTTTGTGGGCATACTTGTATTGCATATTTTGCTATGTCAAACAATGGATCCACGGAGAAAAATTTCATACAATCAAATCAAGATGTGCAAGTGTGTGGATATATATAGTGGCTAACCTATTTCTACTATGCTCCTTGAAATATCTCCCTTTATTGTGACTCTCGAGAAAATAATTGTGAGAGCATGGGCTATCTTTTATTCTTCTTCTTTTTTTTATAGAGAGAGGCGGACATCTAAGTACCCATTGTTTTATTTCGAACACTTGTCCATTTTTTTTTTCTCTTTTTTTTCATTTGATGATAGCCTCATGTCTCTTTTTTCATAAACTTTTGAGAGGGAGATATCAACAAGTGTTTGGAGCATTTATTTCGGAAGAACCTAACAAAGATATTTTTGTTTACTCCTAGTATAGGAGTAGAACACATTTCTTTTGTGGATCTAAATGGAAGGCATGCCGCGCCTACCCCGGTGTAGGAGTAGTGCATATATTTGGTGGCGTGTAACGTGATCTTGATTTAAGAGCATGATAATTTTCTCAACTAGGGTCAACAAGGTTTGACGGAGCTCAATGCAAAAACAAGTAGCATATGTAGAAGGTTTTCAAATTGCACCATGATGTATTTGGCCTTGCTAGGAATTTATTACCATTGAGGAGTATGTTAAACTATGGTTTTTAGCATTTTGATAAAAAGGAACTTCTCCAAGTACTTGAATGGAAAAGGTTAGATTCCCATGCCAAAACCATATCTCACTTCACAACAACTTAGGCAATATGCTTTTCCTAAATATATTTTTTCCCACAAGCACTAAGGATATGTAAGGAACAAAATTTATGTAGGCCATACTCAAAGAGCTATATTCATATTTACTTTTAAATTTTAAATCTAAGTGTGGAATTTTGGTTCTTTTTTTTTTTTAAGTTTGCAGGTTTAAACAAATATAGAACCAGGAGCATGCATATGAACAGGTGGGAAGGAAGTGATCAAACCGAATTTTGTGTATTCTCTTCCGGAGCTCATGATGTGGTTCGGTGCTTTTCTGTTTTTTTTTTCGATGGGATGTTGCACTCCCCACACTTCTTTGGAGCTATATTTGTTTTTATTCAAAGACAAAGACAAGTGAACATAACATGGACTCTTCTGGTGGAAAACACCAGAGAGTCAAAGCTTTATGTTATTCTAAATTCTTTATATATTTTCTTTATATATATATATTTCTTAATATTCATATATATTTTTTTAGACAAGATTGAACATTAGATTGAATCATTAAATTGCAAGAATTCAATCGAAGTCAATTTCATTTTTTTGGTTCAAGGAAAAACTTTTAAATGATGGCCATTTACCTTGAGTACATTACCTTCATCGTCTTGGAGCGTGATGGCACCATGTGGCGAAGGGTGGTTTTATCGTGATTGGCCCTTCTCGTTTTACTCGAAGTTTTCAATGAACAAAGAGTATCACCCTTGAATTGAACATCAGGATCTTATCTCTAGGTGTAAACTCTTTGTCTCTTATTCTCTTGTCATGCCACCTCTTCGTTCCTATAAATGTTAGTGGTAGAGAATACCCGAAGGGTGGCACGATGTTTTATTTATTTATTTATTTGAAATATGTTCATCCAACTTTTCATTTGAACTCAAGCAAGACCAAGGTAATATTTGTAATGTAACATAGTCTTGATTTATCTCCATAATTGATTACTTCTCATTGTTCATGAAAATAATTTCTCTAAGTTCATTAACCAAAATTCAACACCATGTCAAATTTTGATTAAAGAAGGCTATATTAACCTAAGCACCATGCTTAACTCAAAAAGCCTATGAATGTGCCACATCGGCCGATGTGACAACACTCAAACCAGAGGTTAATTCATGAACATGGGGAGCATAATTTTATATTTTCATGGAGATAAATATGAGTTGGTGAACGTTACCTTTGCATTACCCGAGTGTACTTTACAGCAGTATGTGGATGGAGTTTTGAAGTTCTTTGTAATGGTTGATTTGTTGTACACGATCTAACTCGGACAATCATCAAGGCTTTGACCCACACACGATTATGGTGTGCATGGATGATAAGCTTTGATTATAACAAAGGTTTAGAAGAGAAGAGTCTTCCTTCTCTCTATTCTCTTTTTTTTTATATGTGTGATCAAGGTTCATTCAAAGTTCACCAGATGAACATTGATTTCTCTCATTATGAACTCATCTCAAAGATTTACCCGCATGGATTTTAATAAATTCTTGCAGGGGTCAGTCTAGATATACAACCAATGTCTATGCCAATAGTTTCAGTTCAAAAATCATACTAGACTCCATGTCTAATTTGATTTAGGTAGGCTAATTAACCTAAGCACCATGCTTAATTCGAAAAGCCTATGGGAATATGATCATCGCGAATGACAAGCATTTCCAAACCAAAGCATATTAACATAGAAAAAGGTAGCATGCTAATGATAATCATGAGATTGATTCAACGGATGTGCGAACATTGAATGATGAATCAAAGAACCATTTTGTTTTTTTATATGCAAAGTAGTGCTACGGGGTGGATGAATGAATTTAAGCAAACATGTTGTGGTTTCGAAAAACAAATGCATACAATCTTGGCTTTAGCTTTTGCTCATAGCATTGACCATCTAGCTTAAATCATCATACAGTTGGCGAAGCCAACATACGATGTCGAGATGGTATCATTTAACATCCGACTACTACGAAGCTAGACTAGGAGCATCGAATAGACACACAACAATAAAATTGTCATCTACCTAGACTGGGCATGGCGCCCGGAATACAACTCAAAGACTAGGAGCCACCCAATGAAAGCACCGGATAAATGATAAAACAAGCAAATATGCAATGGTGAAAATAAATTTTGAAAATAAAATAAATGCTTTTGGGTTGGTTCTTTTACCTGATCAACTTACCTCTCACAATTTATGATTGAATTGTGAGTGATGCAATGTAGTCGTTCGCCACATACCGTGGTCTTGTTTCCTTTTGACGGTGACCTCTCTCTTCATCTCGCATAGAGTTAGTGTGCACATATATATTCCTATCTATGCGATGGTTGGGTGATGATTTGATTATACTAGAATGATCGGACACCCTAGGCTCATAATGGTATTTTTTTATCCTTATCCTTTTCTCTTTCTTTTTTAAGCCCTTTTTTTTTTTTTAATCATACTAATTTTTTTGTGACTTTAGAAATAATGAGCGAGACATAAGTGTGAAACAAGGTAGAGAAACCAAAGCAAAGATGAATGAAGCATGTTATGAGATGTTTAGAGTTGTTCACCCCCACACTTGAATTTTGCATGATACAAATTCAAGTTTGGATGGTAACACTCTCGTCGAATGTGCTTCATTGCTGAATAATGTTTGATTGGTTTTACCTTGTGCTTCGACTCTTCTTTTTTTTGTTCTTAAGCTCATTTTCAAAGGTCATGTTATTGATGAAATTATTTATGAAAGTAAAAGGATGATTTTTTTACAAAATGTTTTTTTTTTTCTAGAAGAATTTTTTAAAAGATCGGGTTATCTCCCGAAAGTGCTTTATTTAAATAAAACTCATCTTTGGGAAACCTTTGAAATTGAAACCAATGTTGGTGTTGTGGTTCCCCCTCCAACACCAACCTTTGTTGTTGATTTATAGAACTCATGCCAAGACCCCACGAAATTTGCCAAATTTGAGATATACAAAAAGCATCTACAACACCTCTTTCAATTTTTATGAATAAAGAGAATAAAAGGGTTGTAGATCATGCTATTGATGGTCGAAGTTATAAATCAAATCGGGAGATTTTTATATAAGCATGTAATGGATGTGACATTTAAGAAATAACTTTCATGCTCATTAATGAAATCTCGCTTTTAGGGGAGTACTTTTTTTCTCATGATAATGAGACTCCTCCACAAAACATGGATATGTCATTTTTATTGTGGAGATTGTTTCAAATTCTCCCCGAGATCCGAAATGGATTTTGATGAGACAGTGAGTGTGGGCATAGAGGGTACGTAAATGTTGTCTAAATGAATTGATTCACCCTCTATGTGTTGTGAGTTTTTTTTTTTATGTCTCATCGAGGAATTCGAGGCATATGATGATGTTGAATCGGGAAACTCTAAGGATTTCCCAAAATCATCATCAACAAAAGGTCATCCTCAAATTCAAAGGGGCATGCAAAAGGACGAGATTCATCATCCCAAGAAGTGTGATAGCATGTTCCCTTAATAGGAGGGTCCTCAACAACCAAATTATGGGAAGGATTTGAAAAGAATTTCAAATTCGGTTGTAGGTACCTCCTCTCATTGTTCGGGCTTGACTCTATTGTTTCTACGTGGGAAACTCGTCATGGATATTGGTGTGAGGGGTGTTTTTAAGGATTTTTTTCTAAAATGGTTTTCCCCTCACTAATGAATTTATGCACGAACAAGCCTCTCAAGGATTGATCAATTTGAAGAGTAGCTTCTTTGCTAAGACCAAAATGGAATTGATTAACTAGGATGTGGTCAGGCAAAGAAAGGTTTGGGCTAGTATGTATAGGATTTGTGAATCTAGCCCAGTCGCTCATAGAGTCGCCTTCTATTTTCTTTTTAGAATATTTTTTTTTTTTTTTTTGAAGGTTGCTCCCGAACCATGGCTATAAAAGCAGGGCGAAGCTCATAGCCATTTATGATTATGTGTTGTGAATGGTGGTGGAGCCTCCAACAAATCACCCTTTGAAGGCGAAGATTTAAAAATTGGAGTGGAATTCATGTGGTTGGGATGGTAATAGTGGTGAGGTGTATAAAATAAAAACAAAATGGATACACGGACGACTTGGGTTCGATTCTAGAACGACTACCGTTCTTAAGAAGCGGCTTAAAAGCTTGTTGGTATTTTTAACATGAAAGCGGATAAATCCGCCATAGCGCCGCGGAAAGTACCGTTGTAGCTTTCACCGGAGTATTCATTGGTATCGATTTCCACGAGGGGAACGTGAAGTGACTAGAGAAGAATCAAGATCGTCAAGGGAAGGTAAGATGATATTTTTGTGGGTAGAGAGGGGGTTCTCTAAGGTTTTCCCAAGATTACTAAATACCAAGGTTCGGGCTTACTAGACCCTACTTGCTTCGGAGTACGGAACCTTTCCGATTCTCGAAAAGACGGGGAAACGGTAATCGGGGTCGGGCCGCCAAAAGCTCTACGAAAACACCAACCCGCACGTGGTGGACTACAAAGGCCCGACGGAGCTGTCACCCCGGGGCTACCACAACTATTCCGTAGGTTTGGGCAAACTCGGGTAATACACTAGCCTAGACACCGCGTCTACACTAATGATTACTAAACTAGCCCGGATCCTGGACTAGAGCACTCGGTCGAGCGGAGTTCTAGCAAGTAAAATAAAGCAATACTGAATTAAGTCAAATAGTAAACTTGGAAATACCACAAGATAACCTGGATGTTACTCGAATTGAGTCGGCTCCGTAGAGGTACAAAAGTTGAGGCGAAACCGACAAACCCGGCTTCTACTCTTCTCTTCTCCTCTCACTCTCTTCCTCTTTTCTAAGTATACAACTAGGTGAGAGCCACCTAGAGGGACACTTCTACAAACTATATGTGTGGAAAATGAAGCTCAAGTGTAGAATGGTGTCTTTAAGATGGAGTGGGTGCCTCTCTTTATATAGTGGAGAGGAGGAGGGAATGGAGGGTTCTCCTTGCTTGGAGGGAGTGGAGGGCTCTCCTTGCTTGGAGGGAATGGAGGGCTCTCCTTGCTTCGAGGTGTTCATGTTTGCACCGCATGCAACCGCCCTTTGAAGTTCGCATGAAACCGCCATAAAATGGCGGGAAGTTTAACCCACATTTCGGGGGCCGGCCGCCCCTTATCGCGCGGCCCCCCCTGGAGTGCACCTCCCGGCCCCGGCCTTCTCTGTTGTGCATTTGGTCCCTCATATGTTGGGCCTATGATGGTGCATGGGCCAGATTGCGCGCTTGGGGTTTGGTCCTCTTGCTTGATTCTCTCTTTGGCGTATTTTCGCGGTGCACTTTCCACTTTATTTGTATTTCCATAATGTTTCTGCAAAACAACTTGAAACACCAAAACTCGTGGAACTCGTTAGATAAATAATGTTTGGTTATGTTTTCACATGTAATATTGTATTGGTGGTTCACTTTGGTGGTAATAAAACATGCATCAAAAGATCATCAACAACATGACCATCGGAGGGTCGTTTTCACGTAAACCTACAACGGAAAAGAGGAAAATCCTAGATCACATCCTAGAGAAGCATGCTTCTCCTGTTGTAGAACCTACTCCCCTCCATAACAAGGGCATGTCAAGTTTTTTGAGGAGCCCTCATCGGTCGAACCATACCATGTATCACCAATAGAACCCACCGTTGAGCCCTCACCCGAACCACAAACACCGAAGGAAGGGATGCTTTATCCTTCGGAGTTCCCGATCAAATTAGAGGATCATGGAAGAACCTTGAACCTTCTATGGCACGAATGGAGCAAATGGAGCACAACTCCAGCTAAGGAATCTTCCTCTAACATGAAACCTTCAAAAGAATGGTTAATGGAGGTGAAACGTTCTTCCGAAGCAATTGATTCTTTCACCTTCCACGACCATACATTGTTCATTACAAGGAAATTCCTTAGATGCCCTATACAACCCAATAGCCGAGGCAAATATCATGTCACAATATCTTGCGGAAACCCTTTTGGGTAATATGTCGCTAGCCTTGACCGATAGACTCTTCAAGGGTCAATTCGAGACTCATCTTTGCATGTTGTGGGATTGCTAGGGCCGTGCCAATAAAAATTCATGGAATCGAGGTTCACTTAGACTTCTATATCTATCCCATCCTCGACTTTGATCTTCTCATAGGCTACCCTCTTGGAAAACTTTTTTCACTAAAACCCAATAGAGGAGAGCCATGATGAGAAGTTGGGAAAGAATGCTTGTGCCTCTCACCTAGAAATCCCAAAGGTGAAGCATCTTCCCAACCAAAACCTATTCGAGGGGACGACGTTCATAACTCCATTCAATTCACATGAGTTGCTTTTGCATCCTAGTGAAACGAAACACCTGTCGCCTTCACTTGAGCGCAAGGCATGTCCCTCCGCCATCAAAATGTTGTTCTTGACAAAGATCGAGATTCAACGTTCGTCCCTTCATGACATATCTTGTGAGGATAAAAACTCATGTGCCATGGACATGCACGGCAAAGCAACTCTAGAGACCAATGTAGAAACCGCTATTGAGCATGTCGAAGTTTTCATTCGAAACTTCTCATGATACATGCTCACCTCTTTGGATCTCTAGGGTTGTCTTGCTTCTCACCACGTGCCCCTACGAGGACCCCAACCTTCTCTTAATCCTCACTCACAAACTTTTCAAGAGGATGGTTGTGGATGTCTTCGTGTATCACAAGTTTTGCTGATATCGTAGTGGCACGATGGTACTAACCTTGCAAATTTTAAGCTTAAACGCCAACTTTTTAGTGGTGAATGGGAACTTCACCACCTTTCATAGCTGAAGAAGAAGAAATTCCCAAGGTCAAGCTTACGACCATAAACAAAGCCTTAATCGCTTAGGGAGATAACCCGGATCATAAAAAAAAAGGATGAATAATTCTCTCTCGTTGTTGTCAAAAAAAAAAAAGAAAGAACAAAAGTTTTTCTCTTTCTCTTTTTTAATAAAAAGCAAGAGCATGTTATCAAGTTAGTGTGCACCTTCGGGTATTCTTGTCACTAACCATTTCAGGTGGAGATCGATTAAGGAGATCAAAAGAGGCATGCGATGCTTGAAAACATGGGGCCGACATCAGCATAAAAAAAAATTTGATGCCCATGGATGGTGGAACACACTCAAAAGGAGACCGGACTTTGCACACTTGACTTTTGCACAAAAGTCCAAGTGTGGGGAAGATGGTGAAAACCTCAAGTTTCATCTACCAAGGTGTCATATATATATATATATATATATATATATATATATATATATATATATATATATATATATATATACATATATATATAAAAAAATAAAATATATGATGGTGAATAAAAAAAAATGATGCCACCCCCGCTTTGCGAAAAAAAAAAAGAAGAATAGAAAAAAAAAGAGAAAAGGGAAAAAGGATTGAGAAAAAAAAAGAGAAAAAGGTTTGAAGAAAAAAAAAAAAAAAGAGAGAGAGAGAGATTGAAAAAAAAAAGAGAGAAAAAGGTTTGAAGAAAAAAAAAGAGAGAGAAAAAAAAAGAGAGAGAAAAAAAAAGAGAAAAAAACATAAATATAGAATAAAAAATATATATATATATAATATATATATATATATATATATAAGAGGAGAGAGGAGCGTGCTAGGCCCGCATGGTCAAGATACATACCAAAGTGTCGCCTGACTCCACCCATCATTGCTTCCACGAGCAAGAAGGGTTTGTCTCTCATCCTTTGCGGCTACCATCAAGACCCATGGCCCATACACACGTATGCGTGGCCTACTCTTGAGGAGCACACGGGCAGGGCCATCTCGCAGCACCGCAAACAACGATTTCGATGCTTCATCCGTAGATCTTTGCGGTAAGTAGTATATCCGTGTATGCAAAGGGAAATAAATATTCACCAACACTTTTCACTCATTTTTTGTCTCCATAGAACCAAAACTTTATGCTTCTCATGTTTTTATGTCATATGCTCGGTTTTGTGTGTTTTCACATGTGCGCACATGAGTTACATCCATAGGTCTTTTTAAATTGAGCATGTTGCTTAGGTTAAAAAGATCTCCTTTAGTCAAAAATTCGACATGGCGTTGGATCTTGATTAATGAACCTAGAGTTTTGTTGTCATGATCTATGAGAGTATCTTATGTTGGAGATAAATCAAGCCTATGCTTACACTTTGCTTCCTTATATGAGCCTTGCTTGAGTGATGATGAGGTGAACAAATAAAAATAATAATAAAATAAAATAAATAATCTCAATAAAGGCTCCACGGTGTTCATGTCGATAGAGCCATGTGTGTTTTGTTCTTTTGTTTTGTTTTCTTGTTTTCAAATAAAGCCCGGTACAAGACCAAGTGTGGGGGAGATCTCTCAAACACAATGAACAAACATCAGAATCTCCCCAACACAATGCCGCATAGACATCGAAAGCAATTCATGATGGAGAAGGACGAGGACAAAGCGACTACCATTAGCTCCTTCATCTTCAAAGCGGTGGTTTGTGCACCTCTCGCTCTCACATCTCCCAAAAGGTTTTGAAGTTTAAATTTGAACATATGCTCCATCTCCAGTCTACCAATTGAGAAATGGCATACATACTTTTTATTCCTCGCCAAAATCCAAACTCGTTGAGCAACTATCCTTTAGGGACCCCATGCTTATCTAAATAATTGATCTTTGTGATATGGTAGAATAACTTGACGCTTGCTCTCTTTTTTGCAATAAGACTTGGTTTTATCTTCGAAAATTTAAAATAAAGCATGCTCATGGTTTGACTTAGCCAAATCCTACCAAAGCGTAACAATGACAAGAATATCCACTATAGCTACTTCCCTCTTGTATTGAGTTTTGTCGGGTTCCGTTGATCAGCGTTGAGTGTCACACCCCAAAATTTCCATTTTGGGTTGTGAATAGAAAACACTAAATAAAATAACATATTTTAATGTTTATATAAAATTTTCCAAGTTTAGTTTAATTTAGTGCAAATTTAGTTATAGAAAAAATGTTTTAAACTCTTTTGAATTAATTTGATGGGTTGCTGCTTGATGTAATGTTTGTTTGCTGCTTGAGTTTTGTGGTTTAAGTGTGCTAAGTTTTAAGACGTAGTTAGGGTGACGATCTCTTCTCCCTACTCTCCCAAGTTATCTTTATTCTCTACCAATTGCTTGTTTTTCTAATTTAATCCTTGTCGGAAGTTTCACCCAATCCCTTCTCTCTTGCTCTATATCATCTCTATATGATCAAGCTTCATCAAGACATCCCTTCAATCCATCCAAAAGCATTTTTGTGCTTTTCGAGTTTGTCGCTCATACTTTCTATTAGTTTTTCTTTTCTCTAAAACCTCTCAAATATCTTTTCATGAGCTCCAAATACTTTATTTTTGTTCATCATGATCAAAAAGCAACTCTGAGAATTTTATCTAAATTTTCAGAGCCTTCGGGGTATTTTTTCGTGGCTTAAAATTGATTTCTAGACTTTTCTAGAAATAATTTAATCCCGAAATTAAGAAAATCCGAAAAGTCTCCAAACCCTACATATATATACATGCCGGCGAAGCCCTCGACACGCTGATTTCAGAAGTACGGCCCGTTTCGCGAGCCGCCACTCCTAGCCCCCCTGTATGCCTCGCCGAAGTTCGGAAAAGCTAGGTTTCCGGCGAACTCTCCGTCGAGCTTTTCCGGCCGATTCATCGCGTTCTGGCTAATTCCGTTCCCACCAAAAGGTAGCTCTCGTCGTTCTCTTCGCCGTGGTATATTCGTTTGTCCCGATCCGTTGCCGTTTGACTCCGTTCTCGTCCGTTTTGTTTCCGATAAGGTTTTCCGGCGAACTCTTCCATGGACGGCCGTCTGTTCGTCGTCATTCTCGTCTTTTCCGGCCACGGGAGTCGCCCCAGCTGCGTCCCACGCCGACCCGAGGCACCGAACGGCCGCGCTCCCGTTCCGTTCCGCGCGTCTTCCGCGCGAGACGCTGCTCGCGCGAGCAGGGCCGCCGCCGCCGCCTCATCCCGCTGTGCGTGCGACCACTGTGACCCCTTGGTCGCGGTCCAGGCACGCCGCGCCGCCGCCGGCAGTGGCTGGCCGGTCGCCTTCCTCTCCGGCCAAGCCCCCGTGCCGTGGTCCCCTCCTTCCCCGGCGCGAGCACAGCAGCAGCAAGTTGCAGCCATGGCTGTTCACGTGAACAAGATGACCAAGGTAGAAGAAGGACCTTGCCGTAATTATTTATTTCCAGAAATCGCAGATAGGTCCCTGTCAGTTCATCATCCGCCGTTTCATCGTTTTAAGTCCAAATCGATCCATTCCAGTTGCGTTAGTTTCAGTAGCGCCGCGCTCTACGCAATAGTGCTAAGGTTTTCTGGTCACATGCTTATGATTTTTTTGTTTAAGTCAAATAATTATTTGATTAATGCTTTATGTAATTGGATTTATAAATAAAAGTAATGTAGGTTTTACATCTCGGTGATTTATATATAAAATGTTAATATGATTAAATTATATTTATCAATGTGTTTACAAATAATAATTTGTTAGTTTAAACTCATTGCATATGCCACACATATATTAGTTACCTTCATGTATATTATTATTTTATAAAGATAAAAGTTTAACTTGAATAATTTATATGTCATGTTTATAAGTAAAATGTGGCTAGATCCAACTCGGTTTTGAATTCAAATTTGATGTGACTAATCCAAATTAATGTTATTCACATGATTTTCATATATTAAAAGAAGTCAAGCATGTAGGTTTCTCTAATCTTTTTTTTATATTTATAATTTAAACTCTCGATAGTCGTTTCTCTTTAACGATAGCTCTGTCATCGGCGTTTCTTGCGTTCTCTTGATCGTAGCAACGAGTTCTCTCTTAGCATGTTATTTTTGCTATGATCGGTGTATTGTTCTTAGTTTACTTTGTTTTCTTGCTTGTATGTGTGGTGCTTGCTTCGAGTAGAACAAGAACCGCTTGTTGGCGATGAAGATTGAAAGTTGATGACCGGAAGCAAAAGTATCGAGAAAGTTGGAGCAAATATAAAAGGCAAGTATAGCTTTGAAATTACTTATCGTATTTAACATGATCATATGACTTAATGAATGTTTATGTCATAAACATTAAGATGATTGTTAGTAACATGGGGATTTGTGCGCTTTAGCGAATCAGGGTATTACAAATACAACTATGGTGGTTACATGTCTCTGACTTTAGTTCCTTAGAGATCATTCCTCTAGCAAATTGGCAAGTGCAGAATTGGATATAGTATGCCCCCTATCCCGTAATATGTGAGTATAGGCTGAGAGTTATGTGCCACATAGGAAGGGTGGGTTCTATGTTCGACGCAATTAGCGCCCTAGCTTGTTAGAAGAACCTTTTAAGGGCTTCATAGTGGTTCTTGGTGTTTGGGTTTGATCCACCCATGCATTTAGGAACCACGACTCATAGTGAAAGTGTACACCTTTGCGCAGAGTTTGAAAAACTGGTATACTAGCCTTGCCCAAGGTCACGGGCGGCCCTGGAACCATAGCACTAAGGATGATGACTTGTGTTTATTAATAACTCATGTTAATCGTTTTATGCTTTACATTAATTATGTTATGATGATCATGATTCATGGGTAGTTCTTGCCTTGCTATATTTGCTGAGTTCGTCATGGACTCACTCTTGCTATTTCTCCCACCCCCAGCTTGTTAGCATTAGATGCACAAAAGATGGATGAAGTCACCAAGGATACTAATCGGAGTGTTTGGCATATGGAGCCCCCAGTCAACTGTCCCTGAAGATTATGGAGCTCGAGAAGTTTAGCAACCGTTCCGCTTTACTCTGATAAATTGTGAGTGTTTTGTTTAGTTATGTTTACGCTTTAAAGCATTGTTTTCTGATATTTATCTGTTCTAGGCTATATGTGTGGACTTCCTGGGCACACATATGGTGAGTCTGGTCTTCTTTGAAAAACCAGGCGTGACAGAATGGTATCAGAGCGATGTTGACTGTAGGACGTATGCCTAGTTAGCACTGGTCGCTTTCTGAAGCTTATTTTGCTATAAAACTATTTTTTCTACAACCTTGTCCTTTGAATTGATTATTTCTCATTCCTTGTCTATTTGTCTCCTCCTTGAATAGCTTCCTTTGAGCTATTAAATTTCTTATCCCCTTGGACTTTTGATTTTGTTGTTTTACTCAAAAAAAAAAAAAAAGATTTCTTTACCTTGCTCAAATAGCGATGGCCCTTCATCATCTATCATCCACACTTTAGGTTGTCCGCCATTGCTACAAGAAGCACGTGTAGACTCGGTGATGTGCTACTTGTTTGACTTGTTTGTTGTATTGCTTGTGTGTTGTCCCTACTCTTGTGTTCCAAAGGAGGACTAGAAGGTTTTGTCTTAAGGATTATCTCAATTTTTGTTAAGTGGGGTAGAGACCCTATCTATCACATCTTAGGTAAAAGAAGTTTCATGTTTTTAACGTCGTCGCTTGTCCACCTCATAAGCCTCACTCATCTTTTATCCATTCTTATCCGTGTCATTTTCTCTTTGATGTCTTTGCCCATCCTTGATCCTCATGCTCTTTCTTTATTCTAAGTCAAAGAAGAATCAATACATGAATGATAGACCATCACCACAAATAATCAAGAAAGTTTCCTTCAACAACATTTCCAAGTCGAACAAGACCTTTGTTAAGTGGGGTAGCATTCGCTACCATCATCAATCTCGAACATCTCAAGTCTCAATACATAAAAGATAAAAGGTCAACCATTATATTCCATGTCTATCTATCTTGAAATCAATTTGTACCTTCTCTCCCTTGTCAATCTCGATAATCTCAAGTTTGAAGACCCCAAGGACTACAAATTGATCTTTATCTTTCCCGTGACCAACCATTATCTTTCTTGCCATCTGTTGACACATGTTAACGTATACTTTTAATTGTCAACTAAACATGGAAAAGGACTAAAATATAATTAGATAACCTTATTAGGGGTTTATGCTAATGATTTCCATGAGTTTTGGTAAAGTTGTGATTTGCGAGGGACTTAACAGAAAACGGCGTAAAATCGTAACGCAATCCAACTCGAAACAAGTCTAGAAGGCTCGGAATACACCCGACGGGAAGCGAAACTTGACAATCAAGAAAACATCATCTAGAAGACTCGAAGCCCACGACGCATCGGGGCCTGGGGTGGGACCCACCCGGGCCGATCGCCCAATAATCGGCCGATCGGCCCCGGCTTGGCCGCCAAGTTGCCCCGCGCCTGAATGTTCCTCCACCGCCTCTAAGACGCCAATCTAATCCGGTCGTTTAATGTCGGTTTGATCCGAGGGTGTCGGTAGAAGCACGAGATGGATCTAAATCCAACACCGGCACCTCCTCAGGGACTATATAAGCAAGCCCCCCGGCCCCCGGGCTTCAATCATCTCGGATCAACTCATCATCATATCGGATCGATCCGGCTCTAGTCGACGGCCTTAGCTCTAGTTCAAGAACTAGAAGTAGAAGATTAGACAAGATGTAGAACTAGAAGCCCTAGATTAGAGTTGAGAGTAGAGCTTCAAGTTGAGAGAATTAGAGCGCGGTTGAGGCGGAGTTGAAGGAAGGCCGGAGGCTGTCGGCGCCTCCATCTTCTTCTTCCTCGGGAGTTGGTGCCATTGGGCGCAACTCGAGATCTTGTGGATTGTTCGACTTCCATTCGAGTAAGTGGTATTGTCTCTATTGTTCTTAAGGTTCGTATTTCTTTGATAAGATTACTTTGATTCCTGTAGCTCTTGAATTAAAGTTGTTAGATTAATGTAAGCGTGGTGCTTAGATTGACTAGCTTATTACGAATACCTTCTATAGGCCGGGGGTGAAGACACTTGTTAAAGGTCGATCGTGGTGGTAGCAAGCGCCATTGAGTCCTTAAATCACGCCCGCCCCCCGATTTATAGAAATCGTAGGAGCCCCCGTGTTGTTAGCGTAGATTCCCTTTATTAAGAGTTTCTTCATGACAACCCCTCTTAAGAACAATGTGCAAATGATTTACTTGAAGTGAGAACAAGACCTTCCTAATGGAACTCCTTACCTCTCTTTTAATCTAGTTTTATAGCCACTACGGATTTAGCTATACACTTCAACCTACTCTCTCACCTTCTCCCCGTGGATTCGATATTTAAAGCCCTATTCCCGTGAAGTGCTCTTTAGGTATCCGTTAAACTGCGGATTATCCATCACAATATTCTGTAGGTTAATAAATACCAACACCATCCTTTACTCTTTTCCCTTACATCTCATATACAAGGAATCAAATAAGCATAGAGGCTTAAAAGAATCAATTTTCTTTCTCTTTATCAATTTTGATAATTCATAATTCTTTCACCTCATATATCACAAATATGGAAACAAGGAATGCTGATCACATTTATATACTGTTCTTGTCTTCATATCACCCTTTGCTAATATAATGCTCCTTGACCGTATGGCCTCATAATGGGAATATATCCAATGATCAACATTTATCTTTTCAACCTACATTGATCATTGATCTTCTTATCATCCCTAATCATCGAGATCGAAATAATCTTAAAGATGGATCTTTGGCATCATTTAGTTATCCTTGATCCATATCCTATATCTCATGAACCTCGAATCAAGGAAGCATGAAGACATGAAGATGAGCTTTATCTTTCTCCCTCTAGTCTCTCGAATCTCGGGACGAGATTCTGTTAAGTGGGTAGAATTGTCACACCCCAAAAATTTCCATTTTGGGTTGTGAATAGAAAACACTAAATAAAATAACATATTTTAATGTTTATATAAAATTTTCCAAGTTTAGTTTAATTTAGTGCAAATTTAGTTATAGAAAAAAAAAATGTTTTAAACTCTTTTGAATTAATTTGATGGGTTGCTGCTTGATGTAATGTTTGTTTGCTGCTTGAGTTTTGTGGTTTAAGTGTGCTAAGTTTTAAGACGTAGTTAGGGTGACGATCTCTTCTCCCTACTCTCTCCGTTATCTTTATTCTCTACCAATTGCTTGTTTTTCTAATTTAATTCTTGTCGGAAGTTTCACCCAATCCCTTCTCTCTTGCTCTATATCATCTCTATATGATCAAGCTTCATCAAGACATCCCTTCAATCCATCCAAAAGCATTTTTGTGCTTTTTCCCGAGTCGTCGCTCATACTTTCTATTAGTTTTCTTTTCTCTAAAACCTCTCAAATATCTTTTCATGAGCTCCAAATACTTTATTTTTGTTCATCATGATCAAAAAGCAATTCTGAGAATTTTATCTAAATTTTCAGAGCCTTCGGGTATTTTTCGTGGCTTAAAATTGATTTCTAGACTTTTCTAGAAATAATTTAATCCCGAAATTAAGAAAATCCGAAAAGTCTCCAAACCCTACATATATATATACATGCCGGCGAAGCCCTCGACACGCTGATTTCAGAAGTACGGCCCGTTTCGCGAGCCGCCACTCCTAGCCCCCCTGTATGCCTCGCCGAAGTTCGGAAAAGCTAGGTTTCCGGTGAACTCTCCGGCGAGCTTTTCCGGCCGATTCATCGCGTTCTGGCTAATTCCGTTCCCACCAAAAAGGTAGCTCTCGTCGTTCTCTTCGCCGTGGTATATTCGTTTGTCCTGATCCGTTGCCGTTTGACTCCGTTCTCGTCCGTTTTTGTTTCCGATAAGGTTTTCCGGCGAACTCTTCCATGGACGGCCGTCTGTTCGTCGTCATTCTCGTCTTTTCCGGCCACGGAGTCGCCCCAGCTGCGTCCCACGCCGACCCGAGGCACCGAAGGGCCGCGCTCCCGTTCCGTTCCGCGCGTCTTCCGCGCGACGCTGCTCACGCGAGCAGGGCCGCCGCCGCCGCCTCATCCCGCTGTGCGTGCGACCACTGTGACCCCTTGGTCGCGGTCCAGGCACGCCGCGCCGCCGCCGGCAGTGGCTGGCCGGTCGCCTTCCTCTCCGGCCAAGCCCCCGTGCCGTGGTCCCTCCTTCCCCGGCGCGCGCGAGCACAGCAGCAGCAAGTTGCAGCCATGGCTGTTCACGTGAACAAGATGACCAAGGTAGAAGAAGGACCTTGCCGTAATTATTTATTTCCAGAAATCGCAGATAGGTCCCTGTCAGTTCATCATCCGCCGTTTCATCGTTTTAAGTCCAAATCGATCCATTCCAGTTGCGTTAGTTTCAGAAGGCCGCGCTCTACGCAATAGTGCTAAGGTTTTCTGGTCACATGCTTATGATTTTTTTTTATTTAAGTCAAATAATTATTTGATTAATGCTTTATGTAATTGGATTTATAAATAAAAGTAATGTAGGTTTTACATCTCGGTGATTTATATATAAAATGTTAATATGATTAAATTATATTTATCAATGTGTTTACAAATAATAATTTGTTAGTTTAAACTCATTGCATATGCCACACATATATTAGTTACCTTCATGTATATTATTATTTTATAAAGATAAAAGTTTAACTTGAATAATTTATATGTCATGTTTATAAGTAAAATGTGGCTAGATCCAACTCGGTTTTGAATTCAAATTTGATGTGACTAATCCAAATTAATGTTATTCACATGATTTTCATATATTAAAAGAAGTCAAGCATGTAGGTTTCTCTAATCTTTTTATATTTATAATTTAAACTCTCGATAGTCGTTTCTCTTTAACGATAGCTCTGTCATCGGCGTTTTCTTGCGTTCTCTTGATCGTAGCAACGAAGTTCTCTCTTAGCATGTTATTTTTGCTATGACTGGTGTATTGTTCTTAGTTTACTTTGTTTTCTTGCTTGTATGTGTGGTGCTTGCTTGAGTAGAACAAGAACCGCTTGTTGGCGATGAAGATTGAAAGTTGATGACCGAGAAGCAAAGTATCGAAAGTTGGAGCAAATATAAAAGGCAAGTATAGCTTGGAAATTACTTATCGTATTTAACATGATCATATGACTTAATGAATGTTTATGTCATAAACATTAAGATGATTGTTAGTAATATGGGGATTTGTGCGCTTTAGCTTAATCCGGGTATTACAAAGCACAACTATGGTGGTTACATGGCTCGACTTTAGTTCCTTAGAGATCATTCCTCTAGCAAATTGGCAAGTGTGAATTGGATATAGTATGCCCCTATCCCGTAATATGTGAGTATAGGCTGAGAGTTATGTGCCACATAGGAAGGGTGGGTTCTATGTCGGCAATTAGCGCCCTAGCTTGTTAGAAGAACCTTTAAGGGCTTCATAGTGGTTCTTGGTGTTTGGGTTTGATCCACTCATGCATTTAGGAACCACGACTCATAGTGAAAGTGTACACCTCAAGCAGAGTTTGAAAAGCGGTATACTAGCCTTGCCCAAGGTCACGGGCGGCCTTTGGAACCATAGCACTAAGGATGATGACTTGTGTTTATTAATAACTCATGTTAATCGTTTTATGCTTTACATTAATTATGTTATGATGATCATGATTCATGGGTAGTTCTTGCCTTGCTATATTTGCCGAGTTCGTCATGGACTCACTCTTGCTATTTCTCCCCCCCCTGACTTGTTAGCATTAGATGCCTGAAGATGGATGAAGTCACCAAGGATACTAATCGGAGTGTTTGGCATACGGAGCCCCCACCAACTGTCCCTCGAAGATTATGGAGCTCGAGAAGTTTAGCAACCGTTCGCTTTACTCGATAAATTGTGAGTGTTTTGTTTAGTTATGTTTACGCTTTTAAAGCATTGTTTTACGATATTTATCTGTTCTAGGCTATATGTGTGGACTTCACGGGCACACATATGGTGAGTCCGGTCTTCTTTGAAAAACCAGCGTGACATTGAGAGAGGCTCTGTTGCCATTTCTTAACGCATTCAAAGGAAATAGGTATAAAACCCATCCCGATAAAAGCGTCGAAATGCACCGATGACATTCCCAAGTAAACCACCATGTCGGGTGATCCTGAAATGAGTTTGTCAAGCGGGATAGATCTTGTCATCGTAGATATTCATCCGCAAGCGCCGCGGATCTGTCATTGTAGCATTTCACCCGGAAATATTCAGGGTATCGTTATTTATATTCGCCCAAAGGAGAAAAGTGTGTGAATGATAACTTAGCATGGCATATGAATAGAGGAACATTGTGATTGCTTAACCAAGTTGTTCATAACGGGGGGGGTAAGTGATACGGTATAGGGATAGTGTGACACACACTTGAAATCCACCAAAGAAAAAGGATAAAGAAAATAGAAAAGAATAAAAAGAATAAATAAATAATCTAATGGAGTAGTTCTAATGTTATCTAATCTTGGCCCTACAATGAATAGTTAGACATCATATGCAAACCGATCTAAGCATGGTTAGGTCTAGGATATCGGGGAGACTTCACGGGTTACCATACGGCCCGATAGGAAGCATTTTACGAACTCCTACAAACACAGCTTAACGTGGGGGATTTCAAGGGACGGTCGAGCTTGTCACGACTAAGCCGCCTACCCCCTCAAGCGTGGCATGCACTTATATCCGCGGGGGTGTCGTAATACCCGAACACCATGCCCGCAGATTAGAGCACTACTCTTGTCCCCGGGATCCCCACTCGTCGAATGGACAGGACTAGAACAAGGCCTAAGGACCAACGAACCGATATCCCACCTCTAATCAAGTTAGGCATATGAAGGACATTAAATAAGCAGAATGAACATGTCAAGATTATGATATCTAAACTATATTCTAGTTCATCTATCAACACAAGAACATGATCAAGACTATACTCTAGTTCATAAATTAGGCCAAGAATAAAGATAATAGACTTGCGAGATAGAAGAATGCTCCATTGAGTAGATGTATTACCAAAGCACTTTCTTCTAGGAGACAAGCCCTCCTTGTAACTCTTCTACTCGTGTACTACTAAAGAATAAAGAGGAAGAAAGAAGAAGAAGAAGAAGAAGGAGTAGAAGAAGAGAGAGAGGTATTGGTGGTATGTTGGACTCCAAATGGTGTGTGTTGAGAGGGGGAGAGATGAGATCTATTTATACACCCGAGTAGGGTCCTAAATGCTAAAATACACCAAAACCGACCTTGATAACCTTCCATGTATACCAAACCGACTAGTGCATGACGGTTCCACCGCTTTGGAAGGTGCACGAAGCCGCCTCGAGGCCGGGCCTGAAGCGCCGGGGGGAGGGTGCGGCCGCACCAATGGGTGCGCGCACCCCCCGGCCCGCTCGCCCCGCGCCTTGGGGGGTGTCGTCATTTATCCTGAAAAGTTGTAGGCCGAGGTGCGCTTGGCCTAAATTTGATGTTTTGGCACGATTTGCTCTTGGGCTTGAATTTTGACAATAGCGCTTTCCTAAGGCGTATTCGGTCGATTTTCCACTTGCTTTTTTTATTAATAATCTGCAAAATAAAATACAAGACACTACAAGTGGAATTTATTAGTGTAAAATGCATATGAGTATAAAAGGTTTAATATTACTCCCTTTTTGGTCGCAAGTTGACGGGGAAAAATATATCGTTAGTTACGAGTCAACAAACTCCCCAAGCTTACCCTTTTTGCGCATCCTCGAGCAAAAGAGATAAGTACTTGGTTGTTGATCGGGAGTTGCTACTATGCCGATTACGTTTTACAAGTGCCAGGTTATAATAGGATTTTCTACTATAGTTTGAATAAAATGGCACATCTTTTTCACACCCTTTATTACCTTTCATCGTAGCGGGGCTTTCCAATTTTTCTCAAAGCCTTGGGCGGTTGCCGGATAGAACGGTTATAACAGAGGTGCTTATCATTCATCCTTCCGATCCACTTTTTATCCGGGATTTTATTTAGATAAATATTTATTTCTTTTTCGAGAAAGCATGGGCTTTATTGCTATTATTTTTATTATTATATTTTTTTGGAGAGGTGGGCTCTACTCGCCCTAGACTTTTGTCTTTTATTTCCTCTTTTTTTCTTTTTTCTTTTTTTTTTTTCGAGATGTGGGCTCTTCTAAGCCCTCGGACACTTGTCCATTTTTCATCTCATTTTTTTAGCATAGCCCATAGACATTTCTCTTTTTAAAACATAGATTCTCGGATGTCAAGTTTCTCTTTTGGACGAAGTCATAGCAAATCCATTTGTACCATATCATATGAGGCAACAACTTAGACTAGATAGAGCATATGCAACCCACATGAATCGGGTTTTTCAGGATGAGTTTTAGAATTAGCCACTAAACCCAAACTTTAGAGAACTTGAATTATAAACTAGGCACATGCAAAGCATAAAACAGAGCAACTATTCATCATTTCAACAAGGGACTAAGACTAAACATTTTTATAGCTCTTACACATAAGCTTTGAGGCACCAAGAAGAGCTACTTATTCTAGCTTTGGTAATAATTTTTTTTTAATTTTCTAATTTTAGTTTTCTAGTTTTTAGTTTTTTTTTTAGTTTTTTTTTAGAATGCAAGGTTGCTGAAATGTAAACATGCTAAAAAAAAAAAATTGATGGGATTAAATATGCAATGCAATGATACCGTGGGGGTCCTCCCCAAGCTATCTGGAGGCCTAAAGATCAGGATCGGCCTTGGTACCTCCGAGAATGCTTCCTCGCGTGCGAAGGCGAGTAGCCATGTTGGACTCCAATCGGGTCCATCTCTGCCGACTCTGCTTGCTCCCGGTTCTGGCCGCCATCATGCTCGGTATGTTGCACATGGGAATTGAGCGTGTGCTCAATGTTCCTAGTGCGGACGCCGAGGTGTTTGCAGAGTTGGATACCGATAGCCTCCACCCCTTGTGGTGGTTGCTGTGTGGCCGGATGGGGGGGGGGCATATCGTTAGAGCTGTCTTCAAAGTCAAATTTGTTGGCCCTCCATGCCGCCGTATCTCCTTCTGAGGCCACTCGATGGTGCCGGTTGTTCGAGGCGGCGGCTCCCACCTAGGATCATACCGGGTATTACCCCCGGGGTCCCCATAGGGTGAGACCATGCCGCTGGAACACAGGTGTGTAGGCTGTGGGCCGAGGCGTGAGCGTAGGGGCCATGGGAGGAGGATCCGACCTCCGGTCTCGATCTTTGCGTGACGAGTGGGGGTATCTTTCCCGCGCAAACTATTAACCGCCTCGAGCTCAAATGTTAGTATACCGGCTTTTATACAACCTGTAAGTCCGGGTTAGGTAACCGAACTATAGTTGCATAGCCGGGGAAAAGATGACCAAGTTCGCCCCGATGGTAAAATTTTAATTAAATGCCCCCCGTACAAAGCTGCGCGCAGCAATGTCCAATACTCCCCGGGTGTAGAAATATACTCTATTTGCTGATTTTCCAAAGCTCCAATCGCATAAGCGAGGCGTGTGATAAGGGATGTGCAAGTGACAGGAACAGCGACTTTTGTGATATTGTGTAAAAGATTCCTGCACATCTCTACCACTGGAGCTACTTTTTCCTTGTGGATAATAGCATAGAGTAATTTTAATTCAATTTCATTCACCCATCTAACCCCAAATCTAGGAAAACAACGTCAACGAGATCTAGCGGTGGATAAATCTAAGTGATGGGTGCTGGATCTGTGAGTGGCGAGGTTTGAATGGTCCAGTTTCATGGGCACCGGATATTTCCTCCCAAAAGTGATGTCTAACGGCCGGGGAGCAAAGCATCTATGTTTAATGCACATCTTTCGAGAAAAACCCAAAGGACGAGCTAGGTCCGCCCACAAAATATGATAATGTGTACCAAAAGGCGGAAAGAAATTCCCACCGGGTCCTCTACTAGTGTGCAAAGAAACCGGATTGTCGTGAGGCGAGAACCTTCCTCCTCGAGAGGGGGAATATCCCCGCCACCCGACCGCTCTCCAAAGGATGGGAAATTCGTTAACCATACCCGTTTGTTCGAGGAGCTCGGGGTCGATTCCGGGCGTGTGTTGGAACACACGATCCTTGAGTAGGAGATATGCTTGCATCTCCCCGATCTCCGCGAATGTCGAGGTACGACGCGTCGGCTTCGTCGATCATCGGGGAGCTTGAGCTTCGCCCCGATGGGTGCAAGTGTCTTCTTGCATGGGGAGTCTTCAACGTCGCCAAAGTTGAGGGCGGACCTTGCACTTGTATGCCGCTTTGCCTTGCCTTGACGACCGCCTCAACCCGCCGAAGATCTTCCCGGCTTTCTTCATAGCCGCTACAAAATGATTGAGCGAGACTTCGGGTGTGCAAGGGTTAGTTGAAAGTATGAACTTCCACACCCGAAATCTTGCTCGGCACAATATTTTTGGTGGAGAAATTGGAGTGTAGAACAAGCGGGAGAGAGTGTGAGAGTGAGAGAGGGTGAAAATGAGAGGTGTGGACTCTCACACGGTAACGGACTATTTATAGCCGAGCGCCTGACCAAAGGCCGTTTTACACAAATAATTGAAGCGCTTGAACAAATTTGAACACGAATGGCGCCCGAGGGGAGGGTGCTGGGGCACCTTGGGTGCGCTAGCGCACCCCGCCCCAAGGCCAAAGTGGTCCGATTTTGGCCGGGCGTGCTTAGTGGTTCCGAAAAGTCGTGTGTTGTGCGCTCGTCTGCATTCTAATTTTGTCTCCCCTTTTTGAATTTCTCCGAAGATTTTCAAATTTAAATTTATTTTTAATTAGAAAAATTATTTTAGAAATATTTTTGTATATAATTTTTATGTATAAAATATTTTTTCTTGAATTTTTAAATAAAGTTTTATTTTATTTATGAAAAAAAAATTTCAAAATATTTTATAAATATATATAATTATATATAAATCATTTTTTTTTTCATATACCCCATTTTTTTTTTTTTTTTTTTTTTTGGATATACCCTTATCTTTTTTTTTTTGGGTATACCTCATTTTTTTTTTCGTGATAAGTGAGGTTATTTATAGTCACTGTCGACTCTCCCCTCGTTTCACCGGCGGGAGGTACCGCCCGGGGTCTCTGAGTCGGTTCCTTCGACATTCCACACCGGCTTTGATGATAATTGCCGGGTGTGTTGCTTGTACCCTATGAATGGGCACTTAACCGCCTTGTCCTTGATGTGGAAGACGATGAAACGCTTCCCCGCACTTATGTCGCCTTGGCAAGATAAAGAAATGGTCTCCCCGAAGGAGAGACACATCTTCCTTTGGGCCCATGTCCGGGACCACGGTTCGGGGACGTACTCATCTTGGATCTTGATGAGCATGTCTTCCAAGATTCCCTCCGTCGCCTTTGTTGATTGATCCGCCATTTGGAGGACGAAAGTGGCAGGGGTAAGCTGTTCCTCCATGGATCTTGTTGAAGGTGATCTTGACATCACGTTGATGCTCGGCCCGTGTCACAAAATGCATTTGCAAAATTGTGGGGGCCAATGGCGCAACCCGATGATCGGGCGCCCGGGATCTCCCTTTTTGGCGATGAACGGCGAGTCCACGGGGATCTTCCTCGCCTCCGGGTCGACCGAGCCTCGTGAGATATCATGTTAACCGACTCGTGGGGACCTCGGGTTGCCCCCGATCCTTCGAAGTCGTTAATCGACACTTGAGCACAAACCGGGCCACCAGGTTCTATCATCTTGTTAAAGCCGAGCCGGTTCTTTACACCGACGCCAACCCTTCGAGCTTGTTATTTACGCCCTCTAAGATCTTGTCTTGGTGGCTCATCTTTTGGTGAGGTTTTCGTTAATTTTTGCTGGCCCAAGCACCGGGTCCTTCAGCGATGGCTGACCGTGGTTATAATTGGAGTTGAACCCCCGGGTTGCCTTGGTATGGTGGCCTCTGGACCAGCCCTCGCCGCGGTTGGCGATACCCGTTGCTTTTTGTTGATGAAGGCGGCTTCTTCACGGGTCTCGGGGCAATTATCCCCCAGTGGCCAACCTCACCACACGCGCCTCACATGTCATGTGAGCGCCTCGTGGCATAGATCGGGCGGCCGGGTGGTAGCTTCTGCGCGCTCTTCCTTCCTTCTTTAACGGCCGGGTTCATCTTCGCGGCAAAGCATATCCGCCTCCTTTTACGGTATGCATGCCTTTTCGCGGTCTTGGTTAGGGCTCGCTCGCCGCCCGCTCACGGTTTGCCACCATCTTATCGATCCGGGCTGTTTCCGATCGATGGTGAGCGATAGGAATGCGCCACCGCCAGCCGGGCGCCGAGGTGCCCCTTGGATATGGCCGTGAGACCATTGTAGAAGTTCCGAGCACGAGCCAATTCTCCATCCCGTGGTGCGGGCATGCTAGAATGTATTCTGCAGCCTTTCCCACGCCTCCGGGATGGGTTCCATGGAGTTCGCTGAAGTTGGCGATCCTTCCCCTCGGGGCATTGGTTTTGCCCATGGGGGAAGAACTTAGCGAGGAACGCCGCGAGCACTTGGCCCACGCATCGACGACTTCCTTGTCCTTGTAGAACCATCGCTTTGCCTTCCCCACGAGGGAGAAGGGAAACAAAGAGGATTCGATGACGCCGGGTTCGACGCCCTGATAACGATGGTGTCGCATAGCTCCGTAAGTGTTGGAGATGAGCGTTCGCGGCCTCGCCGGCAGTCCATAGAATGGACCGCCTCGCACCATGGTGATTAGCCCGGCCAGAGCTTCGAAGTTTTTGTCCGCCACGCTCACCCTCGCCCCTGGGCACGTTGCAGGACGGCGGGGAGTTGAGAAATCGCGGCGAATTTCTCGGGCCATTGCTTGAGTTGCGGGTTGGTGCAGTGGATGGTTTTGGCGTCTGCCGGGGTTCCGGTCGAAGAAGAAGTGGCACGAGACCGGTTCTTCCTTAGGAGTGCCTCCGAATTGAGATGAAGTTTTCCGGCAGAGGAAACCCGACATACACTATCCTCGTTTTTCATCCACAACAGGAGACAACATGAAAGTTAGCTCAGATGAGCAAATGGCATCACAAGACACAAATTCATATTCATTGCCGCCTATTTATTTTTTTTATATATATATCACAACGCTTTTCTCCCCGACAACGGCGCTTTAGAAATGCTTGTTGGCATTTCTTAACGATTCAAAGGAAATAGGTATAAAACCCATCCCGATAAAAGCTGCCAGAAATGCACCGATGGCATTCCCAAGTAAAACCACCATGTCTGGTGATCCGAAATGAGTTTGTCAACGGGATAGATCTTGCCATCGTAGATATTCATCATAGCGCCACGGATCTATCATTGTAGCATTTCACCCGAAATATTCAGGTATCGTTATTTATATTCGCCCAAAGGAGAAAAGTGTGTGAATGATAACTTAGCATGGCATATGAATAGAGGAACATTGTGATTGCTTAACCAAGTTGTTCATAACAGGGGTAAGTGATACGGTATAGGGATAGTGTGACACACACTTGGAAATCCACCAAAGAAAAAGGATAAAGAAAATAGAAGAGAATAAAAGAATAAATGAATAATCTAATGGAGTAGTTCTAATGTTATCTAATCTTGGCCCTACAATGAATAGTTATACATCATATGCAAACCGATCTAGGCATGGTTAGGTCTAGGATATCAGGGGAGACTTCCTCGGGTTACCATACGCCCGATAGGAAGCATTTACGAACTCCTATAGCACAGTGCTTAACGTGGGGATTTCAAGGGACGGCCGAGCTTGTCACGACTAAGCCGCCTACCCCCTCAACCGTGGCATGCACTCATATCCGCAGTGTCGTGAATACCCGAGCACCATGGTCGCAGATTAGAGCACTACTCTTGTCCCCCAGATCCCCACTCGCCGAATGGACGGATTAGAACAAGAGCAAACCCTAAGGAACAACGAACCGATATCCCACCTCTAATCAAGTTAGGCATATGAAGGACATTAAATAACTGTAATGAACATGTCAAGATTATGATATCTAAACTATATTCTAGTTCATCTATCAACACAAGAACATGATCAAGACTATACTCTAGTTCATAAATTAGGCCAAGAATAAAGATAATAGACTTGCAGATAGAAGAATGCTCCATTGAGTAGATGTATTACCAAAGCAATTTCTTCTAGGAGACCAGCCCTCCTTGTAACTCTTCTACCAGGTACTACTAAAAAGAATAAAGAGGAAGAAAGAAGAAGAAGAAGAAGGAGTAGAAGAAGAGAGAGAGGTAGAGGTGGTAGAGAGAGAGGTATTGCCGGGTATGTTGGACTCCAAATGGTGTGTGTTGAGAGGGGAGAGATGGGATCTATTTATACACCCGAGTAGGGTCCTAAATGCTAAAATACACCAAAAACCGACCTTGATAACCTTCCATGTATACCAAAACCGACTAGCACATGACGGTTCCACCAGCTTGAAGGTGCACGAATCGCCCCGAGGTGGGCCGAACCGCCTCGGGAGGGTGCGGCCTTTTCAATGGTGCGCTACAAGCACCCCCAGGCCCCGGCCGCACCGCGCCTTTGGTGGGGTGTCGCCATTCGTCCCTAAAAGTTGTAGGTCGAGGTGCGCCGCCCAAATTTGATGTTTTGGGACGATTTGCTCTTGGGCTTGAATTTGACAATAGCGCGCTTTCCTGAAGGCGTATTCTCGGTCGATTTTCCACTTGCTTTTATTAATAATCGCAAAATAAAATACAAGACACTACAAGTGGAATTTATTAGTGTAAAATGCATATGAGTATAAAAGGTTTAATATTACTCCCTTTTGGTCATAAGTTGACGGAAAAATATATCGTTAGTTACCGCCAATGTGCTCATACTCCCAAGATCGAAAAACACGTACACCCACATATACACGCCGGTTCTCACAATGAGAATTGCGCACAACATGCATCTTTACAATCCACAAAATAAGTACTCCATTCATTATACCATGATCACTTCCTATTATCAAGAAAAATGCAAAGAGAGAAAGATACAAAGGCTAAAAAAAAGGAGAAAAGAATAAGAGATGAAAAATGGACACGTGTCCGAGGGCGAGTAGAGCCCACATCTCCTAAAAACAACAAAAAAAAACAAAAGAAAGAAAAAAAGAAGAAGAAGAAATACGTAGAAAGAAAAGTAGCCCGTATCTCTCTAGAAGCATACAAAAAAAAGAAGGGAAAGAGTATCATGAGTCAAGGAGTAACCATAATAATACCACAAATATTTTCCACACACTTCTCGCACATTTTTGATCTAAGGGTATGGCACTTCTTTCCAACGATCCGCAGCTTGACGACAAAACATACATAGGTACGTATGCATCACTCCACTTAAAGATCCACAAAAACCATGCAAAATAGGATGAGTGAGAGTGATACAAACAAGAGTGCTTTGAGAGGACAATTCAAGCAAGAGTGACTTTGTGAGAGTCAATACCATAAAAGAGCAATGCTACTTCTTTCAAAAAAAAAAAAAAAAATCAAAAACTTACCAAGTCTTTTTTCGCATAAGTAGTAGCAAGAAGATAGAAGTTCATGTTGTTCCATTGCTCAATTATTCTAAGATAGCATGGTAGCCACTTTGAATGCTCACAAAAAGGTGAAGCCCTAATAACTTGTATGCGTGTCTACATCTTGGAGATTGAACCACTTTAGTCCCTATGCCTTCACTCGAGGATGAGCAAAAGGACTTAGTGTGGGGGAGTTTGTTGACGGTCATTAACTATATATTTTATACAACATTAATATAAAACTACCAAAACATAGTAGTGATAGGGCTTTGAGCTAACCATTTCCACAAGTTTTGGTACTTCACTTGTTTTTTGTGACAATGTTGGAAACATACACATTTTGGGCCAAAAGCAAAGAAAAAGTATAAAGAATAACAATGCCCTAAATGGACATGAGCAAAGCAAGGAGAAGAGAGGAGAAATGCCCATAAATATCAACATCTATACATAAGCCCAAGAAGTCGAGGCCCAAATCCAACATGACATCATACCGGGCCGCAGGACATGGGTTTAGTATTTTGGGCATAACTTTTTCATACGGACTCCGTTTTCAGAGCACGACCCACCGAAACGAAGCTAACGACGAGACGGACGCACACACAAAATTTCAGCCCAAACGGCCCAAATATTGGTGCGCCCGCACCTTGGGGTGCGCAGCCGCACCCATTTGGAGGCTGTTCGCCCTTTCTCGAGGCGGTTCATTACTTTCCAAAAGGTGTGTTGCCGACATGCGTTGGTCGGTTTGGGCTGATTAGGAAGGTGTTCCAAGGTCGGTTTGGTTCCTTCCATGTGGGGAGGGACATTTTCCAAAGAGCCCCCTCTCCTCTACCTAAAAAAGGAGGCCCTCTCCCCCTCATTCAAACACACACATCATTCCAAGGAAGAGTCTCTCCCTCTCCTCTAAGCTCTCCCTCTCCTCTAAGCTCTCCCTCTCCTCTAAGAGAGCTCTCCCCTCTACTCTACCCCTTCACTCCAATGGGCTTAGGCCCTCATTAGTAGTAGAGAGATCGGTGGAGGAGAGATGTGAAGGGTCGAGAGGGGGAAGCGCCGGCTTGTCGGTGACTCCCCCAACCTTGTACCTGGGGTGGAATCAGGACTTGGCTCCTTAACGGATCTTGGCTAAGTAAGCTTCCACGGTCCCGATAATCTTTATTGTCTTTTTGTTTATCCATGATTTATCTACTTGTTTATGGATCGGGTAGTCGTTCCTTTGGGGGCGGAACTCTAGTGGTGGAACCTTTTGACCGGGAACCTCGCGAACACTAGAGTGATAATCACTAGCGTAGACGTGGTGTTTGGGCTAGCGGTTTTCTACCTTTTTGTGGCGCATCCCACCGGTTGAGGGGTAGGCGGCTTGGTCGTGACAAGCCTTGTCCATCCCTTGAAATCCCCCCACGCTCGGGTGTGGCGCAAATGCTAATTGCCGGACACACTTTTTTGAGCGTGGGCGGTGCCCGAAGTGAACAAGTAGCTCGAGACCGGCTACTCATAGACATTAAAGGTGTAGGGATCCTTCTCGCTAATCCTCCCCATCTTTGGTCGTGTGTGTCCTTGGGCAAACTAGTTTGGAGAGAGTACATCCGTTCCCCTCGTGGAAAATACGATACCACGAATATTTCCCGGTGAGAGCTACAACGACAATTCCGTGCGCTTATGATTTATCCGTGTTGACGGTAAATAACGCTAAATTTTAGCCGTCAACTTACTACCATAACGGGAGTAAAATTAAACCTTTTTATGTTCATATGCATTTATCACTAATAAATTCCACTTGTAGTGTATTGTATTTTATTTTGCAGATTTAAAATAAAAGCAAGTGGAAAATCGACCAAAGTACGCCTTAGGAAAGCGCATAATTCCAAAATCCAAGCCCAAAGAGCAAATCGACCCAAAATGTCAAAATCGGGCGGGCGGCCCGCCTACAACTTTTCAGGGGCAAAAGACGACACCCCGCCAAGGCACGGGCCGAACGGCGCCTGTGGGGAGTGCTACAAGCACCCCAAAAAAGCGGCCGCACCTCCCCGAGGGATGCGGGGCCCAAATGGGGGAGGCGGTTCGTTGCACCTTCCAAACTTGTGTTACCGCCCGGGATTGTCGGTTTATGTATACAAGGAAGGTTTACCAGGTCGGTTTGGGTGTAATTTAGCACTTAGGCCCCTACTCCAAGTGTATAAATAGGCCCCCCTCTCCCCCTCTCAACACACACCATTTGGAGTCCAAAGAAACCAAAGAATACATCTCTCTCTCTACCACTCTCTCTTCTTCTACTTCTTTCTTCTTCTTTATTCTTTAGTAGACACTTGGAGTAGAAGAGTTACAAGGAGGGCTTGTCTCCTAGAAGAAAGAGCTTTGGTAATACATCTTCTCTATGGAGCATTCTTCTATTTGCAAGTCCTATTTCTACATGCTTGGCCTAACTTATGAACTAGAGTATAGTTTTGTTCATGTTCTTGTAGTGGTATATGAACTAGAATATAGTTTACATATCATGATCTTGACATGTTCATTTCAGTTATTTAACGAACATCATATGCCTAACTTGATTAGAGGTGGGATAACGGTTTGTTGTTCCTTCGGGTTTGCTCTTGTTCTAGTCCGTCCATTCGACGAGTGGGGACCCCGGGGGGGACAAGAGTAGTGCTCTAGTAGCGGGCATGGTGCCCTGATATTACGACACCCGCAAATATGAGTGCATACCCACGGTTGAGGGGGTAGGCGGCTTGGTTGTGACAAGCCTCGCCCCGTCCCTTGAAATCCCCCACGCTCGGGTCCCAGGCCGTAGGAGTTGTAAATGCTTCCTATCGGGCCGTATGGTAAACCGTGAAGTCTCCCCGTTATCCTAGACCTAACAATGCTTAGATCGGTTTGCATATGATGCTAACTATTCATTTGTATGGCCATGACTAGATACATTAGATCTACTCCATTAGATTATTCATTTATTCATTTATTCTTTATCTATTTTCTTTATCCTTTTTGCTGGTGGATTTCCAAGTGTGTGTCACACTATCTATGAACCGCTCACTTACCCTCGTTATGAGTATTTTGGCATAAGCAACCACATGTTCCTCTATTCAAATGCCATCCTAATTTATCAATCACATGCCTTCCTTTGGGCTTAATATAAATAACGATACCCTGAATATTTCGGGTGAAATGCTACAATGATAGATCCGCGGCGCTTTTGCGGATGAATATCTACGATGGCAAGATCTATCCCGTTGTCAAACTCATTTCGGATCACCGACATGGTGGTTTACTTGGGAATGCCATCGGTGCATTTCTCGACGCTTTTATCGGGATGGGTTTTAATACCTATTTCCTTTGAATGCGTTAAGAAATGTCAACAACTGCGGTGCGTTAAGAAACGTCAACACCGATCAGCCCCACTTGGCTCTCTAGAGATGGGGCATAGACCTCGCTCGGGCCAATGCCGGCAGCACTGGGTAACCTCCGCTACACGCGGTCGTGGCCATTGAGTACTTCACGAAATGGATCGAGGCCCGCCCCCTCGCCATGATAACCTCCTTTCCAAGATGTAAATTCTTTCGGCAACAAATTGTATGTCGTTTCGGGGTCCCACGGGAGATCACAGTCGACAATGGCACCTAGTTTGATTGCGAGGCCTTCAAGCAATTCTGCTTCCAAATTGGAACCAGAATCCACTTCGCGTCAGTCAGACATCCGCAATCCAACGGACTGGTTGAGAGGGCCAATGGCACAATCCTCCGGGGCATCAACGCAAAGATTCAGGGAAAGCCAAGGGGAACCCGGACGAGCACCTAACCCCGGTGGTATGGTCCCACAACACCTCCGAGTGCAGGGCTACCAAGTTCACCCCGTTAAAACTACTCTTCGGAGAGGAAGCAGTACACCCGGAGGAACTAACCCATGGCTCCCCGAGAACAACCCTCGCACCACCGGAGGCTGCACCCCCGCTAGCCGGAGACCTTGTCGAAGAGATACGCAACCAAGCGGTGCTTAACCTCCACACCTACCAGCAAGAAACCTGCAAATGGCGCGACCGGAAGGTCAAGCCCCGCGAACCTCTCGCGGTCGGAGACTTTGCACTCATCAGGAAACAGAACGCCCACCTGGCAGGCAAATTCATCGCCAAGTGGTCTGGCCCCTACCTCGTCACGAAGTCAACAAGGCCCGGCTCCTTCCACCTGCAAGACCTCAACAGAAACGACCTTCCCCGCACGTGGAACATAGACGACCTCCGCAAGTACTACCCATAGCGGCGCCTAACCCCCGCGCTCTTAAGTTGTAAGACCTTTTTTTTATTTCTTTCCTCTTTTTTTCAGTTCGCAAAATCTTACAAGACTCCAGGATGTAACCGGGGCTGCACTCTTTTTCCTCGCGATGGGGCGCGAGGTTTTTTAACGAGGCAGCTCCCCAACTTTTAATATATGCAGTTCATCCCCAGAAAATTTATCATCGTCGCTCTTCGGTGGGCAGCGCCGAAAGGGGCGGGGTGATAACCACCCGCCCTCATCGGCAGACGTCGGGCTCAATAATTGGCCTCGCTAGGGCCGCGGCATGCGCCCACACCCCTGGCAGGGCCAAATATCGGAAGGGGCTCGCAAAGAAACCAACCCCCGCGGACCCCGAGTATGGGCCGCGCGGAGGTAACAAAAGCCGTGCACCCTGGCAAAACACGCCAGGGGCTCGCAAAGAAACCGACCCCCGCGGACCCCGAGTATGGGCCGAGGTGTAACAAAGCCGCGCACTCGCAAAAACACGCCAGGCTCGCAGAAGAAATTAACCCCCGCGACCCCGAGTATGGGCCAGCGCGAGGTAATAAAGCCGCGCACTCCCGCAAAACACGCCAGGCTCGCAAAGAAACAATCTCCGCGACCCCGCAGTAAGGGCCGCGCTGAGGTAATAAAAAGCCGCGCGACTCGGCAAAACACGCCAGGCTCGCAAAGAAACACCCCCCGCGACCCCGAGTATGGGCCGCTGAATAAATGCCCGCACCTCGCAAAACACGCCGGGCTCGCAGAAGAAATTAACCCCGCTGACCCCGAAAGTAAGGGCCAAGCAAGGGAGGTAATAAAGCCGCCAAGACTCCCCGCAAAACACGCCAGTGGCTCGCAGAAGAGGCCCCCCCCCGAACCCCGAGTATGGGCCACGGAGGTAACAAAAATCACGCGACCCCGCAAAACACGCCAGGCCCTAAAAGCTCAAGCCCCCGGACCCCGAGCATGAGCCACGCGGAGGTAATGAAAGCCGCAAGCACCTGTGCAAAACACGCCGTGGGCTTGCAAGAAATTCGACCCTCGCGACTTCGAGTACGGGCTGCACCCCCCCCCTCGGCAAAAGCCACGACACCAACAACTAAGTCACACACAAGACACAACATTAAACGCTCCCACCAACAAAAGGACACCCACCTACCGCCATAACGCCATTCAAGGCGCACCCACCCCCCCGCACAACCCCCGACACACTATAAAACCAGCCCCCCAAACCAACCGTCAATTTAAACGCAAAGTCAGAAAAATCTAGAGAGCCACACCCTACCAAAGATGATTCCCCAAGAACTAGCCACCCCATGCTCATACAAAGCGCTCCGCCTCAAAAACCCTCAAAACAAATAAAAAAAACCAACCCCGACACCACAATGGAAAATGTAAAACAACACCAACTTGTATCCATTGCTTGGCGGAGCCCACATCCCTGGGTAGACACCGCAATGGAGAATGTAACATCCTCCGTAGCGGTAGTCCACCAAAGGAATCGGGTTCCAAACGCGCGCCCGAGGAGCCCATCCACAGCAAGACCCCGCGCGCAACACAGAGCTGCAACACCTGGCCCTGCACAACGCAAGCCTCCACAAGAAGGGCATTCAGCGCAAGTTTCCAAACCGCCACTCCGACACCACTTCAACCAACTCCGCAGGCCCCTCAGACCTCCGGAGGACAAGATAGACCTTGGAAAGCGTGCCTAAGTAGGAATAGGAGGCATCGGGGAAGAGCCGTGATAGCCGCCAACCCCGCGCCACTTAGAAACCCAGGGTAACCTTGGGCAATCTAGTAGAGAAGCTTAGCCAACCGGTCGCAGCCCTCCGCAAGCTAGGAAAGCATTGCGGAAGGCCAATACCGTATGCTAAAAACCCGACAAAGAATAAAACTTTGCTCAGATATGTCATTTGTGATTTTCATCTCAAAGAACAAAAACCTCGCGAACGGCCCGAGCCTCGCTAAAAAGAAGCAGAGGGCATCGTTGTGATTTTCATCTCCGCAACAAAAACCTCGCAACAGCGAGCCTCGCTAAAAAGAAGCAGAGGGCGTCGCTGTGATTTTCATCTCCGCAACAAAAAAACCTCAAATAAAGCCGAGCCTCGCTAAAAAAGAAGCAGAGGGCGCCGCTGTGATTTTCATCTCCGCAACAAAAACCTAGCAACAAGCGACCCTCGCTAAAAGAAGCAGAGGGCGTCGCCGTGATTTTCATCTCCGCAATGTAAAAACCTCGCAGCAGCGAGCCTCGCTAAAAAAAAGAAAGAGGGCGCCGCCGTGATTTTCATCTCCGCAACAAAAAAACTCGCGCAGCAGCCGAGCCTCGCTAAAAAGAAGCAGAGGGCGTCGTGATTTACTTCTCCGCAACAAAAACCTCGCGTAGGCGACCCTCGCTAAAAAGAAGCAGAGGGCGTGTTATGTTTCCTAAGCGCAAAGTGCCAAAAAGGCAAGAGCACGGGAATCACAGTTGACTCCCCACAACGACTTCACCGAATTGTTACATTCCGTTACCATCGCCACGGGATGTCGTGGCATTCTCAGAAGCATTTCTGAGAACAAGTCCGCAAGCGCACGGAAATACCGTTGTAGCATTTCACCCGGAAATATTCAGGGTATCGTTATTTATATTCGCCCAAAGGAAGGCATGGTGTAGGACTCTAGCAGGGGCATGAACAAGACGACATGTCTATGCAGTTGACCAATACTCAATACAGGGGAAGTCATGATAGTTTAAGATAGTGTGACACACACTTGGGCCAACCTCAAGGATAAAAGGAAAATAAAGAATAAAGAATATTCCTAAGTGGAGCAGGCATTCTAAAGTAGGCGGCAAAGAACAAGTTAATAATCATGCAAACATAGATGACTAGAGTTTTAGGCCGAGAGTGAGATGGACAGGAGACCTCCCTGAGCATCCGTCCCGAAGGAAGGCATTTATGAACTCCTACAAAGACACACCTAACGTGGGGGGATTTCAAAGGGACGGACAAGGCTTGTCACGACCAAGCCGCCTACCCCTCAACCGTGGCATGCACTCATATTCGAAGGATACCCGCATCCGGACACCACATCCAAGATACTAAGACACTACTCATGTCCCCCATGGCCCCCACCCTACGGATGGTCGGAATAGGACATGAGCAAGCCCCGAAGGACACAACGAACCGCCACCTCAGCACAACTCTTACTCTACTCAAATACATGGCATGAATGGTTAGGTCCTAAGTTCTATACGACTAACCACGACATAGGAACTATATTCTAGTTCTTCTATCATGATCGTGTCGAGAACAACATGTCAAGAATATAACATGTAAATACTCTAGCTCTATTGCACAAGCGTATGAGATCAAGACTTGAGGATAATCCATAAATGTATTCATACCGAATATTCCTTCTCCCAAGTACAAGCTCTCCAATGAAGCTTAGCCTTACTCCAACTACTACTAAAGACTAAAAGAACTAGAGAAGTGGGGTAGTAGAGAGGAGAGAAGAAGAGGGGTAGTAGAGAGGAGAGGAGAAGAAGAGTAGAATGTGAGGAGGCTCCAAATGGTGTGTGTTACAATGGTGGGAGATGGCCTCCTTTTATAGGTAGAGGAGAGGGGGCTCTTTGGAAAATTGCCATCCCCACATGGAAAGAGCCAAAACCGCCCTTGGACACCTTCCTTCTTTGCGTAAACCGACCAACCCATGATGGTTCCACCCCGCTTGGAAGGTGTATGCGAACCGCCCCCCCAGGCCGGGCTCGAACCGCCGGGGAGGGGTGCGGCCGCACCAAGGGGTGCGCCAGCGCACCCCCCCGGGCGCCCCCCGCCCACGCCTCGGGGGGTGTCTTCTTTCGCCTCGAAAAGTTGTAGTAGGGGCTGCGCCGCCCAGATTTGATGTTTTCCGATTTGCTCTTGGGCTTGATTTTCGCAATAGTGCGCTTTCCGGAAGGCGTATTCTGGTCGAAGTTTCCACTTGCTTTTTATTATAAATGCAAAATAAAATACAAGACACTACAAGTGGAATTTATTAGTGGTAAATGCATATGAGTATAAAAAGGTATAGTTTTACTCCCTTTATGGTAGTAAGTTGTGGGGAAAAATATGTCGTTGGTTACCGTCAACGGCGTCCGCCTTGTGATTTTCATCTTCGCAACTAAAAACCCCCGCATGAGAACCTAACCACAAACAAGAATGCAGACAAGTCCAACCCAAATAAAATTACGACAACCCCGCGAGGGGAATGAGTTTACAACGACCTTGAGGGGGGAATGAGTATACAACAACCCCGCCGAGGGGAATGAGATTACAACAACCCCGCCAAGGGGAATGAGTTTACAACAACCCCGTGAGGGGGAATAAGATCACAACAACCCCGCGAGGGGGAATGAGTTTACAACGACCCCGCGGAGGGGCAATAAGTTTACAATATACCCGCCAAGGGTAACAAGTCTACAACAACCCCATGACGGGGATTAAATCTACAACAACCCCGCGAGGGGGATAAAGGCTACAACAACTCCACTATACGTCGGAACCTCCTCGATTACTCCACAAGGGACTTCCGCCCACGGCAAACATGTCAACCGCCAAAACCGACCAGCCACTTCGGAGATAAATTCCTCCAAAGACCACCCCCCAACAGCCTCCCACGACGCGGCGCTCCACAAACTCCATAACATCAACCACCTCAACCTCTGACCAGGAACCCTCGCCCCAGCCACCCAACCTGTCCCCAGTCGGGACTAATGGCCCCCAGAGCAACGGCGCAGCCCTCACGATGGGAAGCGCCCCGGAAAGCACCCGTCGCCGGTAAACCCGTCGAAGATCCCGAGGGTCCAACTCCACCGGCTCCGCCTTGGGCACCAGCACAGCACCCTCGCTGTCCACCTCAAACTTCACCTCTCCGAGAACAATAGCAACAGCTTCGTCGTCCCCAAGGTCATCATCCAGCTCAGCCGAAGATGGCTCCGCTCCGAACACAACTTGTTCCACCTGGCGATCCGTCAAGTCGTGGCCACGCCAGAACGCACTAGCGTCTTGGTTCTTCATATCATACCTCCGAGTTCGCGCCCACCAAAAGTCTTCGAAGCTAACCCCGGGATACCTAGTCATCGCATGGACCCACGTCTCCCCAGAAATGAATACATCCTGATAATTCATCATCAGGGGAACAACGTTCAGCACTCCCCCAAGCAGCCCCCGCAGGATCCCTCTCACGCGAGCAGGCAAGAGTCAGAACCACCACACCCCGATAGCACGACAGCCCCACAAACCCCCGCAAATTGAGACTGCAATTAAACAAAAGCAAGCAGTTCCATAACTTAAGCATTTCAACTTTCATCGACTCCAAAAGGCTTTGTTCCATTTACACACCCCGCGGGGTCCCCTAACACCTAAAGCACCGCAAGCTCAAGTCTAGGAAATCTCCACCTGGCCAGGGGAAGAAGGCTTCGAACCGCCAGCCACGGCCTCGCCACCATCCTGAGGACCCGCATCTTCCGGACCGCCCGCGCCATCCGCAGCATAGCGCCCCCGCGATCGGTAGCCAAGGGCTCCTCCGCCTGCACACCACCTTCGACGTCGGGGGTCACATCCGTCCCCGCCTCAAGAACGGCCGCCAACGCCTAAACCAAAAAAGATTATCCAGAGTAAGCCACAAGCTAAATCCCAAAAAACTCCGAAAGAGTAGAGACCTCGGGGAAAAACCTGTACCCTCGCGGTCGCCGCACCGGCCTCCTCCATGGCAGGCGTCATGCCCGTTCTCAAAGAAAAAACTTCTTCAAAAACCGGCCGCCATATAGCGAAGGTGGGCGTCTTGGCGTATCCCGGCCACCTCCTCCCGCCTTCGGGAACTTGAGCTTGCGAGGCTCGCCGAGGTGTGGGCACCCAGCGGCCCGAGAGTGTGCCCCAAAGCGAGGGCCCCTAACTCTAAAACCTCCGTGAGTCAGCCCCGGCGTTGTGCACCAAGGCGTAACCGGAAGAATATAGTCTTCGACCACTCGCGATGGCGGCGGGCTCCACGGCGAACGCGGAGGCGGGCGAACTCCAGCGCGTCAACAAGGATCTTTGTAGGCGTCTCCTTCCCGCGAGTTCATCTCGTGAGCGAGGGCCTCATTCTTGCGAGATAGCTCCCCTTCAACTCCTCCACTTTATTCAAAGCGGCCTCCTCCCTTTCCTTACGCTGACGGGCCTCGGTGGCGGGTCGGCGTTCCGCCCCGCGGTCTCGATCACCTCATCGTGCGGCGTCTTGTGTACTTCACCTCGGGGGCGGCAAAAGCGCCTCCGTTGCTTCCACGGCTCCTCGCGGAGGCGGACAACCTCCGCCTCGGCCGCTTCGGCGTCGTCGGCCCTCCGGTCGGCCCGATCCGTCCTCTCTTGGCATCAGCGGGGACGCCGCGGCGCCCTCGGCCAGCGCCCGGCAAACGGGATCTCAGCGGCCTTAACGCGATGTCTTGGCTTAACTCCTCACGGGGAGGCGCATGCTAAGGCGGTGCTCGCCGGAATCCGGACCCGACCAAAGACCGAGCCGAGAAGCGCCGCCCGACGCATTGGAGTCGGGTTACACTCCGCGACGCCCGGCCTCGTAGAGGTCCGAGCCCGAACCACCGCCCGACCTCCTCCGCGAAATCGAGGGGCAGACTGGTGGCGCAGTGCACCGCCATACCCCTGCTTTCCCTCCACCCGCTGGGCTCGCTAAGCTCCCCTTCGATCTGCGGCCCTCCACGAGGATGTGGCTCGCGCCCGGGTCCGAAGGTGAGGGCGGCGAGCCGAGTGGCGCCGCTCGCGGCACAACCCGCGATAGCCAGGCAAAACCACCGCCCCGGGCGCCACCACCACCATAGTTGCTGCCCCGCCTGCGGGCCGCCCCGGGCGGGGGTCGGACCCCAGGCGCGGCTTTGCTCCCTCGACAAGGGAGTCCACACCTCCTCCTGCGTCTTGAAACCCCCACCACATCCTCGGAGGCAGCTGCGTCCCTCCGCGGACCCGCTGCCGGTCACTCCTCTTAGCTTTCACTCGGCTGGCGATATTCTCGATCGAGTGCGGGCCCCGCCGCGGGGCCGGACGCCTCGCCCGAGCCGTGGCCCGGCCGGACCTCGCGCCGGCCGTGGCCAGCCGGTGAAGCGCAGATCCGTCCGGAGCCGGCCGGCGCGCGACCTGCCCGCGACCTCTGTCGAGCCCTCGCGGCCCAGTGGGCCTCTTCTTCCCGGCGCCGGCGCGCGGCTTTCCCACCGCGCGGATCTCGGCGAGGGCCAATCGGAATGAAAATGCAGGAACGGTGCGAGAAGACGGTTCAACAATCCCGCGCCCCGAGGCCAGCGGATCCGGCAGTACTCGCATCCTCGCACTTTCCAATAAGATCACCGGTCGACTCTCCAGCCCGGCGGGACACGCAGCGGCTGATGATGCGCATGGCGGACCTGCACATGGTGGGCGACCTCGAAGTCCCGGCCGGCGGCGATTTCCAGCTCGGGCTCCGGAGGTTGTCCACGTCCTCCACCGGCGGCCACGGCGGCCTTGCCCCCTGCGGGCATCACCCGCGGCAACGAACTCCTCCCAGGTGGCGCCCGTCAACTAACGCGACATGTTGGCCAGCACCTCACGCTGCTCCACCATGGCGTTGGTCTCCAACCATTGCCCCTCAAAGGGGCATCTCAGGTTCGCGGCCTTCCAACCGGCTCCGGGGCCTCCCGCCCGGCTTGTAGTAAAACCCACTTCGGCAGCCGAAGGAGGACCACTTGCTCTTCTGCGCTTTTTGCTTTCGTGTAGGGGGCGGTTTGCACGGTACGCGAAGGTGTACACCGCATCGCCCTGGCGGGCTCCCACGGTGCCCTGCCCGGGCGGGGCGGGCCGATGCACGGTGTGCATCTGAGAAGGCGTCCACGCGTCGGCCTCGGGCCTTGGGAGCGGCAGCCCTGCAGATTTAACACCGGCTTTTGTGAAGCGGGGCCGGGTTGGTGAAATGACCCCGAGCCGCTCGGACGTCGATCACGAACCCGCCACCGAAACGAAGCCCAGCGGTGAAGAAACTCCGCGAACACCACCACCTTGTCGGCCGGGCGGCCGGGATCCGATGCCGCGAGGGCTCGGCGCGATTCGCCTCCACCAATCCAGCCGACCTCCGCGTACTCCCTTGGAGATTGGACTCCTCCACCTTGCTCGATGGGAACATCAAGGTCGGGGGGAGGTCTCCTTCGCTTTGCCCTTCGCCTCAGACCTCCTTCGGCATCCTCGCCGTGCCGGTAGGCGTGGCTAAACCTCGTAGGAGTGGTGGACCGCAACTCCCTCTCGAAGAGCCGAAAAGGGTGCCGCAAAGCCGCAGCCCTGAAAAAAAAAAGAGCGGCAAAGGAGAGCAAAGCGCGAGTGAAAAGTGTGAAAGCACAAAGTTTTTCTGGCGGCCGGGCGGCCGGCCATTTATAGGGGCCGAGCCGGCTCGGAACGAACCCCGGGGCGTGCGGATCTATCGCCACGTACCCCCGACGGTTCGCATTCAGCGACCAGATCTAAAAGCATCCAACAACAGCCTTCACCAGCGGCGTGACCTAGCGGTCATTTAGCCGCGACCAAACCGGCCCCGGCAACAGCTGGGTCGTCGGTGAGGGTAGCGCCGGTGCAGAGTGTGGCCGTGCCGGACCTCCCTCGACAGGATCGTTGCTCGGCCCGAGTAACACCGGACCAAACCCCCCGGGGGCTCGCATTTGGGGGACCCTCACCGGGGGGACCCCGGTGTGGCTCCCTGGGCCTCAGCAGGGACCCCGCGGGGCCGCGGGGGGCGGTAGGCAGCCCAGACTCCACGGGGCGCGGGGGGGTGGCGAACGGCGCAACACCGCGGCGCGGGCGTGAGGCTGCGGTGACACCCCGCGGCGGGGCGCAGCCGGAGCAAGAGACGGCGCGGCGGCGGCGACGGCGCGGCGCGGCGGCTTGGCAAAGCGGCACGGGCGCGCGCGGCAGCCGCGCGGCTTTACCCCGCAGCGCTGGGGCGGCAAGCCGAGGCAAAACCCCCGCAGGCGCGGGCGGCGAGGATTAACGGCGGCACTTCGCAAAGCGCGGGGGCGGCAAGCCGAGCAAGACCTCCGCGGGGGGCGAGCGAGAACAACGACGACACCCAAGGGCGCAGGGGCTGCACTGCTGAGGGGGAGAGCCCCGCGGAGCGAGGGACCGCGAGGAGCCGGGTATGATGAACCCTAGTGTCGGCGCATGGGAAACCCCGCAAGGAGCCCCTAGGGCGAAGAAGCAAGTGTTTTTACCTTTGTGCCCCGGCCGGTGTTGATGCTCACTAACTCATATTTTTATGCATCAACAATTCATGGAAAAGGACTAAAATATAATTAGATAACCTTATTAGGGTTTCTACTAATGATTTCCATGAGTTTTGGTAAAGTTGTGATTTGCGGGGACTTAAAAAAAAAAAAAGAAATGACGTGTCACACTAATCGACGTAACGCAACGCAATCCAACTCCAAAACAAGTCTAGAAGGCTCGGGATTACTCCCGACGTGAACGAAACTTGACAATCAAGAAAACATCATCTAGAAGACTCCGAAGCCACGACGCATCGCTGGGCCCACTCGGGCCGATCGCCCCGCTTGGCGGCTACGCCGGCCCGGCCTCCGGGAACCTTCCTCCACCGCCTCTAAGACGCAATCTAAACCGGTTGTTTAATGTCGGTTTGATCCAATGGTCATCGTGATATTGTCAAGGCCCATGAAGATTAGTACCACATTGCTTGGCCGGGGTTGAAAGAGACATAAGAAGACCCATATATATAGACCCCTAGGCCCCTCGTCTCACAAACAAGAATTTGATCTCAAGCCTCAAGTCATCATCAAGAAGGAGATCAAGAAGAAGCCAAGATGGGAGTAGAAGAGGAGACACCAAGAGATAGGATAGCTAATTCATAGCTCTAATCTAGAGCCTAGTTTAGATAGAAAGTCGAGTTTAGAGAAGAGAGAGTGTATGCTCTGGGTTGGATCGATAAGTTATACTATGAATCAATATTATTATTGTTCTCATACACCTTTGTGCTATTTCATTACTATGTATGCAATTAGTCTACTTATACTTTATTCTAGTCATAGCATATTTGATATGATCATTATTCATGATAATTCAACGCCGCTTTTATTCGAGAGCTCCTAGTATATTACACGTGTGTACTAGGTAGTAGAAAGTATGTAAGCATGGTGCTTAGATATAATTTACTTGGCGGATTCACCTTATATGCCGGGTCGTGTGGTAGATCGTAGTGGTGACAAAGACTATTGAGTCCTTTGCAATCCATCCCCCGTGTATAAGACTAGTCGATAATGGTTCTTGGGATTATCTTGTTTCGTTCTCGATTTTCTTAAGTAATCTTCGGGTGCACATTCTTATTTATGGTTTTGATATATATATGATCTTATGCTATGCCTGTCTAAACATTTTGTAGATTCTTTGTATGCTACCTAAGAACTGCCCCTTTGTCATAAATCCAATCCTAATCTTACTAGGAATTAATCTTATGCTATACTCACCACGTGCACCTCTACATTGCCTCATATACCTTATTATTATTATTCATTATTGGCTCACCTTGTTTAAGTATATGCTAAATACTACAAAATCTCATTAGTCTTCTATCACTATCTTTAATCAAATGAATTGTTTGTCATGTCTTCCTCGTGGATTCGATATTTAAAACCCTCCCCGGGTGAAATGCTCATCGACATCCGTATGCGCCAAGGATCTATAATATTTCTCTCGTAAGCATAACAAATACCAACAAGCATTTCCGGCGCCGTTGTCGGGAAGATTTTGATAGCTATTCTTTTGATTATTGATAGATGAATACTAAGTGTGGATTTTGCTACGTAGCATCCCCTCGCTTAAATAGATTTACCCGTTTATTGTCTTTTTCTATCTTATTCGTAGGGTATTAATAGGTTTGATTGTGATTCACTACACTTTGATCATCCGAATCAAGTCAACCAGCTACACCAAGTTCCCGGCTATGCCTCGAAAAGACGTTGTGAGAGTTTCTCGCTCCAAATATCAAGAACATTCGCGACCGGACCTACACTTCCAATCAATCATGAGTTTGAGCTCAAGGCAAGCCTCATCAACATGGTGCAAGCTAACCCGTTTGAAGGAAAGACACATGAAGATGCAAGCACTCATCTCCGGACTTTCATGGAGATAGGCGCCACCATCAACATCAAGAACATTCCCAAGGACACGATCCTCGCTCCGCTTATTCCCTTTCTCACTATTGGGAAGAGCGAGGCAATGGTTCTACTCCAATGAACAAAAGATAGACACATGGGAGAAATGTTCTACCGCATTCCTAGCAAAGTTTTTCCTCATGTGCAAAACCAATGCCTTACGATGGAAAAAATTGTCAACTTTCAATGTTGAAGGGAGAATCTATTCCAGAGGCATGGGAACGTTTTCAAGAATACATATCGATTACCCTCACCATGGAATGGAGGAATGGATGCTCTTACAAGGATTCTACCATGGACTAAATCAAAAACCAAGAGAGCATCTAGACGCCTTCTGGCGGAGGATCATTCCTATCACTCACACTAGGAAAGCCGACATACTTATGTGCAAGATATCGAAAATCAAGGGTGGACCTCAAGAACACCCAATACCGTCATCAAAGTGAAGAAGAACAAGAAGAATCAAGGCAAGATCAATCGGGATGGACGTGCTACTAAATTGGCTTGAGCGGCGAGCCAACTACAAGAAGGATCGACAAGCTTTACAAGACTCCATGAACGCTTCAAGAAGTTCAAGCTTGGTGGTTCACAAGTCGCATCGACCCAAAGAGAAGACCAAGAACCACTAATCGACTTACTTGGGTAAGTATTCGTAATAACTTTAATTCGGTAATAAATTCAAGCAACCTTCTTTACGAGAATTAATTGAAGAGCAAGTTAAAATTAATGACAGTTTCTCTAAAAAGTTAGTTGCTAATGATAAAATTCTAGAAGATATAAATGCTAAAATGGATAACTTTTCTCGCTATGATAAAAAGAACAAGATGCTTTTAATATCAAACTAGAATCGAAATTATCAAAAATTGTCTCGCCGCTATGCTCATTTGCCACTAATCATGAGCGGTACATAACATCCGAACGAGAGGTGGTAAGCAAACCACCGATCCACCATATCCGACGGGCGCAGAAGACCTTCGGCTAGGAAACCTACGGCACCTACAGCTCTTGCACCACCCGTAGTACCGGCCAACATTCCCGAAGACAAGGATAACGACGTAGAAGAAGTTGTGCGCCAAGAACCCGCAGGACAAGACTTTCACGACACCAACTTCCTACCATATCCAAGAAGAATGAGAAGACCTCAAATTGATGATCAATTCGGCAAATTCGTCGAGGTAATTCAAAAGCTTTACGTTAACATACCTTTACTAGATGCCATGCAGGTCCCGACATACGCCAAGTACATAAGAGATATCCCGAACAAGAAGAGACCGCTACCAACTACGGAAATCATCAAGTTAACGAGGAAGAGTGTAGTGCGGCAATCCTAAACACATTACCCATCAAGAAAAAGGATCCCAGGATGCCCCACTATAGAGTGCTCAATCGGAGATCAATATTTCAACAATGCACTCGCGGATCTTGGAGCAAGTGTCGGTGTGATGCCCAAGGTTGTCTTCGACAAACTCAAGCACCCTACCTTGGTTCCAACATCAATGTGTCTACAACTAGCGAGATCAATCGGGTTTGTTACCCGTCGGGAATCGCCGAGAATGTTCCAAGAAGAATCCGGGAGTTCTTTGTGCCGCTTGACTTCGTTGTAATCGACATGCACCCGAGACTCGTGGTCTCACTAATTCTCGGACGACCATTCCTAAGCACCGCCAACGCCACATCAACGTATTTGGAGAAATCACATTTGAGATTAACGGAAAGGAGGAGAAGTTCGCCTTCAAACCCGGCATCGAACTCGCCACCAATGCGAACATGATCGATCAAGAGAAGACGATGCGGACGTACCATCCTCTCCGATGGAGGATGCAAGGAGGACTAGAAGATTGGAAGGTCCCCCGCTCGAGGACCTTAACTACGGACCCTCACCGCCGGGTAACTCGGTAAAAATCTAAAAAAAATATTTTATTTCTCGCATTTATTTCCTCGCAATTTTAATTCTGCACTTTTACATTCACCGTAAAAGAAAAAATTACGCCCCATGATTAATAATTTTTGAGTGAAACCCGTATAATTACTTTTTTCGTGGTGGCATAAAAATAATTTTTACTTCTTGCTGCTTTATTTATTCATTTTTATTCAGAAAATACAAAAATAATATATCCTTACAAGTGGGACCCACATGTCATAGGGACAAAACATCAAATCACCACTTTCTTTATTCCCTTTTCTTCCCTCCATCCATTTTCCACCAAAGAACACTCCACTTGACCAAACAAATACTATTCTAGCGTGGAATTTCAAAGAAAGTTTAGATGGTGGAGAGGGCACCCGAAAGTGGGACCCACTTGGGGCCGATCGGGCCCCACTATCAAAGCCGATCGGCCTCCCCTCCTGCCCTATAAAAGGGGCAGCCAGCCCCTTGCCATTCTCATCACAAGCAACACGCAGTTTCGGTTTCCGAGGAGAAGTAGAGCTCGAGCGTAAATAGGAGAAGGAGAGAAATAGAGGAGAAAAGAAGAGAGACTAGGAAGAGAGGAGAAAAATCCTCGAGATAATCTTCCCTTCCAGCAAAAACCCTCTAGCCAATTTTCTTTCGGTAAAAACCAACCATGCTTGGAAGGTTTCTCGGGTCCCGCCCCGCTCCGGGCTAGTTCCCGGGCAAGCCATGAGCATGGACACCCGGCGACGCCGTCGCCGACGCTTCTCCATCACCTGTGACCTCACCTAGCCAAGGTAAAACGCTAACCTTGGACGTACATCTTCATCTATGAGGAGGGAGAGGAGAGATGTCGGTATGACAAACGAAAAAAATAGAGATTTCGTATTAACTCCTATGCTAGATAATGAATTTATGGGCCATATTGGGATTTTACCGGAGTTTACTTTTATTTTTCAAGCTGGGGATGGTCATCTTTTACGACACACCTCGAGAGGGGTGCCGATCGCTTTACTCTAGAGTTTACGTGCACTTTAAATTATGCGAGGATGGGAACGGGGTAACCTTCCGGTTATTCCGTCAACCATACACCATGACACTGAAACAAGCGAAAGCACCGCATTAGGCTTCGCATCAAAGCTGCCCGTAGAGGTGACCTCTACCTTGAGTGACTTTAACAGGGGAGATTTTTCGGCAAGAAATTTCGGGGAAAGGGCATGTTTCACCGCCACGCACCAATGACATCCACCTCCCAACTTTAAGATTTTTGCATAAATGGATGGCCCTTGCCCTCTTCCCACCGAAAAGACAACATCACCGTGAGAACATCGAGTCGGCACTCTTATATGCATTTGTTAAGAGAACATCCGCCTCTCCTGTTAAGTCATTAGTGGAACAACGGCTATCGCTTCTCAACCTAGTTGGGGACATAAGCCGCACCTCCCTAGTCACTTTCGTATAGCAAGTGATCTCGGCCCGCTGGGTGACGACACCACCATCATTTACATAACCACTCCACGGAGATTATAGGGTGCGACTACTTCTAACAGGCTGGATAAGAAAGGATCAAGAGCAATACTACTACCTTCATAATAATGACGCAATCCCGCTTCCTAACCCGGGATTGGGCATATATCTTGTGCACTCTTTCTTGATAAATACGCAGTACAATGGGTCCATCGTCGGCCACCGTCGGCGTCAACGAGCTTCAACGTCCCCAATACAGAGGAGCCGACCAAACCCCCGGAGGGTGCGTACCCGCACTGCATGCATACGGCTTTGTGCCACCGTGATCCACGCCCGCGCCTACCCGGGAGGACCATTGCCCACACATGAAATGCCGGAAGGTAGTAATCAAAGCATTTATGCCGCCCGCCATTCTTTTGCAAAAGGTTATGAATACCGCGACCCAAAGAATATTCCACCGGGGTGTGCACAACAACATGCGCACCTTGATCAACACTCGAACACCCACTCCGACCTCCTTTACAATCAACAAGAGTGGATGCAACGAAGGGGAACATGTTGGGCGACATCGGGGACACGGTGGAGACTAATCTTGAACAACTAGAAAGGCTCTTTGGCCATGGGGCATCGGTAAGTGCAACAAGCGGCTTGGGGAGTGGTCCCCGTTAAAAACCACAAAACCAGGGGAAACCCTATTCAACCAACCAACCAACCAACCAACCGTCGGACCCTCGGGGAAGGAGTGCCCCCCGAGGTAATTACCGTCGAGACCCTTGGGGAAGGAGTGCCCCGAGGTAAGTATCTATCTATCTATCTATTTATATTACTATGGTTTTTAATTATTTAGGCTATATATATTTATATTTAGGTTTGTTTAGCTAGCTAGTATAAATAGAGTTTAGTTTTTGATTTATATATATATATAAATGTGCGAATATAAAAAAAATAAATAATAATAATAATAATGAGAACAATAATAAAAGAGTGATGAATTATGCTATAAGAACATGATAGATCTTTGCTCCTCCGTGATAAATGCCTAGTTTACCATCTTTCTCCCGTAACATGGATATAATTGTTTAGATTCTAAAACATGCTTTGAGCTTGAGTTCGTGGGAGTATGATCTTAGATTTCAAGTCTAGGCAATTGATCGATATGATATGATAAAAGTTGAGCTACTATCTATCTTGTTCATACGTGACACTTAAATTCTGGAGTATTAATCTTTGAAAATTCTAAAAATGATGAGTCTCTGTATGACATAAGCCCTGATAAAATAAAATAAATGCCTTGTTGAAAATATGCTAAAATTGTTTTACAAGTTATATATCTCTCTCGCTTTCAAGAGACTTGGGCATGACAAGTAAAAATAAAAAAGAAATATATATATATATATATGAGAGAAAAGTGAGACGAGAAAGAGGGAGAGAAATGAACAAGTGTTCTACTAGGCAAGAAGGGCCTACCTCCCTAATAAAAGAGATGAAAAATGGACAAGTGTTCGGGGCAGTAGAGCCCACATCTCGAAAAAAAAAAAAAAAGGAGAGAGAAGAAAGTGACAAAAGTCAATACGAGCGAGAAGAGCTCACCTCTCCAAACAAGTTGTCTTGTAACCCAAGGTTCTCTTAAATTTATTGCCATAAAGAGAGATATATTTTCAAAAACAAAAGAGGCAAAGAAGAAGGCTAAGAAATTAAATGTTTACTCTTATTGTTGTCATACGGGAACACTCGTGCTTTCACCTTGAAAAATCTTACGTAAAACTCGAGTTATAGTGAAAACCACGAACTTGAGACATGGTGTTTGACTTAATTGTTCTATCTTTCAATAGTCCAAGACTCATGTATGATGAAAACCCCATGCTCTCAAGTAGATATAAGCAAGTTTATGATTCTGAATTTTTTCATCCTACCTTGGTTGAGATTTGTTTTGGTAACACACGTAGTCTTGCTAGGGACTAGCAAGAGGTAAGTTTTGGGGAGTTTGTTGATGCTCACTAACTCATATTTTTATGCATCAACAATTCATGGAAAAGGACTAAAATATAATTAGATAACCTTATTAGGGGTTTCTACTAATGATTTCCATGAGTTTTGGTAAAGTTGTGATTTGCGGGGACTTAAGGTAAAAACGGCGAAATGACGTGTCACACGACCGACGTACGCAACGCAATCCAACTCCAAAACAAGTCTAGAAGGCTCCGGATTACTCCCGACGTGAACGAAACTTGACATCGAAGAAAACATCATCTAGAAGACTCCGAAGCCACGACATCACGGGGGCCACTCAGGGGCCGATCGTCCAATAATGGGGAACGTCGGCCTCGCCTTGGCTACGTCGGCCGGTCTCCGGAACCTTCCTCCACCGCCTCTAAGACGCAATCTAAACCGGTTGTTTAATGTCGGTTTGATCCAATGGTCATCGTATATTGTCAAGGCCCATGAAGATTAGTACCACATTGCTTCTTTGGCCGAAGAGACATAAGAAGACCCATATATATAGACCCCTAGGCCCCCCTGTCTCACAAACAAGAATTTGATCTGAAGCCTCAAGTCATCATCAAGAAGGAGATCAAGAAGAAGCCAAGACAGGAGTAGAAGAGGAGACACCAAGAGATAGGATAGCTAATTCATAGCTCTAATCTAGAGCCTAGTTTAGATAGAAAGTCGAGTTTAGAGAAGAGAGAGTGTATGCTCAGGTTCGATCGATAAGTTATACTATGAATCAATATTATTATTGTTCTCATACACCTTTGTGCTATTTCATTACTATGTATGCAATTAGTCTACTTATACTTTATTCTAGTCATAGCATATTTGATATGATCATTATTCATGATAATTCAACGCGCTTATTCGTAGAGCTCCTAGTATATTACACGTGTGTACTAGGTAGTAGAAAGTATGTAAGCATGGTGCTTAGATATAATTTACTTGCGGATTCACCTTATATGCCGGGTCGTGTGGTAGATCGTAGTGGTGACAAAGACTATTGAGTCCTTTGCAATCCATCCCCGTGTATAAGACTAGTCGATAATGGTTCTTGGGATTATCTTGTTTCGTTCCGATTTTCTTAAGTAATCTTGGGTGCACATTCTTATTTATGGTTTTGATATATATATGATCTTATGCTATGCCTGTCTAAACATTTTGTAGATTCTTTGTATGCTACCTAAGAACTGTCCCTTTGTCATAAATCCAATCCTAATCTTACTAGGAATTAATCTTATGCTATACTCACCACGTGCACCTCTACATCTCATATACCTTATTATTATTATTATCATTATTGGCTCACCTTGTTTAAGTATATGCTAAATACTACAAAATCTCATTAGTCTTCTATCACTATCTTTAATCAAATGAATTGTTTGTCATGTCTTCCTCGTGGATTCGATATTTAAAACCCTCCCCCGGGTGAAATGCTCTTTGGACATCCGCGGCGCTTTGCGGATCTATAATATTTCTCTCAGAAGCATAACAAATACCAACGTAGGCGTTTGTACTAGTGTGCCTAGCGTGGGCCCTAGCCGTAAGTGGCATATACATGATGTCCCAATTTGTAATCCGCAGTAAAATAGGCGGACAAGACGTATGAAGGGACGGCCGATGGTGACTTTTATGACCTATCAATCGAAAGGACAAGTTTTGAAGTTAAAACAACCCGACACGTGTTCTCCCTCGGCCCCACCTCACTCTATTCTCCTGTGGAAAGCCCTCGCCCCTCCTCCCGCCACCCATGTGGCGAAGGTCGAGGGGCGGTGCGTTATCCCCTACGATCGCGGCGTAAGAAGTCGAGAGAACGCCATCCTTCGTAGCGTAAGATACCCGCAAGGACTAAGGCACTATGACAAGAGCACACGACCAAGAAATCTGAACCCAGGAGATCAAGTACTCAAAAGAAACCAGAAGATAGAAGGCAAACACAAATTGCTCAGTCCATGGGAAGGACCCTTCATCGTCAAAAGAGTACTGGGGCCAGGAACCTACAAACCGATGACCACAGAAGGAGAAGAAATCAGAAACTCTTGGCACATCGGCCAACTCGAGGAAGGTTCTACCCATAAAGACTCTAATGACCACAAAGAAGTCACAGAACGCAGACCAACTCTCTAATGAAGAAGAAGAAAATGGCGTCAGAAGAACTCTAGACCCACAAGAGGTACTAGAATTCACGGCACTCTAAGCATCAAAAAAAGAACTCCAAAAACAGCGCGGCCACATGCCTCCCAAGAGGAGAAGAACAAAAAACAGCCCAAATCGGCACTTCAAGAAAAAGAAGTCTACCGACGAGAAGGCAACCCCGACCACCGAACGGAGGTCACCAAGGATGGAATCACGCGCGAAGTCCTCGGGAATAGCGTCCATACCTTAAGTCCTAGCGGTAGATCATGAACTACTACTCAAGAAAAGAGGGCGTGAGGGATCGGCCCGTTTGAGTCGCGAGAGGCCATCAAGGGTCCGAAAAGAGCCAATATGTCCTACGGCAGAGGACGGCCTTTCGAATCGGGCGTGAACGATGTAGTGTTATGAAATAGGAACCCATCGTCTCACATCAAGTCTCTCGAAGCGAGCAGCCCAAACCGGGCAAGGTGGATTGTAGTGTTGTGAAATAGAAACCCAACCATCTTGACCTTCAAATCCATGATGCACTTAAATGGGCCCGGACCGAGAACCCTATAGGGACGTCATGCTATAGTCCACCGGATAGCATGGGAGAGCCCTTGCCCGTAAGAGGGAACCCGAGTTGAAACAACCCCCCGTAAGGCGGGGCACGACCCCCACCATCCACAAAGCAAGTCTAAAGAAAAGATGACGCTGGAAACCCAGAACAAAAGTAGATTCTGGTACTACAGGAGCAAGACTCCACGACAAGTCTCAAAAAAGACAAACAAGTCACACACCAGGAGGAAACAACCCTGGCAAGGCAGGGCACGACCCCAGCCATCCACAGCAAGTCTAAAGCAAAGATGACGCTGGAAACCCAGAACAAAAGCAAATTCTGGTACTACCGGAGCACGACTCCACGAGAAGTCTCGAAGCAGAAGCCAAGTCACGCGTCGAAGGAAGAACCCGCAGACGCATGGGCAAGACCCAATCTACAAGCAAGCCCAAGAAGAAGGCGCTACTACAAGCGGGGAAGAAGCAACCCTAGCAACTCGAGTGCGGCTCCACCTTCATGACAAGTCTCAAGCAGAAGACAAGTCACGCCGTCGAAGGAAGAACCCGCAGACGCATGGGCAAGACCCAATCTACAAGCAAGCCCAAGAAGAAGGCGCGCTACTACAAGCAGGGAAGAAACAACCCTAGCAACTCGGAGTACGGCTCCACCTTCATGACAAGTCTCGAAGCACAAGACAAGTCACGCGTCGAAGGAAGAACCCGCAGACGCATGGGCAAGACCCAATCTACAAGCAAGCCCAAGAAGAAGGCGCGCTACTACAGCAGGGAAGAAACAACCCTAGCTATTTGGAGCACGACTCCACCTCCACGACAAGTCTCAAGAAAGAAGACAAGTCAAGCATCGAAGGAAGAACCCGCAGACGCAGGGTCAAGACCCCGACAAACACAAGCAAGCCGAAGAAGAAGGCACGCTACTACAGTAGGGAAGAAACAACCCTAGCTACTCGGAGTACGACTCCACCATCACAACAAGTCTCGAAGAAGAAGACAAGTCAAGCGTCGAAGGAGAGAACCGGCCAGACCTTGCGAAGCAAGACCTCACCAAATACAAGCAAGTCGTTGACGGTAAATAACACTAAATTTTTGACCGTCAACTTACTACCATAAAGGAGTAAAATTAAACCTTTTATGTTCATATGCATTTATCACTAACAAATTCCACTTGTAGTGTATTGTATTTTATTTTGCAGATTTAAAATAAAAGCAAGTGGAAAATCGACCAAAGTACGCCTTAGGAAAGCGCATAATTGCAAAATCAAGCCCCAAAAGAGCAAATCGACCCAAAACGTCAAATTTGGGTCGAGCGCAAACCGACCTACAACTTTTCGAGGCGAAAGACGACACCCGCTAAGGCACGGGCGAACGGCGCCCGGGGTGCGCGCGCACCCAAAGGTGCGGCCACTCTGCCCGAGGCGGTTCGGGCCCAGCCTCTGGGAGGCGGTTCATGCACCTTCCAAACTTGTGTTTTACCGCCACGGGATTGTCGGTTTTTATGATACAAGGAAGGTTTACCAGGTCGGTTTGGGTGTAAATTAGCACTTAGGCCCCTACTCCAAGTGTATAAATAGGCCCCCTCTCTCCCCCTCTCAACACACACCATTTGGAGTCCAAAAACCAAAGAATACATCTCTCTCTCTACCACCTCTACCTCTCTCTCTTCTTCTACTTCTTTCTTCTTCTTTATTCTTTAGTAGACACTTGGAGTAGAAGAGCTACAAGGAGGGCTTGTCTCCTAGAAGAAAAGAGCTTTGGTAATACATCTTCTCTATGGAGCATTCTTCTATTTGCAAGTCCTATATCTTTATTCTTGGCCTAACTTATGAACTAGAGTATAGTTTTGTTCATGTTCTTGTAGTGGTATATGAACTAGCATATAGTTTACATATCATGATCTTGACATGTTCATTACAGTTCTTTTAACGAACATCATATGCCTAACTTGATTAGAGGTGGGATAACGGTTTGTTGTTCCTTCGGGTTTGCTCTTGTTCTAGTCGTCCATTCGACGAGTGGGGACCACAGGGGGCGGGAGTAGTGCTCTAGTATGCGGGCATGGTGCCCGTGATATTACGACACACGCAAATATGAGTGCATACCACGGTTGAGGGGGTAGGCGGCTTGGTTGTGATAGCCTCGTCCGTCCCTTGAAATCCCCCCACGTTCGTCTGTGCTGTAGGAGTTGTAAATGCTTCCTATCGGGCCGTATGGTAACCGTGAAGTCTCCCCTCGTTATCCTAGACCTAACAACGCTTAGATCGGTTTGCATATGATGCTAACTGCTCGTTTGTATGGCCATGACTAGATACATTAGATCTACTCCATTAGATTATTCATTTATTCATTTATTCTTTATCTATTTTCTTTATCCTTTTTCTTTGGTGGATTTCCAAGTGTGTGTCACACTATCTATGAACCGTTCACTTACCCCTCGTTATGAGTATTTTGGTATAAGCAAACACATGTTCCTCTATTCAGATGCCATGCTAATTTATCAATCACATGCCTTCCTTTGGGCGAATATAAATAACGATACCACGAATATTTCCGGGTGAAATGCTACAACGATAGATCCGCGGCGCTGCGGATGAATATCTACGATGGCATGATCTATCCCGATTGACAAACTCATTTCAGATCACCGACATGGTGGTTTACTTGGGAATGCCATCGGTGCATTTCTAACGCTTTTTTATTGGGATGGGTTTTAATACCTATTTCCTTTAAATGTGTTAAGAAATGTCAACAAGCATTCGGGCGCCGTTCTTGGGGATGGGTTTTAAACCTGTTCTAGTGATTGCGCTTTTAAGAAATGCAACAAGCATTTCGGGCGCCCGCTTGCGAGGAAGGCATTGTGAAAAAAAAAATGAATAAATAGTCGGCTATGAATATGAACTTGTGTGCGTGGATGCCATTTGCTCATACAAGGCTAATCTTTTATGTTTTCTCCTGTTGTGGATGAAAATAGGATAGTGTATGTCGGTTTCCTCGCCGGAAAACTTCATCTCCGATCCGAGAGGCACTCCTAAGGAAGAAACGGTCTCGTGCCGCTTCTTCTTCGGCCGGAACACCGGCGGTCGAGACCGACATCCCCGCATCAACCGAACCGCAAGCCATGGCCGAAGTCGCCAGCGATTTCGACTCGATTGCCACCAACGCGCCCACCGGGCCGTCGGTGAACGTGATGGACAAAAACTTTGAGCCGTCTTGGGCTGATCACCATGGTGCAGGCCGGTCCATTCCGTGGACTACCCGGCGAGGACGCGAACGCTCATCTCCAACACTTCCTTGAGCCGCGGCGATACAATCGCGTCAAAGATGTCGCAGGAAGACGCGTCATCGGGCTCCGCTGTTTCCCTTCTCCCTTGTGGGGAAGGCGAAACGATGGTTCTACAAGGACAAGGAAGTCGTCGATGCACGTGGGACAAATGTTCGCGGCGTTCCTCGCCAAGTTCTTCCCCATGGGCAAAACCAATGCCCCGAGGGGGAGAATCGCCAACTTCCAGCAAGTACCCAATAGAACCCATTCCGGAGGCGTGGGAAAGGCCGCAAGAATACATTCAAGCATGCCCGCACCACGGGATGGAGAACCGGCCGGGTGCTCCGAGAACTTCTACAATGGTCTCACGACCATATCCAAGGGGCACCTCGGCGCCGGCCGCGGTGGCGCATTTCTATCGCTCACCATCGATCGAGCAACAGCCCCGATTGACAAGATGGTGGCAAAACCGGAGCCGGGCGAAGATAGAGCCCCTGGCGAAAAACACAAAAAGGCATGCATACCGTGAAGGAGGCGGATATGCTTGCCGCAAAAATGGATCTTTTGAAGGCGGAGGAGCGCGAAGCATAGATGCTACTACTCGCCAGCCCGCCTACGCCACGCACGCTCACATGACATGTGAGACGTGTGGTGAGGTTGGCCACTCGAGGGGACAACCGCCTCGAGACCCGTGAAGAAGCCGCCTTCATCAACAACAAAGAACGAAGTATCGTCAACCGCAAAGCGGCGGGAACAAGCGATCAAGGCCACCATTCCAAGGCAAACGGGGGGTATTATAACCCGGGTCGGCCATCATTGAAGGACCCGATTGGGCCAGGCAAAGATCAACGAAAACCTCACCAAGAAGATGAGCCACCAAGACAAGATTCTTGAGGGCATGAATAACAAGCTTGAAGGGTTGACTTGTTTGTGAAGAACCGGCTTCGGCTTTAACAAGATGATAGAAACACAACCGCCCGTATTGCCGCTCAAGTGCCGATTAACGACTCGGGGCGGGGATCCCGGGGGCAACCCGAGGTCCCACATGAGTCGGCTTAACATGATATCTCGAGGCTCAATCAACCCAAAGAGTGAAGAAGATCCCCGTGGACTCACCATTTATCGCCAAGAAGGGAGACCCTGGGCGTCCGATCATCAACTGTGCCATTGGCACCCACAAATTCGCTAATGCATTTTGTGACCTGGGGGCCAGCATCAACGTGATGTCCAAGGCCACCTTCGACAAAATCCATGGAGGGACACTTACCCCGCTAAATTCGTCCTCCAAATGGCGAGATCAATCAACAAGGCGACCAGAGGGGATCTTGGAAGACATGCTGATAAAAATCCAAGATGAATACATCCCTACAGACTTCGTGATCCCGGATATGGGCCCAAAAGAAGATGTGTCTCTCCTTCCGGGGAGGCCGTTCCTCTATACGGTCCAAAGCTGGGAAGGGCTTCGCCGTCTTCCACATTAAAGACAAGGCGGTTAAGTGCCCATTCATCGGGTACAAGCAACAACACACCCGGCGTCATCATCATCATCAAGACCGGTGTGGAATGTTGAAGGTTCTAGCTCAAGACCCCGGAGCGGTACCTCCCGCCGAAGTAAGCAAGGGGAAGTCGACAGTGACTATAAATAACTGCTCAAAAAAAATAGGAATACCCAAAAGAAAAAAAAAAAATGGGGTATATCCAAAAAGAAAAAAAAATTATATATACCCAAAAAAAAAAAAAAATGGGGTATATTGAAAAAAAAAATCTCTTATATATATATATTATAAATTTATATAATTATATAATATTTTAGAAAACTAAAATAAAAATTTTTTATAAATAAAATAAATTTTTTATGAAAAATAAAGAAAAATATTTTATACATAAAAAGAATATATAAAAATAAATTTAAAATGATTTTTCTATTTTTAAAATAAATTTATATTTGAAAATTTTTGGAGAAATTCAAAAGGGAGAAGTTTGAATGCGGACGAGTGCACATCGGGACAAACTTTTAAGAAACCGTGAGCACGCTCTCGACCAAAGCGGGCCGATTCGGCCTCGGGTGGCGCAAGACCTCAAGGTGTGCCGCACCCCGGGCGCCATTCGATTCAAACGCCCCGGTAGCCTCACTCCGTCTTGTGGAGCGGCCCTACCGCGGGCGCTTCGGCTATAAATAGCCCGAGCACCGGTGTGAGAGTGCACACCTCTCATTTTCACTCTCTCTCGCTCTCGCACTCTCTCCGCTTTGTTGTACACTCCATTTTCTCCACCAAAAACATTGTGCCGAGCAAGATTACGGGTGTGAAAGTTCATACTTTCAACTAACCCTTGCACACCTAAGTCTCGCTTGATTGTTTTTGCGGTGATCATGAAGAAAGCCGGGAAGATCCTCGGCGGGTTGAGGCGGTCGTCAAGGCAAAGCTCACGCCGGACAAGCTCAAGCTCCGCCCTCAACCGACCTCGAGGACTCTCCCATGCAAGATGATTTGCACCCGTCGGGGAGGATAAAGCTCAAGCTCCCCCGACAATCCGAAGCGGCAGCGCCGTACCTCGACCTTCGGGAAGGACGGGAGATGCAAGCATATCTCCTACTCAAGGATCGTGTGTTCCAACACACGCCGGAATCGACCCGACCTCCTCGAAGCGGTCGGGTATGGACGAAGAACTTCCCATTCTTTGGAGAGCGGTTGGGTGGCGAGGATATTCCCCTCTTGAGGAGGAAGGTTCTCGCCTCCTAACAATTCAGTTTCTATGCACACTAGTAGAGGACCAGCTAGGAATTTCCTTCCGTCTTTTTTGGAACCCAATATCATGTTTCATGGGAGAACCTAGCTCGTTCATTGGGGTTTTTATTGTAGATGTGCATTGAACATAGATCTTTGCTCCCGGCTTTGTCCGAAACCACTTTTTGGGAGGAGATCTCCGGTGCACATGAGGCGGGAGCTTTTAAACCTCGCCACTCACGAGATCCAAAGACCCATCACTTAGATTCATCCATTTGGATCTCGTTGACTTTGTTTCCTAGACACGGGGTGAGATGGGTTAATGAGACTGAATTTACTTTATCTTTGTTGTTCACAAGATTAAAGTAGTAGATGGTAGAAATGTGCGGGAACATGATACATACTATTTCAAAGCCTTTATTATTCTGTCACACCGCGACGTCTCTTATCACACGCCTCGCTTTTGCGATTGGGGCTTTAGAAAATCAACAGATTAAGTACATCTCCACACCCGGGGAATATTGAATCATGTTTGCAGACTAGTTGGGACATTTAATTAAGGTTTTACCTTCCTCGCGAGCTTGGTCATATTTTTCCCGGCTATGCAACTATAGTTTGGTTACCTAACCCGGACTTACGGTTGTATAAAAGCCGATCACTAACATTTGAGCTCGAGGCTGTGGCGATAGCTTGCGCGGGAAAGATACCCCCGTCGGTTTTTCACGCGGAGAGACACGCGAGGTCGGATCTTCCTCCCATGGGGCTCGCTTCCGCACCGCCGCCCACGGCCTACACCAACGTTCGTGGCGGCATGGCCTTACCCTATGGGGACCCGGGGGTAATACCGGGTATGATCCTAGGTGGGGCTGCCGCCTCATTAATCGGCACCATCGAGTGGCTGAAGGAGATGCCGCGGCATGGGGAGCCACAGTGCGACACGGATGGCGGCTCAGATGATATGCCCCCACCGGTTCGGCCAGCGGCGGCCCACCACATGGGGTGGAGGCTATCGGGATCCAGCTGCGGCACCTCGGCGTCCGCACGAAACATTGAGCATACGCTCAATTCCCATGTGCAACATACCGGGGCGATGGCGGCGGGGATAGGAGCAAGAGCGGCAGAGATGGACCCAATTGGAGTCCAACATGGCTGCTCGCCATATGAGCTGAGGAAGCATTGCAGGAGGTTCCAAGGATTCGACCCCGACCTTTAGGCCTCCGGATAGCTTGGGGAGGACCCCCACAGGTATCATTGCATTGCATATTTATTTCCAACAATTTTTATTTTATTTTAGCATGTTTAAATTTCAGCAACTCAGAAAAAAAAAAACTAAAAACTAAAAAAAAAAAAAATCCAAAAATAGAATAAGTAGCTCTTCTTTGTGCCTAATGCTTACATATGAGCTATAAAAAAGTTTAGTCTTATTCCCTTGTTGAAATGATGAATAGTTGCTCTATTTTATGCTTTGCCCGTTTCTAGTTTATAATTCGAGAAGTTCTCTAAAGTTTGAGTTTAGTGGCTAATTCAAAAAACTTATCCCTGAAAAACCTGATTCATGTGGGTTGCATACGCTCTATCCGATCTAAGTTGTTGCCAAAATATGATATGGTACAAATGGATTTGCTATGACTTCGTCCCAAAAGAGAAACTTGACATCAGGGAATCTATGTTTTGAAAAAGAGAAATGCTTTTGGGCTATGCTAAAAAAAATGAAAATGAGATGAAAAAAAGGGACAAGTGTCCAGGGCGAGTAGAGCCCACATCTCTAAAAAAAAAAAAAAAAAAGAGAGGAAATAAAAGGCAAAAAGCCTAGGGCGAGCAGAGCCCACCTCTCCAAAAAAAAAAAAATATATATACATAGCAATAAAGCCCATGCATTCTCGAAAAAGAAATAAATATTATCTAAATAAAAATCCCGGATAAAAAGTTGATCAAAAGGATGAAAGATGAGCACCTCCGTTATAACCGTTCTATCCGCAACCGCCCAAGGCTTTGAGAAAAGCTAAAAACCCCGCCACGATGAAAGGTAATAAAGGGTAAGAAAAAGATGTGCCATTTTATTCAAACTTTGGTAGAAAATCTTATTATAACCACGGCACTTGTGAAACGTAATCAGCATTGTAGCAATTCCTCGATCAACAACCAAGTACTTATCTCTTTTTGCTCGAGGACGCCGCAAAGGGTAAGCTTAGGGGAGTTTGTTGACGGTAAATAACGCTAAATTTTGGAAGTCAACTTACTACCATAAAGGGAGTAAAATTAAACCTTTTTATGTTCATATGCATTTATCACTAACAAATTCCACTTGTAGTGTATTGTATTTTATTTTGCAGATTTAAAATAAAAAGCAAGTGGAAAATCGACCAAAGTACGCCTTAGGAAAGCGCATAATTGCAAAATCCAAGCCCAAAGAGCAAATCGACCCAAAACGTCAAATTTGGGCGGCGCAACCCGACCTACAACTTTTGTAGGGGCGAAAAGGCGACACCCCCGCCAAGGCACGGGCGAACGGCGCCAGGGGTGCGTAGGCGACGCAAGGTGTAAATTTGTTGGCATTTCTTAACGCATTCAAAGGAAATAGGTATTAAAACCCATCCCAATAAAAGCGTCGAGAAATGCACCGATGGCATTCCCAAGTAAACCACCATGTCGGTGATGATCGAAATGAGTCTATCAACGGGATAGATCTTGCCATCGTAGATATTCATCGCAAGCGCACGGATCTATCATTGTAGCATTTCACCCGAAAATATTGAGGTATCGTTATTTATATTAAGCCCAAAGGAAGGCATGTGATTAATAAATTAGCATGGCATTTGAATAGAGGAACATGTGTTTGCTTATACCAAAATACTCATAAAGGGGTAAGTGAACGGGTTCATAGATCTTTGTGACACACACTTGGAAATCCACCAAAGCAAAAAGGATAAAGAAAATAGATAAAGAATAAATGAATAAATGAATAATCTAATGGAGTAGATCTAATGTATCTAGTCATGGCCATACAAATGAATAGTTAGCATCATATGCAAAACCGATCTAAGCGTTGTTAGGTCTAGGATAACGGGGAGACTTCACGGTTACCATACGGCCCGATAGGAAGCATTTACAACTCCTACGGCCGCAGAGACGAACGTGGGGGATTTCAAAGGGACGGACGAGGTCACAACCAAGCCGCCTACCCCTCAACCGTGGTATGCACTCATATTTGCGGGTGTCGTAATATCCGGGCACCATGCCCGCATACTAGAGCACTACTCTTGTCCCCCGGGGTCCCCCTTTCGTCGAATGGACGGACTAGAACAAGAGCAAACCGAAGGAACAACAAACCGTTATCCCACCTCTAATCAAGTTAGGCATATGATGATCGTTAAATAAGCGAAATGAACATGTCAAGATCATGATATGTAAATGTTGGTGTTTCTTAACGCACACAGATAAATCCGCAAGCGCCACGGGAAATACCGTTGTAGCACTTCACCCGTGGTGGTAAGGGTATCATCGTATTTTCCATTGAGGGACGGTCGCGCGGTGGCTTTTCGAGGTTTATGTCAACCTAAGGCAAGGGTTTGTTTTCTAAGAGTAGCGAGGTATCTATAGGCTAAGTTTTTCGGCGGTGATTCCTAAAAGTCCATTTGTCTACTCGCCGGGCACCGCCCACGCCCAAAGGCGGTGTCCAGGCAATTAGCTCCACGACCTTGTGCGAACGTGGGGGATTTCAAGGGACGGACGAGGTTGTCACAACCAAGCCGCCTACCCCTCAACCGTGGGATGCACCGCAAAAGGTAGGTGAACGCTAGTCCAAACACCACGTTTGCACTATTGGTCACAGTTCTTGATGTTGGCCAAGGTTCCCGGTCAAAGAGTTCCTCCACCAAGAACTAACGTAAACGATCTACCAATCCCGTAAGTCTACAACAGCTAAAGAAATGCGTTGGAAATTAAATAGCTGCAAGATAATCACAAAGACGCTTACCAAAGTGTAAGTAGATTGAGAGAGGTACAAGGCCGGGCGTGTACCGACAAGTCCCAAGACTGGAATCCTCCTAGGAACGGGTCACCGAGGGGCTTAACCGACCACTCCGGGTAGAGAGAACCAAGCTTCTCTCTAGCCTTTCCCTCTCTCACTCTCTAGAATTGGGAGATAGAATAGAAGAAGTAGAAGAAGAAGAAGATCTAATTCTACTCTCTTGCACAATTGGATTTGGTTTCTCCTTGTAAAATGTGTTGTTCTTTGAGAGAGAGAGAGGGGGTCTATTTATACATAAGGGAGAGGGACCTAAGTGCTAAAAACCACCCAAACCGACCTAGGAAAACCTTCCATATGCAGCAAACCGACAATCCCACGTCGGTTCTATCAGTTTTGGAAGGTAACAAACCGCCTCGCCGAAGATGGGCGCGAACCGACCTAGCCAGGGTGCGGCCGCACCTTTGGGGTCTTGCGCGCGCACCCTACGGCTTCGGCTCGGCCCGAGCTTTGGCAGGTGGGCTTCCTTGCTCACGAAAAGTCGGGTGTGGTGTCTTGCGCCCGGCCCGGTTTTCGACGTTTTGTTGCGAATCTTGTTTGGGCTTGCCATTTGCTCCTTTGGGCCTTTTTCTATTTATTGATTTTATTTCTTTTTCTTTATCTTTTTGGCCCAAAGTGATCATCCATGAGTTTGTACCGCAAGTCCAAATAAACACCAAAACTTTGGAATATGTTAGTTGAAAAATCCTATTTCTAGGTAATTTTGGTGTTATGTTGACGGTATTAATTTGTCGTTGGTTACCGTCAACAAACTCCCCCACACTTAGCCCTTTACTCGTCCTCGAGTGAAGGCACGAGGGGGCTAAAGTGGTTTTATCTCCAAGATGTAAGCTTAGCGTACATATTATTCAAGCCTTACCGCCTTGTGAGCATTTTCCCACCCTTTATTACCTTTTCATCGTAGCGGGGCTTTTAGCTTTTCTCCAAGCCTTGAGTGGTTGCCATACGAGAATGGTTATAACGGAAACGCTTATCATTCATCCATTTGATCAACTTTTTATCAGGGGTTTTATTTAGATAAAGTTTTTTTTTTTTTTTCTTGAGAAAGCATGGGCTTTATTGCTATAAATATTTTTTTTTTTTGAGAGGTGGGCTCGCTCGCCCTAGACTTTTGTCTTTTATTTCCTCTCTTTTTTCTTTTTTTTTTTAGAGATGTGGGCTCTGCTCGCCCTTGGACACTTGCCATTTTTTTTTTCATCTTTTTTTTTTTAGAGATGTGGGCTCTACTCGCCCTCGGACATTTGTCCATTTTTCATCTCATTATTTAGCATAGCCCAAGACATTTCTCTTTTTCAATGGATAGTTTCCAGGATGTTGAGTTTCTCTTTTGGACAAAGTCATAGCAAAACCATTTGTACCATATCATATTTGGCAACAACTTAGACTAGATAGAGCATATGCAACCCACATGAATCAGGTTTTTTTTAGGGATGAGTTATTTAAACAGAAGCTCGGTGATTCGGCGAGGAATAAAATGTATGCATGCCATGTATCAATTGGTAGATGTAGAGATGGAGTTTTCTCGATAACTTGGTTCAGGTTTTAGCATTTAAAGGTAAATCACAAGTCAAAATTTAATTTTAATAAATTTGCGTACATTTGACTTGCGAATCCTCCCCCACACTTGTTTTTGTACCTATTTTTATTTTCTTTTTGCACAAGGACAAAAACAAGTGGAGACATAGACAATAATATAATAATAAAAACTTTATTGAATTTATAAATAATTCAAAATGGGGCGCACACTTGAAGGAATTACAAAATGATAGAAAGGGAAATGCGAAAATTAAACTAGTGCGCGCCAAATTATTGATAAAGAGGTAGAGCACGTCTAAGGCGGCTGCGAAGGCGCTTTACGCATTAGCCGCTCTAGCGACCTAGCCCGATTTAGTCTTGAAGTTTAGGCGAAAAAGAGTCTAGTTCCTTCCCGATGGTGTTTTTTAAATCTGCCTCTTCTACCTCGAGGTTAAGGTTTTCACTAGCTGATTTAGAGAATTTACTCTAGCGTTTAAGGTTACTAGTGAAGGGACCTTAGAAGCTGTGCTACTCAGGCTATTTTTTAGCGAGTACCTTCGAACGGCTCTCGAAAACATTGGGAGCCTTCACTGGTGCAAAGACGGGGAACCCTCATGGGGCCCTCACTACTCGAGCGACTCTCAACAACATTCGGGGCCTTTCTAGGATTCGCCCGAGGGATACGTAAAGGAGCACTTGGAGATGTTGCTCGAGCAGGAGTTGGCCTCTTCATAAGTCCTTCCCACTCCCTCCGTGGGCGGTCGACACCGACAACGGTGTACGGGTAGGTGTAGTCGGAGGCGTGGAAGGAGGACGTGTCTGTCGAGGAAGTACGGACGTCACCGCTTCGGCTCTTTCCTCTTGATGCCCGGGACACCCATCGTGGGACGAGGTGGGCGCCAAGAATACTCTTGCGTGTCACGGATCCGCGTGGACACATGGCTTTTCCCTCCATCGGAAGAGTAGCGTGGGGGAGGGAGTACTGCAAGAGGGGCGACAGGAGGATGGTTCCATCTCGTCACTAGGAAAGATCGGGTCTTCCTCGTTGAGAGAGCATAGTGAACGAGAGGAGTTGTAGAGGGTAAGAGCATGGTCAGCCATTGCCGCTGTTCCGACTTAAAAGAAGAGAATTTGAGGGAGAGGAGAAGAGCAAGAATGAGAGGTGTGAGGAAATGGAGAGGAGGAGGGTGGATTTTATAGGACAAACACTCCTCTCTCGAATTGCGGGTCGATATTTCGCGAGCGCACCATACCATAACAAGTTTGGAGAAAGAAGAAGGCGATGGGCGAAATTTCGGGGCCGAGGGGCTCGGCAGGTGCGGCCGCACCTTGAGGTGCGCTACAAGCACCTCCCTCGCCGCCCCTGGCCGAAATTTCGGCCCACTTCCATTTCCTTTTCTCAAAAGTTTGGATCCGGTGCTTGCGGCTAAAAATCGTTTCCTTTCTTTGCCGATCTCTAATTGATCCTCAAATTTGAATTTTGAAAATAGATTATGCTTTGATTAATTTAGAAAGTGATTTATTCTTTGTGAAACAAATGACCAAAGCATAAATTGAATGAATTAAACAGTAAATCAAGCAAAAACTTTATTCAAAACAAAGTAATTACATAAATAACTTTTTATGTTTTATTATTATCTTATAAATTTAAATATATATATTATTTATTATATTATATATATATATATATATATATATATATTTTATATGCTGATCATCTAAATTAATTTTCAAAGCATAAATCTATTCTATCGAGCTCTTGGTTAAGATCGGGTAATCGCTCAAAGAAAAGCTTGAGACGTTGACCGTTTACCTTTTTGTATCTCACTGCGCCATCTTGAATTGTGATTGCACCATGTGGCGAGGTGTTGATGCGGTGTACGGCCCCTTCCACTTGCTCCTCGGCTTCCCTTCGCCAAATAACTTCACCCGGGAATTGAATAGGAGTACTTTGTCTCCGTGGTGAATTCTTTAATTTTATGCGCCGATCATGCCATCTTTTTTTGTGCGCTCCTTATAGAGCTTTACAACGTGGTACGCCTTCTCTCGCCATTCTTCTAGTTCGAGAGATTTGCCTCTGACGGTTCTTTCATGAAGTCGGCGTCCATGTTCCACTTCTTGATGGCCCAGTGAGCTCGATGCTCTAACTCAACGGTAAATGGCGGGTTTTGCCATAGACCGGTTGATAAGGTGACATGCCGATGGGGGCTTTGTAAGGCATCCTATATGCCCGAGAGGGCATCGGGTAGCTTGTTTTTCCAACCCTTTCCCATCTCGTTGACCGTCTTCCGCGGGATGTTTTTGATCCGCTTATTTGAGGTCTCGGCTTGCCCGCATTTGGTTTGCGGATGATAGGGGGTAGCGATGTTGTGCGAGTGCCAAGCTCCTTCCGGGAATGCCCCGAATGACTTATCCTTGAAATGCGATCCTCCGTCGCGATCACCATGCATGGCATTCGAAAGGGGAAGATGATTTCATGGAACATTTTGCGTGCGTGCTTGCCGCCGCCAGCTCGCATGGCATTGCTTCTACCCGCCGACACGTAATCCACTTCGCCACCGGGATGTACTCGCGCAATCATGGGACTTACGGGAATGGCCCCATATAATCAATGCCCCCACATCAAATATTTCTATTTGAAGGTTGTAGTGTAGGGGCATTGCATCACGAGCTGTGATGTTTCCGGTCTTCCGCGATTGTAGCATCTTCGATGAATTCTTTTGTGTCGCCGCACATCGTCGGCCGTAAGAATCCAGATCGCCAAATTTTGGCTTGTGTGCTAAATACTCCCGGATGTCCGGCGTAGGGAGATGCATGACATTTCTCAATGATCCGCATTCCTTCCTCCCCTCGGTACGCATCTTCTCGGCAAGAAGTCGTCGCACACACCCCGCGGGTATGGGTCATCCCATAGGTGCCGCCGCTCTCCATTTGGAGCTTCCGTTTGTTCTCCCAGGTGTGGTACGTGCCACTCGCAACCATGTAATTCACAATGTTTGCGTACCATGGGTTGAAGTGCGACACCTTGAGTAGCATGTCGTCGTAGCAGTAGTCATTGATTGGGGGTTCTGCATGTTAGTTACTGCATACGCGACAAATGATCCGCAAGAATGTATTTTCTACTCCCTTTTTATCTTTTATTTCAATATCAAATTCTTGGAGTAGAAGAATCCAAATGCGGACGGTGAGGTTTTTCGCATCCTTTTTGGTAAGAAGATACTTAAGGGCGGCATGGTCTGTGTAAATGATTATTTTTGCGCCCACTAAGTAGGATCGAAACTTCTCGATAGCAAAGACTACTTGCCGGGAGCTCTTTTTTCTGTTGTGGCATAATTAAGCTGTGCTCTGTCGAGTTTTGCTAGCATATGCGATGGCGTCTTTGCTTTTATCCTTGGTTTGGCCTAAGACCGCACCAACAGAAAATAAGTCGCTTGCATCGCACATGATTTCAAATGGCAACGACCAATCCGGGGTTGGATGATCGGAGCGAGATGAGTGCTTTCTTCGGGGTTTCAAAGCGTCGCGGGCACTCATCGCGTGAAGTCAAAGGGTACATCCTTGGCTAGGGGCCGTAAGAGGTCTAGCGATTTGCGAGAAATCTTTATGAATCTTCTATAAAACCTGCGTGGCCTAGGAAGCTACACGGATACCTTTGACGTTCAGCGGGGTGGTAGCTTTTCGATAACTTCTATCTTAGCTTTGTCTACCTCTATCCCCTCTCGGACACGAGGTGCCCAAGAACGATGCCTTCTCGGACCATAAAATGGCACTTTTCCCAATTAAGTACCGGATCCTTTTCTTGGCATCGCTGCAAGACCCGGTCTAGGTTCTTGAACATGACTCTCGAAAGGTCTTACCATAGACAGAGAAATCATCCATGAAGACCTCCATGATTTCTTCAATCATGTCCGAGAAGATAGACATCATGCACCCTCAAAAGAAGCGAGGTGCATTACACAGCCCAAAATGACATTCTACGATAGGCATAGGTTCCGTATGGGCATGTGAACGTGGTCTTGCTCGGTCATCGGGGTGGATCGGGATTCGGTGGTAACCGAATACCCGATCAAGGAAACAAAAGAAAGAATGTTTCGCTAACCGCTCCAACATTTCATCGATAAAGGGGGCGGGAAGTGATCTTTTCTTTGTTGCCTTGTTAAGTTTTTCTCGTAATCAATGCACATTCTCCACCCCGTGACTTGTCTTTGTGGAATGAGTTCGTTTTTGGCGTTCTCAACGACCGTCATTCCTCCCTTTTTAGGGACCACTTGGACCGGGCTAACCTAATCACCGTGGTGGTGCGGGATAGATAATCCCGGCGTGAAAAAGCTTGAGAACTTCCTTCTTCACGACTTCACGCATCGCATTATTGAGCCTGCTTATTTGGGGTTCGCATGATGGGGTACTATCAGGGTCAATAGGAATGCGATGTGTGCATAGTGTTGGGCTTACCCTTTCAAATCTTGAAGGGAGTACCCAAAGACCGACTGTGTTTCTCTAAGATGGCTATAAGCTGGGTAGTTTCTTGGTCACTAAGCGTGTCGCTTATGATGACCGGTGCTTGTGAATCACCGTTTAGGAAGACATAGCGTAGGCCTGGGGGTAGGGGTTTAAGCTCAACTGGAGGTCGAGTTAGCTCTTCCTCTTTGGGAAGTTCTAAGAGTTCCCCTGAATCGTCCTCTTCTTCAATGAAGAATTGGGCGTCTTTTTCAAGATCTATTTCTGGGTTCTCATATAGCATAACTCCCATGACCTCCTCGGGCGTGTCATACTCTAGGAAGGGTTCATTATCGAGGTTTCTAGCTCGAGTGGCGGGATAGAAAAACTTTTTCTTCCCGAGTGTGACATCTAAATCCCCGGATCTTTGGTAGATCGATAATCTTCTCCAAGGGATGCCCGATTAGGATGTCGAAGTCTTGGATATCAAAAACGTGAAAGTCCAGAGACAACTTGACATCCTTATGTAGGAAGATTTGTTCATGTATAACCTCACGGCATTCAATGGTGGTTCGTGGTGCTATGCGCAAGGTCCGTCTTTGTGGGGGTTCTAATAGCTTCCTCGACACAAGCTTGTGCAAAGGTTTTGGACATTATGTTTATCCCCACGGTAGGGTTATACATGACTTCCACCGAGACTTCCTCGAAATACGCAATGGATTGGTGTAGAGGGGCCACTTATCGAATTTCTTCGAAAGAGGGCCCTTCTCTCTCAACCATTCCGTGCTCATTATAGGCCGTTAGCTCCTTAACGGACTCACGGAGGAAAGTTTTATCCGGGGTTGTTCAGGGCCAGCTGGGGACTGGTGGTTTCTTCCATTGTTCGTACCGAGGTGTTACCGAATTGGTCGCGAAGATCGACCTCGAAGAACGGGAGATCCGTGCATGCGGTCTCCTCGGTTGGTTGAGCGAGGGTCTCTCTAAAGATGTTTTGGGTTCGGCAAGCGAAGAGACTTCCTCTTGTTTACTCTTTCGGGTTCTACTCGGATGGGTTCTAGCGGAGGGTATTCTCAAGAATATGGTTTAGGAGAGCTTCTCCTTCGGCTGTGGTTTTATGTGAAAATGACCCTCGGCAGCCTAAATCGAGCAGCAGGCGATCACCTTGTCCGATCCTTGCGAAATGCTATAGTAGCACGTGGCTTGGTATGGGCAGTGCGGGCCGGATCGTGTAAGCGTGGTAAACCGGTCCCGTGGCTGCACCTAATGTTTCACCCTCTATTTGTCGGAAGTTGAGTATCTCTTGTCGCAGGGCCGTGATTACGGATATCGGGTAGAACGCTACACGAATCTGTTTTCAGTTCTTCCCATTCTCCGTTTACCAACCCTACGTTATGGGCGTACCATTGAGTCGCCCTCTCGGTGAGAGAGAACGAAACAACTTCCACCTCAGGCGTGTCATGTGTCATGCCGCAATTGTCGCAGCCACCGTAGCTGCTCAAACTCCGTAAATGATGATAGGGGTTTTCATATTCCGAGCACGAAAAGGCTCGGGCCTGAACCATGGCTAGAAAGCCGGGCGGAGCTCATACTCGGAAGGCGTGATTGGCTTCAGCAGATTGGCGTGGTTCTACGAGCTCGCCCTTAGGAGCGATGCAGGATTTGGATAGTGGGTTGCTCCATGGGTAACGAGAACTCTTTTTGGTATTTTTGTTTAAAGGATACTACCGATCCGTAGGTTGACTCGGTTCTATTTATAACTTCGACAACCGCCCCCGGCAATGGCGCGAAATGCTTGTTGGTGTTTCTTAACGCTACGATAAATCCATAAGCGCCACGGAAATACCGTTGTAGCACTTCACCGGTGGTAGCGGTATCGTATTTTCCGAGGGACGGTCAGCCGCGGTAGCTTTTTCAGGTTTATGTCAACCTAAGGCAAGGGTTTGTTTTCTAAGAGTAGCGAGGTATCTATAGGCTAAGTTTTTCGAGGCGGTGATTCCTAAAGTCCATTTGTCTACTCACCCGGGCACCGGCCCACGCCCAAAGGGCGGTGTCAGGCAATTAGCTCTGACGCGAGTCGAACGCGGGGGATTTCAAGGGACGGACGAGGTTTGTCACAACCAAGCCGCCTACCCCCTCAACCGTGGGATGCACCGCAAAAGGTAGGTGAACGCTAGTCCAAACACCACGTTTGCACTATTGGTCACGATTCTTGATGTTGGCCAAGGTTCCCCGGTCAAAGAGTTCCTCCACCAAGAACTAACGCGTAAACGATCTACCAATCCGTGTAAGTCTACAACAGCTAAGAAATGTGCGTTGGAAATTAAATAGCTGCAAGATAATCACAAAAGGCGCTACCAAAGTGTAAGTAGATTGCGGAGGTACAAGCCGGGCGTGTCGACAAGTCCTAAGCACTCCGTCCCTCCTAGGAACAATGGGTCACCGAGGGGCGAACCGACCACTCCGGTAGAGAGAACCAAGCTTCTCTCTAGCCTTTTCCTCTCTCACTCTCTAGAATTGGGAGATAGAATAGAAGAAGTAGAAGAAGAAGAAGATCTAATTCTACTCTCTTGCACAATTGGACTGGTTTCTCCTTGTAAAATGTGTTGTTCTTTGAGAGAGAGAGAGGGGGTCTATTTATACATAAGGAAGAGGGACCTAAGTGCTAAAAACCACCCAAACCGACCTAGGAAAACCTTCCATATGCAGCAAACCGACAATCCCACGTCGGTTCCATCAGTTTTGGAAGGTAACAAACCGCCTCGAAGAAGATGGGCGCGAACCGACTGGCGAGGGTGCGGCGCGCAGCAGAATGCTACAAGCGCACCCGCCTCGCTCGGCTCGGCCCGAGCCGGCGCAGCCGGGCTTCCTTTGCTCGAAAAGTCGTGTGGTGTCTTGCGCCTCGCCTGGTTTCGACGTTTTGTTGCGAATCTTGTTTGGGCTTGCCATTTGCTCCTTTGGGCCTTTTTCTATTTATTGATTTTATTTCTTTTTCTTTGTCTTTTTGGCCCAAAGTGATCATCCATGAGTTTGTACCGCAAGTCCAAATAAACACCAAAACTTTGGAATATGTTAGTTGAAAAATCCTATTTCTAGGTAATTTTGGTGTTATGTTGACGGTATTAATTTATCGTTGGTTACCGTCAATGATAAACTATACGCTAGTTCATATACCACTACAAGAACATGAACAAAACTATACTCTAGTTCATAAGTTAGGCCAAAAATGTAGAAATAGGACTTGCAAATAGAAGAATGCTCCATAGAGAAGATGTATTACCAAAGCTCTTTGTTCTAGGAGACAAGCCCTCCTTGTAGCTCTTCTACTCCAAGTGTCTACTAAAGAATAAAGAAGAAGAAAGAAGAAGTAGAAGAAGAGAGAGAGAGGTAGAGGTGGTAGAGAGAGATGTATTCTTTGGTTTCTTTGGACTCCAAATGGTGTGTGTTGAGAGAGGGGAGAGAGGGGGCCTATTTATACACTTGGAGTAGGGGCCTAAGTGCTAATTTACACCCAAACCGACACAGTAAACCTTCCTTGTATCGCAAAACCGACAATCCCAGGGCGGTAACACAAGTTTGGAAGGTGCACGAACCGCCTCCCGAGGGGCTGGGCCCGAACCGCCTCGGGGGAGGTGCGGCCGCACCTTGGGGTGCGCGCGCACCCCCCTGGGCGCCGTTCGGCCCGTGCCTTGGCGGGTGTCGTCTTTCGCCCTGAAAAGTTGTAGGCCGGGCTGCGCTCGGCCCAGTTTTGACGTTTTGGGTCGATTTGCTCTTTGGGCTTGGATTTTGGAATTATGCGCTTTCGGAAGGCGTACTTTGGTCGATTTTCCACTTGCTTTTATTTTAAATCTGCAAAAATAAAATACCATACACTACAAGTGGAATTTATTAGTGATAAATGCATATGAACATAAAAAGGTTTAATTTTACTCCCTTTATGGTAGTAAGTTGACGGTCAAAATTTAGCGTTATTTACCGTCAACAAACTCCCCAAGCTTACCCTTTGCACGTCCTCGAGCAAAAGAGATAAGTACTTGGTTGTTGATCGGGAGTTGCTACAATTTGGTTACGTTTCACAAGTGCCGGGGTTATAATAAGATTTTCTACCAAAGTTTGAATAAAATGGCACATCTTTTTCTTACCCTTTATTACCTTTTATCGTAGCGGGGCTTTTCAACTTTTCTCAAAGCCTTGGGCGGTTGCGGATAGAATGGTTATAACGGAGATGCTTATCTTTCATCCTTTTGATCAACTTTTTATCCGGGGTTTTATTTAGATAGTATTTATTTTTTTTTTTCGAGAATGCATGGGCTTTATTGCTATATATATATATATATTTTTTTGGAGAGGTGGGCTCTGCTCGCCCTGTGCTTTTGCCTTTTATTTCCTCTCTTTTTTCTTTTCTTTTTTTTTTTAGAGATGTGGGCTCTACTCACCCTCGGACACTTGTCCCTTTTTCATCTCATTTTCATTTTTTTTTATAGCATAGCCCAAAATCATTTCTCTTTTTCAAAACATAGATTCCCGGATGTCAAGTTTCTCTTTTGGACGAAGTCATAGCAAATCCATTTGTACCATATCATATTTGGCAACAACTTAGACTAGATAGAGCATATGCAACCCACATGAATCGGGTTTTTCAGGATAAGTTTTTAGAATTAGCCACTAAACCCAAACTCTAGAGAACTTGAATTATAAACTAGGCACGAGGCAAAGCATAAAACAGAGCAACTATTCATCATTTCAACAAGGGAATAAGACTAAACTTTTTTTATAGCTCATATGTAAGCATTAGGCACAAAGAAGAGCTACTTATTCTATTTTTGGATTTTTTTTTAGTTTTTTTAGTTTTTTTTTGCAAGGTCATTTGAAATTTAAACATCTTTGAAATAAAATAAAAATTGATGAAAATAAATATGCAATGCAATCATACTGTGGGGGGTCCTCCCCAAGCTATACGGAGGCCTAAAGGTGGGGTCGAATCCCCTGGAACCTCGAATGCTTCCTCACGTTCTGGCGAAGCGAGCCATGTTGGACTCTAGTTGAGTCCATCTCTGCCGCTCTCTTTGCTCCCGATTCGCTGCCATTATGCGGTATGTTGCACATGGGAATTGAGCGTATGCTCAATGTTCCTAGTGCGGACGTCGAGGTCTTTGCGACTGGATACCGATAGCCTCCACCCCATGTGGTGGCTGCTTGTCTTTGGCGGGGGGGCATATCGCCGGATTTGTCATCTAAGTCATACACTGTGGGCTCCCCATGCTTTGCGGCATCTCCTTCGGGCCACTGATGGTGCCGGTTAACCGAGGCGGCAGCCCCACCTAGGATCATACCGGCTATTACCCCAGGGGTCCCCATAGGGTGAGGCCATGCTGCTCGAACTTGGTGTAGGCTGCGCTGAAGCCGTGGTGTGAAGTGGGCCCGTGGGAGGAAGATCCGACCTCTTGTCTCTAGCGTGAAGAACGACGGGGGTATCTTTCTGCGCAAGCTATCGGCGATCTCGAGCTCAAATGTTAGTGGATGGCTTTTATACAACCGTAAGTCCGGGTTAGGTAACCGAACTATAGTTGCATAGCCGGGAAAAAAATATGACCAAGCTCGCCAAAAGAGGTAAAACCTTAATTAAATGTCCTGAACTAGTTTTGAAAGCAGTCCAATATTCCACAGGTATGGAGATGTACTCTATCTCGTTGATTTTCTAAAGCCCCAATCGCGAGTTTGGCGGCGTGTGATAAGAGACGTGCGGGTGACGGGAATAACGGGTTTTGCAATAGTATGTATCATGTTCACGCACATTTCTACCTTTGGGGCTACTTTGATCTTGTGAACAAATAAACATAAAGTAATTTCAATTCAGTCTCATTAACCCATCTCACCCCCGTGTCTAGGAAACAAAGTCAACGAGATCCAGCGGTGAATGAATCTAAGTGATGGGTCTTTGGATGCGTGAGTGGCGAGGTTTAAAAGCTCGGCCTCATGTGCACCGGAAATCTCCTCCCAAAAGTGGTTTCTTACAAAGCCGGGGAGAGCAAACATCCATGTTTAATGCACATCTACAATAAAAACCCCGATAACGAGCTAGGTTCTCCCATGAAACATGATATTGGGTTCCAAAAAAGACGGAAGTAAATCCCTAGCTGGTCCTCTACTAGTGTGCATAAAAACTGAATTGTCAGGAGGCGAGAACCTTCCTCCTCGAGAGGTGGAATGTCTTGCCACCCAACTGCTCTCCAAAGAATGGGAAGTTCTTCATCCATACCCATTTGTTCGAGGAGGTCGGGGTCAATTCCGAGGCGTGTGTTGGAACACACGATCCTTGAGTAGAAGATATGCTTGCATCTCCCGTCCTTCGAAGGTCGAGGTGCGGGTAGCGTCTGGCCGTCGATCGTCGGGGAGCTTGAGCTTCTTCCTCCCGTGGTGCGGCATCATATTGCATGGGAGAATCCTCGAGGTCGAAGTTGAAGGCGGAGCTTGAGCTTGTGCGGCGTGAGCTTTGCCTTGACGACCGCCTCAATCCGCCGAGGATCTTCAGGCTTTCTTCATGATCACTGCAAAAAGCGATCGGCGAGACTCGGGTGTGCAAGGATTAGTTGAAAGTATGAACTTTCACACCCGTAATCTTGCTCGGCACAAAGTTTTGGTGGAGAAAATGGAGCGTAGAGCGGCGGGGAGAGAGTGTGAGAGCGAGAGAGAGTGAAAATGAGAGGTGTGCACTCTCACACCGGTGCTTGGGCTTTTTATAGCGGCGCACGGCCGTGGGGTGCCTCTCCCAACGGCTAGGAGCCGTTGGCGAAGGCTGGGCCGGCGCGCCGCCGGGGTGCGCGGCCGCACCTTGAGGTGCGCACCACTGCCCGCCATTCTTGGCCGGCCCGCCGCCGCTTTGCCTCCAACGGTCACAAAAAGTTTGTGACAAGTTGTAGCGCCAAGGCCGGTTTGGCCGTTGTCTCCCTTCTTTGATTTTCTCCAAAAATTTTCAAATGTAAATTTATTTTAAAATAGAAAAATTATTTTAAAATTAATTTTGTATATTCTTTTATATATAAAATATTTTTCTTTATTTTTCATAAAAGAATTTATTTTATTTATATAAAAAAAAATTTATTTTAGTTTTCTAAAAATATTATATTTATCATAAATATATAAATTTATAATATATAAATATATATTCTTCTTTTTTTTCAATATACCCTATTTTTTTCTTTTTTTTTTTGGATATACCCTATTTTTTTTTCGGCAGGTTATTTATAGTCGGCTGTCGACTTTCCCCCTTGCTTCTTGGCGGGAGGTACCGCTCCGGGGGTCTTGGAGCTAGAACCTTCAACATTCCACACCGGTCTTGATGATGATGCTGCACGGGTGTGTTGTTGCTTTGTACCCGATGAGCGGGCACTTAACCGCCTTGTCTTTGATGTGGAAGACGATGAAACCCTTCCCGGGATCGATGTCGGCTTTGGGCGTATAGAGGAGCGGCCTCCCGGAAAGGAGAGACACATCTTCGTTCGGGCCCATATCCGGATCACGAAGTTCAAGCGGGGATGTATTCATCCCGGATCTTTATCGACATGTCTTCCAAGATCCCCTACGGCCGCCTTGTTGATTGATCCGCCATCCGGAGGGCGAATTTAGCAGAGTAAGTGTTCCTCCATGGATTTTTGTCGAAGGTGGCCTTGGACATCACGTTGATCTGGCCCCGGATCACAAAATCGTTAGCAAATTTGTGGGGGCCAATGGAACAGATTGATGATTGGACGCCCGGGGTCTCCCTTCTTGGCGATGAATGGCGAGTCCACGGGGATCCTCTTCGGCTCTTTGAGTTGGCGGAACCTCGAGAGATATCATGTTAAGCGACTCATGTGGGACCTCGGGTTGCCCCGGGATCCGCCTCGAAGTGGATTAAGCTGGCTACTTGAGCGGCCCGATCCGGGCGGTTGTGTCTCTATCATCTTGTTAAAGCTGAAATTTGGTTCTTCACAACTGAAGTCAACCCTTCAAGCTTGTTATTCATGCCCTCAAGAATCTTGTCTTGGTGGCTCATCTTTTGGTGAGGTTTTCGTTGATCTTTGCCGGCCCGAGTACCGGGTCCTCGGTGATGGCGACCAGGGTTATAATATCCGAGGTTGCCTTGGAATGGTGGCTTTGGATCGGTTGTTCAGCTCGCTGCGTGGTTGGCGATACCGTTCTTTGTTGTTGATGAAGGCGGCTTCTTCACGGGTCTCGGGGCGGTTGTCCCCGAAAGTGGCCAACCTCACCACACGTCTCACATGTCATGTGGCGTGCGTAGCGCGGTAGGCGCGGGCTGGGCGTAGCATCGTCTTTGCGCTCCTCCCGTCTCTTCGGTGAGAAGATCCATTTTCGCGGCAAGCATATCCGCCTCCTTTACGGTATGCATGCCTTTTTGTTTTTGGCCGGGGCTCTGTCTTCGCCCGGCTACGGTTTGCCACCATCTTGTCAATCGGGGCTGTTGCCCGATCGATGGTGGCGATAGAAACGCGCCACCGCCAGCGGCGTCAAGGTGCCCTTTTGATATGGTCGTGAGACCATTTTAGGATACGGAGCACCGGCCCGGTTCTCCATCCGTGGTGCGGGCATGCTTGAATGTATTCTTGCAACCTTTCCCACGCCTCGGGAATGGGTTCTATCGGGTTCTGGCTGGAAGTTAGCGATTCTCCCCTCGGGGCATTGGTTTTGCCCATGGGGAAGAACTTGGCGAGGAACGCCGCGGAACATTTGTCCCGCGTGCGGCGACTTCCTTGTCCTTGTAGAACCCATCGTTTCGCCTTCCCCACAAGGGAGAAGGGAAACTTGAGGCGGAGCCCGATGATGTCCGGCTGCGACATCTTTGATGGCGATTGTATCGCCTGACTCAAGGAAGTCTTTGGAGATGGCGTTTGCGTCCTCGGTCGGCGATCCGCAGAGAATGGACCGGCTGGACCATGGTGATCGGCCCGTCACGGCTTCGAAGTTTTTATCCGTCCACGTTCACCCGGCGGCCCGGTGCACGCGTTGGTGGCGGCGAGGGATTGAAATCGCAGCTACTCGGAGGCCATAGCTTGCGGTTCGGTTGGTGCGGGGATGTCGGTCTCGACCGTCGGTGTTCCGAGGAAGAAGCTGACACGAGACCGGCTCTTCCTTAGGAGTGCCTGCGGATCGGAGGTGAAGTTTTCGGGAGGAAGCGACATACACTATCCTGTTTTCATCCACAACGAGGAGAAAACATAAAAGATTAGCTTTGTATGAGCAAATGGCATCCACGCACACAAGTTCATATTCATAGCCCGGCTATTTATTTATTGTTTCATATATTTTTTTTTCACAATGCCTTCCCGACGGCGGCGAAATGCTTGTTGGCATTTCTTAACGCATTCAAAGGAAATAGGTATTAAAACCCATCCCAATAAAAGCGTCGAGAAATGCACCGATGGCATTCCCAAGTAAACCACCATGTCGGTGATGCGAAATGAGTGCATCAGCGGGATAGATCTTGCCATCGTAGATATTCATCCAAAGCGCGCGGATCTATCATTGTAGCATTTCACCCAGGAAATATTGAGTGGTATCGTTATTTATATTCGCCCAAAGGAAGGCATGTGATTAATAAATTAGCATGGCATTTGAATAGAGGAACATGTGTTTGCTTATACCAAAATACTCATAAGGGGGTAAGTGAGCGGTTCATAGATAGTGTGACACACACTTGGAAATCCACCCGACAAAAAGGATAAAGAAAATAGATAAAGAATAAATGAATAAATGAATAATCTAATGGAGTAGATCTAATGTATCTAGTCATGGCCATACAAATGAATAGTTAGCATCATATGCAAAGCGATCTAAGCGTTGTTAGGTCTAGGATAACGGGGGAGACTTCACGGTTACCATACGGCCCGATAGGAAGCATTTACAACTCCTACGGCGCAGACGAACGTGGGGGATTTCAAGGGACGGGGACGAGGCTGTCACAACCAAGCCGCCCTACCCCCTCAACCGTGGTATGCACTCATATTTGCAGGTGTCGTAATATCCAGGGCACCATGCCCGCATACTAGAACACTACTCTTGTCCCCGGGGTCCCCACTTGTCGAATGGGACGGACTAGAACAAGAGCAAACCCGAAGGAACAACAAACCGTTATCCCCACCTCTAATCAAGTTAGGCATATGATGATCGTTAAATAACTGAAATGAACATGTCAAGATCATGATATGTAAACTATACGCTAGTTCATATACCACTACAAGAAACATGAACAAAACTATACTCTAGTTCATAAGTTAGGCCAAGAATGTAGAAATAGGACTTGCAAATAGAAGAATGCTCCATAGAAGATGTATTACCAAAGCTCTTTCTTCTAGGAGACAAGCCCTCCTTGTAGCTCTTCTACTCCAAGTGTCTACTAAAGAATAAAGAAGAAGAAAGAAGAAGTAGAAGAAGAGAGAGAGGTAGAGGTGGTAGAGAGAGATGTATTCTTTGGTTTCTTTGGACTCCAAATGGTGTGTGTTGAGAGGGGGAGAGAGGGGGGCCTATTTATACACTTGGAGTAGGGGCCTAAGTGCTAATTTACACCCAAACCGACTGGTAAACCTTCCTTGTATCATAAACCGACAATCCCGGGCGGTAACACAAGTTTGGAAGGTGCACGAACACGCCTCCATTTGGGCCCGAACGCCTCGGGGGGTGCGGCCGCATGCCAGGGTGCCTTAGCGACCACAGGCGCCGTTAGGCCCGTGCCTTGGCGGGGTGTCGTCTTTTGCCCTGAAAAGTTGTAGGCGGGGCTGCGCTCGGCCCGGTTTTGACGTTTTGGGTCGATTTGCTCTTTGGGCTTGGATTTTTGGAATTATGCGCTTTCAGGAAGGCGTACTTTGGTCGATTTTCCACTTGCTTTTATATTAAATCTGCAAAATAAAATACCATACACTACAAGTGGAATTTATTAGTGATAAATGCATATGAACATAAAAGGTTTAATTTTACTCCCTTTATGGTAGTAAGTTGACGGTCAAAATTTAGCTTTATTTACCGTCAACAGCGGCCGCACCTCCCCTGAGGCGGTTCGGGCCCAGCCTCGGGGAGGCGGTTCATGCACCTTCCAAACTTATGTTACCGCCCTGGGATTGTCGGTTTGTGCATACAAGGAAGGTTTACCAGGTCGGTTTGGGTGTAAATTAGCACTTAGGCCCCTACTCCAAGTGTATAAATAGGCCCCCTCTCTCCCCCTCTCAACACACACCATTTGGAGTCCAGCAAACCAGCAATACATCTCTCTCTCTACCACCTCTACCTCTCTCTCTTCTTCTACTTCTTTCTTCTTCTTTATTCTTTAGTAGACACTTGGAGTAGAAGAGCTACAAGGAGGGCTTGTCTCCTAGAAGAAAGAGCTTTGGTAATATATCTTCTCTATGGAGCATTCTTCTATTTGCAAGTCCTATATCTTTATTCTTGGCCTAACTTATGAACTAGAGTATAGTTTTGTTCATGTTCTTGTAGTGTTATATGAACTAGCATATAGTTTACATATCATGATCTTGACATGTTCATTATAGTTCTTTAACGAACATCATATGCCTAACTTGATTAGAGGTGGGATAACGGTTTGTTGTTCCTTCGGGTTTGCTCTTGTTCTAGTCCGGTCCATTCGACGAAGTGGGGACCTCGGGGGCGGGAGTAGTGCTCTAGTATGCGGGCATGGTGCCGGATATTACGACACACCGCAAATATGAGTGCATACCACGGTTGAGGGGTAGGCGCTTGGTTGTGACAGCCTCGTCCGTCCCCTTGAAATCCCCCACGTTCGTCTGCGGCTTTGTAGGAGTTGTAAATTCTTCCTATCGGGCCGTATGGTAACCGTGAAGTCTCCTGTTATCCTAGACCTAACAACTCTTAGATCAGTTTGCATATGATGCTAACTATTCGTTTGTATGGCCATGACTAGATACATTAGATCTACTCCATTAGATTATTCATTTATTCATTTATTCTTTATCTATTTTCTTTTATCCTTTTTTTGGTGGATTTCAAGTGTGTGTCACACTATCTATGAACCGTTCACTTACCCCCTCGTTATGAGTATTTTGGTATAAGCAAACACATGTTCCTCTATTCAAATGCCATGCTAATTTATCAATCACATGCCTTCCTTTGGGCTTAATATAAATAATGATACCTCGAATATTTCGGGTGAAATGCTACAACGATAGATCCGCGCGCTTGCGGATGAATATCTACGATGGCAAGATCTATCCCGTTGACAAACTCATTTTGAGATCATCGACATGGTGGTTTACTTGGGAATGCCATCGGTGCATTTCTAACGCTTTTATTGGGATGGGTTTTAATACCTATTTCCTTTAAATGTGTTAAGAAATGTCAACAAGCATTTCTGGGCGCCGTTTGAGGGGATGGGTTTTAAACCCTGTTCCTAGTGATTGCGCTTAAGAAATGCAACACAAGCCCAAGAAGAAGGCGTGCTACCATAGAAGGGAAGAAGCAACCCTTGTACCTCGAGCAAGACTCAATCTTCATGACAAGTCTCAAGAAAAAGACAAGTCAAGCGTCAAGGGAAAGAACCTAGAAAACACAAGAGCGATACTCTAGGGATTTACAAAGCAAGCTCAACAAAGAGCTAAGAGCCAATGCATAAGGGGAAAAAGAACTCTAATGCATAGGAGCAAGACTCCTTTCTACTTTCTTTTCAACAGGTCTCACGGAAGACAAGTTGACTCATCAGAAGGACAACCCTGATGAATGCGGAGCAAGACTCCAAACAACTACTCGGCACAAGTCTACAAGGAGAGGACAAAGCCAGAAGCCTAGATCTAAAGGCACAGTCACACTCAAGTCATCCAAGGAAGAAGACTTCGGAGGACAAAACAGAAGAAAAAATTACAAACAGGTCTGCACGAAGACAGATCAGAGTCATACAAAAGTACAAGTACAAACTGGATAAAGGGACAGATATCTTTATTCAACATCATGATGATTACAAGTTACATGGGAAACAAGTCCCAACAAGATACAAAGAAGACTCAGATGCACGGGGAGCCCTACAAGAACTCCCGCGTACAAGATACAAAGAAGGCCAGAAGCCAAACAACTCTGAAGTGCACTTCCAAGAAGGCAGCAGGAGTCCGCATCCAGGAGCAACGAAGAAAGAACACAAAGATCTGTTTCCAAAATCCTCCAAACTGACTTCAACCGCCAAGAAGAAGATCCCTCCATACCTCGACTAAAAGTCAAGACCCGTGCACGGAGCTCGAAGCACCACAGGCGCTAAGAAGACCACGAAGGAATCAAAGATCGCCGACGAAGTACCAGAAGCCCGAAGAACCCAGAATTCACAGGGAAACAATGGGACACAGAGTTCCAAAGCTGCTGGCCTTGGGGAAAAAGAACCCTTGCCGGCACAATACCCGGAAAGGAGCAAAGTACCACAAGAGTACTGACACGGCAGTTCCTCAAGACTCAAAGGCAAGAATCTAGGAAAAGATAACCCCCTTGAGTCGAGCAGCGGGTACTATCCTCTCCAAGAAACTCGAGCTGACGAACATCATGAGGATCAGTCTGGCCAACCAAGAAAGCACCTTAGCCCACATCAAGCCAAGGAGCAACTGGAAGTAGACTGCCCCACTCATCTTGAGGCCGGCGAAGTGGGAAAGGGCGGCTGTTGACATTTTTAACGCACGAGATAAATCCGCAGCGCGCACGGAATTGTCATTGTAGCTTTCACCGGAAGTATTCGAGGTATCGTATTTTCCACGAGGAGCGGTTGCGCTCTAATCTTTGAGCGGGGGCTACCCTAGGATAACTTATGGATAGTGAGGTATCTTTATGGGCTTAGGTTTCAGGCAGGGATTTCTAAAGTCTGTTATCTACTCACTTCGGGCACCGGCCCACGCTCAAAGAATAGTGTCCAGCAATTAGCACTGCGCCGCGACCCGAACGTGGGGGATTTCAAGGGACGGACAAGGCTTGTCATGACCAAGCCGCCTACCCCCTCAACCGTGGGATGCGCCACAAAAGGTAGGTGAACGCTAGTCCAAACACCACGTTTGCACTATCATCCACAACTCTTGGGTCGATCAAAGGTTCCCGGTCAAAGAGTTCCTTCTCCAAGAGTTACGACCGAAGGTACGACTACCAATCCCGCAAGTCTATAACAGCTAAGATAATATACTTGAAGAACAATAAGCGAAAGATAATCACAAGCTTTCTCACCAAAGTGTAAGTAGCTTGTAGAGGTACAAAGCGGCTGGTGTCGACAACTCCGGCACTCCGACTCCTAGGAACCCATGACACACCGAGGGGGTAGGCCGACAACTCAGGTAGAAGGAACCAAGCTTCCTTCTAGCCTTTCCTCTCTCACTCTCCATTAGAAATAAGGGGGAAAAGAAGAACAAGAATGGAACTCTCTCCTCTCTACTACATTGTGGCTCCTCCTTGTCTTGTATGGAAATGGTGTGTATTGAATGAGGGGAGAGGGCCTCCTTTTATAGGTAGAGGAGAGGGGGCTCATTGGAAAATGCCTCTCCCCACATGGAAAGAGCCAAAACCGTCCTTGGACACCTTCCTTCTTTGCGCAAACCGACTAGCGCACGTCGGTTTCACCAGTTTTGGAAGGTAACAAACCGCCTCCCCGAAGATGGGCTCGAACCGCCCTAGCCAGTGCGGCCGCACTAAGGGGTCTTGCGCGCACCGCACTGGGCCGGCTTTGGCCGGGCCGGCCGGCCTGGGCTTCCTTGCTCGAAAAGTTGTATGGTGGACTACGGCCCGGCTGGTTTCGACGTTTTTCTTTGCTATTCTTGTTTGGGCTTGCCATTTGCTCCTTTGGGCCTTTTTCTATTTATTGATTTTATTTCTTTTCTTTGTCTTTTTGGCCCAAAGTGATCATCCATGAGTTTGTACCTGCAAGTCCAAATAAACACCAAAACTTTAGAATATGTTAGTTAAAAATCCTATTTCTAGGTTGTTTTAGTGTTATGTTGATGGTATTTAATTAGTCATTGGTTACCGTCAACAAACTCCCCCACACTTAGCCCTTTACTCGTCTTTGAGTGAAGGCATAGGGACTAAAGTGGTTGAATCCCCAAGATGTAGACATGCATACAAGTTATTCCGAGCCTTACCTGCTTTGTGAGAATTCAAGAGTGGCTACCATGTTTTCTTGGGACGATTGAGCAATGGAATGGTCATGAAGTCGTATCTCCTTGCTACTACTCATGTGCAAAGACTTGGTTGATTTTTTTTTTAAGATAAAATAGCAATGCTCCATAGTTGATTCTCACATAGTCACTCATTTTGTGTTTCCTTACCAAAGCACCCTCGCTCACACTCATCCTGTCTTTTTGCGGGGTTTTGTGGATCTTTGAGTGGAGTGATGCATACGTACCTCTGTATGTTTTGTCGGGTCAAGCTCTGGATCGTTGGAAAGGGGAGCCATACTCCTAGATCGAAATGTGCAAAAGTGTATGGAAAATATTTTTGGTATTTTTGTGGTTACTCCTTGACTCATGATCTCTCCTTCCTTTTTTTACGGAGATGGGGCTATTTTTCCTTTTGTCTTTCTTTTCTCTTTTCTCTCTTTTTTTTTTTGGAGATGTGGGCTCTACTAAGCCCTCGGACACATGTCCATTTTTCATCTCTTATTCTTTTCTCTTTTTTTTTTCACAAACTGTATCTTTCTCTGCATTTTTCTTGATAAATGGGGAGATGATCACGGTATAATGAATGGAGTATTTATTTGGTGGATGGTAGGGGTGCATGTTTGTGCAATTCTCATTGTGAGAATCGGCGTGTATATGTGGGTGTAATGTGTTTTCTCGATCTTGGGGTATGAGCCTCTCTCAACGCAGATCAACGGAGCTGACAAAACTCAATACAAACGAGGAAGTAGCTATAGTGGATATTCATGTCATTATTCAGGGCTTTGGTAGGGTTTGTCTAAGTCGGACCGGGGAGCATGCTTTATTTGAATTTTCGAAGATAAAACCAAGTCTCATTGCATAAGAGAGCAAGCATCAAGTCATTCTACCATATCTCAAAGCTCAATTGTTTAGATGAACATGGGGTCCCTAATAGGTAGTTGCTCATCAAAGTATGGTTTTGGCGAAGAATAAAGAGTATGCGTGCCATTTCTCAAATGGTAGAGTAGAGATGGAGTTTTTTTTTTCAAGAAGTTTTGTCTTTTTGATTTGTTCAATTTCAAACCTCAAAACTTTATGGAGGATGTGAGAGAGGGAGTAGCACAAACCACCGTTTGAAGAGGAAGGAGTTAATGGCGGTTGTTCGTCTTGTCCTTCTCTATCGTGAATTGCTTTCGGTGTTCGTGCATTTGTCTTTGGGGAGATCTCGGGTAGGTGTGCTTGTATGCTTGAGAGATCTCCCCCGCACTTTTCTTGTACCTGTTTTATTCAAACAAAACAAAACAAAACAAAAAGAAAGCACACACAGGGCTCTCACAGAAGGCTTAAACACCGTGGAGCCTTTATTATGAGAAAACTTTATTTTATTTTATTTTATTTTTATTTGTTCACCTCAACAAGACTCAAACAAGGCTCATAAAAGAGTTAGTGTAAGTATAGCCTTGATTTATCTCCAACATAAAATACTCTCATAGATCATGACAGCAAAACTCTAGGTTCATTAACCAAGATCCAACACCATGTCGAATTTTGATTAGGAGATCTTTTTAACCTAAGCACCATGCTCAATTTAAAAGATCTATGGATGCATTACTGGCGTGTAAATGTACCCAAACCCAAAGTATATGTCATACCAAAGGGAAGCATGAAATTGTATGTTGAGAACTATGGAGACAAATATGAGTAAGAGTGTTTGGTGAACATTTATTTCCTTTGCATACACGGATATACTTACCAACAAGCATCTACGGATGAAGCATCGGTATTCTTTGCGGTTTATGTGATGGCCCCTGCCCAGTGCACCTCAAGGCTCGGCCCACACACACACATGTGCACGGGCCATGGGTCTTGATGGTAGCGACAAAGGATGAGAGACAAACCCTTCTTGCTTGTTGAAGCAATGATGGGTGGAGTCGGCAGCACTTTGGTATGTATCTTGACCATGGAGTCAACCTGCTCCTCTCTCTTATTTTTGTTATTTTTTCAAGATCAATTTTTTTTTTTTTTTTTTTTTTTCAATTCTTTTTTTTTTTATTTTAGCAAGGCAGGGCTGACATCATCTTTTATTCACCCTTATTTTTTTTTACGTATGATCCCTTGGTGGATGGAACTTGGGATTGTCACCATCTTCCCCACACTTAGACTTTTGTGAAAAAGTCAAGTGCGAGCAATCTGAGTCTCCTCTTGAGCATCTTCCATCATCCATGGGCATCATAGTTTTTTTTTTGTGATGTAGCCCTCATGTTCTCGAGTGTTGCATGCCTCTTTGTTCTTCTCAATCGATCTCCACGAAATGGTTAGCGACAAGAATACACGAAGGTGCATACTAACTTGATAACATGTTCTTTCTTTATTAATAAGAAGAGAGAAAGACTTTTTTGCGCCTTTTTTATGATAGTCCAGGGGTATCTCACGGCAGTGCTTTCTTTATGGTTGTAAGCTTGACCAGGTGGGAAAACATCCTACGGTGATGATGGTGAAGTTCCCGATTTCACCAATAAGAATTTAGCATTACGCTCAAGCTGCAAGGTTAAGCGTCATCATGCTACTACGAGGTTTGCAACCATTCTCTTAAAAAGGTTTACAAAGAGAACCAAGAGGTGGTTGTAATTTTTCGTCGAAGCACTTTCGGCTAGAAGCAAAACAAACTCAAGAAGACCCAAGGGTGAGCATGTAGGAAGTCTCAAGTGACAACTTGTTATGCTCAAAAACAAATTTCTGCTTGGTCTCAAGAGTTGTTGCTTCGTGCATGTCCATGCCACATGAGGTTTTATCCTCAAAAGATGTGACATGAAGGACGAACACTGAATCTTGACCATTGTCAAGAACAATGTTTTATCGGCCAGAGGGACATGACTTGTGTTCGTGTAAGGGCAACAGGTGTTTCGTTTCCCTAAGATGTGGAAACAACTTGGGTGAAACGAATAGAGTTATAAACTTTGTCTCCTCGAACGGGTTTTGTTTGGGAAGATGCTTCGCCTTTGGGATGTCTAGGTGTAAGAGGCAGAAACATTCTTTCCCAACTTCTCATCATGGCTCCCCTCTATAGGTCTTTCGTAAAAAAATTTTTTCTAGAGGGTAACCTATGAGAAGATTGAAGTCAAGGATGAGTGAGAAATGGAAGTCTAAGTGCACCTCGGTTTACGAGGTTCTGCCATCATCCTTGAATTCAATCGCGAACTCCGAAGGATGAAGCATTCCTTCCTTCGGTGTTCGTGGTTTGGGAGAGGGCTCAACAGTCAGTTCCAATGGCAGTAAGGGTAAGGGTTCGACTGATGAGGGCTCCTCAAAGCTTGGCATGCCCTTAATGTGGAGGGGAAAAGGTTCTACAACAGGAGAAGCAAGCTTCTCTAGGATGTGTTCAAGAGTTTTTTCCTATGTTCCGTTGTAGGTTTATGTGCAAACAACCCTCCAACGGTCATGTCAAGGCATAGGGAAGCATCTAAGTCAAGACCCAAAAAAAATATATGCAAAGGCACACTATCGGGTAATGACAAGTCTAGGCCAACATGTATAAACATTATAAATCTGGCCTAAGCTGCACCTATGGACTCCTTCTCATCCTACTTGAGATCGAGGATTGTCCTTGGTAGGCATTGATGGGGAAGAATGCTAGACAAAAATTGTCTTTGAGTTCTTCTCAGTCCCCATTCAAATTTCCTACGACAATAGTGTACTATTGTTTTGCTTTCTCTATGAGGGAGAGCAGAAACAAATTCCACATGTGAAATTCTTGGATCATGCTAGGAATCTTTGAGGCATGATCATAATTCCTCGAAATCTCGTAGGTGGCAACATAGATTTTCAAAATGGTCACCAGAGATGGAGTGCCCGAACCAAAAGTTTTTTTTTTTTTTCATTAATTAGGGTGAGTTCATAGCCAGATAAAAAAATTTGGTTTTGAAAAAGATTGTGGCTCTTGTGAACTCCCCTATTGAAGCATAAGGCTTTTCAAATGGATTTGGCTTCATTTTGAAAAATGAAAAATTAATAACTATTTTTGTTTTTTTACAACACACGGGTGCTCTAGGCTCGAGAGAGAATTACGACTATCGTTTCCCAAGAACGGCGCGAAAAGCTTGTTGACATTTTTAACGCACACGAGATAAATCCCCAAAGCGCACGGAATTATCATTGTAGCTTTCACCGGAAGTATTGAGGGGTATCATATTTTCCACGAGGAAGCGGTTGCGCTCTAATCTTTGAGCGGGGCTACCCTAGGATAACTTATGGATAGTGAGGTATCTTTATGGGCTTAGGTTCAGGCAGGGATTTCTAAAGTCTCATTTATCTACTCACTTCGGGCACCGCCCACGCTCAAGAACGGTGTCAGGCAATTAGCACTGCGTCGCACCGAACGTGGGGGGATTTCAAGGGACGGACAAGGCTTGTCACGACCAAGCCGCCTACCCCTCAACCGTGGGATGTACCACAAAGGTAGGTGAACGCTAGTCCAAACACCACGTTTGCACTATCATCCACAACTCTTGGGTCGATCAAGGTTCCCCGGTCAAAGAGTTCCTTCTCCAAGAGTTACGACCCGAAGGTACGACTACCAATCCCGCAAGTCTATAACGGCTAAGATAATATACTTGAAGAACAATAAGCCGAAAGATAATCAAAAGCTTTCTCACCAAAGTGTAAGTAGCTTGTAGAGGTACAAGCGGCGCTGGTGCCGACAACTCCAAGCACTCAGACTCCCTAGGAACGCGGCACACCGGGGCGGACCGACAACTCAAGTAGAAGGAACCAAGCTTCCTTCTAGCCTTTCCTCTCTCACTCTCCATTAGAAATAAGAGGGGAAGAAGAACAAGAATGGAACTCTCTCCTCTCTATTACATTGTGGCTCCTCCTTGTGTTGTATGGAATTGGTGTGTCTTTGAATGAAGGGGAGAGGGCCTCCTTTTATAGGTAGAGGAGAGGGGCTCATTGGAAAATGCCTCTCCCCACATGGAAAGAGCCAAAACCGTCCTTGGACACCTTCCTTCTTTGCGCAAAACCGACTAGCGCACGTCGGTTTCACTAGTTTTGGAAGGTACCAAACCACCTCCCGAAGATGGGCTCAAACCGCCCTAGCCGGTGCGCCGCACTAAGGGGGTGCGCACACCCCCTAGCCTAGGCCGGCTGCCGGCTTCGCGGCCGGGCTTCCTTGCTCGAAAAGTTGTATGGTGGATTGCGCTGGCCGTTTCGACGCTTTTTCTTTGCGATTCTTGTTTGGGCTTGCCATTTGCTCCTTTGGGCCTTTTTCTATTTATTGATTTTATTTCTTTTTCTTTGTCTTTTTTGGCCCAAAGTGATCATCCATGAGTTTGTACCGCAAGTCCAAATAAACACCAAAACTTTGGAATATGTTAGTTAAAAATCCTATTTCTAGGTTGTTTTAGTGTTATGTTGACGGTATTTAATTAGTCGTTGGTTCCGTCAATCAGCGACGAGACAAAGGAAAACTTCGATCACAAGGCATCCCTTTCCCACCACTAGCCACATCCAAGAGTGGAACCACCGGCGGAATAGTCCCCTTCTACTCCGTCTCACAAGACATCCCTCACTCGCAAGAAAAGAACCCAAGAAGGTAGAAAAACACGCCCGGGGGCTGATCCAACTCACTCAAAGGCACCACCATGGATCCAAAAATCTTGAAGCAAAGGCTTTATCTACGAGAAGGGAAATTGTGCGGAGGAAGAAGAAGCGAGAGAAGAAGACACTCACGGATTCTCAACAAACCGAGAAGGAGGCATATTTATAGGCAGCACTAGATGCGCCTATAAGACCAAGTCCACGAAGACGACGAGGCAACCACAAGAAAGGAACGGTCACCTCAAATCATGCAAGCAAGAATTTATGGCAATGACTGCCATACGACGCTTTCGAAAAATGGAGCGCGATAAAAAGCGCCTTTGTCGCGACCCGTGATCGCACGGAAAAAGAGAAATGGTCAAAAATCCCGGAGGACAGAAGAACCTCTAAGATTCTTTTTCAAGAAAAGAACTCCTAGACGCTCGGGGGCTCTTGGGATACGGACAAGATTTTTTTCCAAGATCGAGAAGAACTCAAGGATAGAGATCTCAAGATCGCGAAGCTTCATCCGAGAAGAGCAAGAAGAAAGCTCTCATGACTCAAGCTTGAGATGCTCGGGGCTCACGAAAAGAAGATCCATCCGGGAGAAAGAACTCCAAACATGAGAAGAACTCGAAGAAGAGAAAAGATCTTAAAACCACACTTAAGGCTCCATCCGAAGGAGAGCTCGTGGGACAAGGGCATCTAGAGAGGAAGAACTCGTCGAGAAAAACTTCGAAGACAGAGGCAAAGAACTCAAAAGGCGTTCGGCTCTTTGTACCAAAAAGCAAGAAGCGGGGGGCTACACCCTACGGGTGCACTTTTTTCAAAAGCACACACCGTATGATGATCTCAAGACCATATCAAGGCTTCGCCCAAGGAAAAGAGCGAGGACTGCTTCCACAACTCAGCATTGGGGCTTGTGGATACGGGATCACCAAGGTACTCTACCGAGTTGTTCGCATGATTCTATCATAGCCTGCGGTCGCAAACAACTCCCGAAGGCAATGGAAGCATAAGCTGCGGAAGACTTCATTTGTAATCGAGGATAGACCATAGTCGGATTACCATGTTTAGAGTTCGGGTGTTGAATCCTTGTCGGACAACCCTCTTTGTATCCGACTAGGTCGTAGCAAGCTCTTTGGCCCCTTGGACTATAAAAGGCGGCCAAAGAGCACCTCATAGAGGAGAGCGCAACTTGAAGACATCAAGTGTTGTAAACCTTACAACCGATCCTCGGTTGACCCCATCAATCAAAAAACAGGCTCACCATTTGGGACGTATGTTGACGGTAACCAACGACTAATTAAATACCGTCAACACAACACCAAAACAACCTAGAAATAGGATTTTTTTTTTTTTTTTTTTTTTTTAACTAACGTTTTCCAAAGTTTTGGTGTTTATTTGGACTTGCAGGTACAAACTCATGGATGATCACTTTGGGCCAAAAAGACAAAGAAAAAGAAATAAAATCAATAAATAGAAAAAGGCCCAAAGGAGCAAATGGCAAGCCCAAACAAGAATCGCAGCAAAAGCGTCAAAACCGGGCGGGCGCGATCCACCCTACAACTTTTCGGGACGAAAAGCGACACCCCACGAAGCCGGGCGGGCCGGCCCTGAGGGAGCGGGTCTTGTAGCGCACCCCCAATGCGGCCGCACCGGCCGAGGCGGTTCGCGCCCGGCCGGTGAGGCGGTTTGTTACCTTCAAAACTGGTGAAACCGGCGCGGCGCTAGTCGGTTTGCGCAAAGAAGGAAGGTGTCCAATGACGGTTTTGGCTCTTTCCATGTGGGAGAAGTATTTTCCAAGAGCCCCCTCTCCTCTACCTATAAAGGAGGCCCTCTCCCCCTCATTCAACATAGATCAATTCCATACAACACAAGGAGGAGCCACAATGTAATAGAGAGGGGAGAGTTCTATTCTTCTTCTTCTTTCCCCTCTTATTTCTAATGGAGAGTGAGAGAGGAAAGGCTAGAGAGAAGCTTGGTTCTCTCTACCTAGAGTCTGCCGGATCGCCCCTCGGTGTTCCGCGGATCCTAGGAGGACGGAGTGCCGGAGTTGTCGGTACCCGCTTCGCTTGTACCTCTACAACATTCTAATCATTTGAGTAAGAATGGTTGTGTCCCTCTTTCGGCTAATTACTCTTAAGCATATTATCTAGCTGTTTGAACTTGCGGGATTGATAGTCGTTCCTTCGGGGCGGTACTCTAGTAGAAGGACCCCGGGGACGGGTAAGCCTTGTCGACACGCCATAGTAATAATCACTAGTGTAGACGTGGTGTCTTGACTAAGGGTTTTCTATCTTTTGTGGGCGCATCCACGGTTGAGGGGTAGGCGGCTGGGTTGTGTCGACCTTGTCCGTCCTTTGTAATCCCCCCCCACGTTCGGGTGTGGCGCAGTGCTAAATGCCGGTCTCCATCCCAGTTTGGGCGATTGCCGGTGCCCGAAGTAAGGACATAACAGCCAAGTGATCCCTGTTAGAGATTTTGAGCCCATAAAGATACCTCATTATCCATAGTTATCCTAGGGTAGCCCTGCTCAAAGATTAGAGCGCAACCGTTCCCTATGGAAAATACGATACCCTGAATACTTCCGGGTGAAAGCTACAATGACAATTCCGTGCGCTTGCGGATTTATCTGTGTGCGTTAAGAAACATCAACAATGTAAAGGTCTTTACTCGATCAAGGAATCGAGGGGCCCGAACCAGATATAAAAACCCCAGTCTCCATGTCAATTGCACAACCAACCGCCGGACTCCAGGTTCATCGAGGCCCGAACAAACCGCCCGGTTCACCCCGTGGCGGGCTCTCGGTCGTAAAACATCGACAGCGTCTTCCATCCGGAGCTCATCATACGCTCGAAGCGCACAACCTTCTAGGAGAGATATAAAGGAAGAGATTCGGCCACGAGAAAAGGGGCGACCAAGAGGACAAAGGAGAAAATAATGACGGGCAAAAGATGGGGGACTTCAGCAAGGCAACAAGGTCTCTAAACGTCATATTCTCAGGAGTTCTGGATCAAAGAGCAAGAGACAAGACAAGCTAGCACTACGATCGATCATGGCGGTAGAGCCCGCAATGCCACGCTACCTCAATTGGTCCCAATACCCGATTCAATTCACGAGAGAGGATCAATGGACAAGTGTAGGCAACGCCGGCCTGTATCCCTTGGTGATAGAACCCACCATAGCTAGAGTAACTTGATAACCAAGGTCTCGATCGGCGGAGGCGCAGGTGAACATCATATTCTCGGAGACCTTTGGACAAGATGGGACTAAACCTCTCGGGGTTGATTGCTCCCTCAAAGCACCCCTTCTACGGGATAGTTCCCGGGCGAGCATCGATACCAATCGGGCAAGTCACCCTACCAGTCACTTTCGGAACACCTTCAAACTACCGAACGGAATACATCAAGTTCGAAGTAGCGGATTGTTGGTAAAAGTTATCCTACAGAATTATTTATAATTTGTATAGTCCGCAAGCGAACGAAGCGATGAGCACTTCACCCGGGAGGGTTTTAAATATCGAATCCACGAGAGAGAATGGTGTGAGACTAATGAAACAGAACTAAACATTGAGATAGTAGCAAGGAACGGGAGTTCAGATAAAAGGTGAGAAGAATTCTAAGGTTGTCTGGTTTATACTCTTATAAGGCTTAAAGATATTCCTTAATGGGGACGTACTCAAAAGGAAAGTAAGGTCGAAACTTACTATTCCCCCAGCACTAAGTCCTACGTGTCCTATCTTACGGGACATGGAATCCAAAGGAATCAATGGTATTGTCACTACCACGAACTACCACGATCCGGCAAGAAGGGTGTATTTATGAGTTATCTAGTATAAACACCATGCCTACACTAGGGGTAACAACTTCAATTCAAGAGCGACAAGAATTAAAGTACTCTAATGAGTCATAAACCGAAAGAAATATAAATAAGTAGACTTACTCAATTATAAGGTTGATCCGCCGAAGAAGTCTCAAGATCAATTGCAATGAAGCCTTTGATCCCAGAGGTACAAGCGTAGAAGAGTCACCGACAGATCCGGCACTTCTCCTTACTTCTCCTCAACTCTACTTTCTATCTCTCAAGAACAGATCTAGAACTAGAACTAGTTCTTTGATCTATCTCTCAACTTTCTACTAATCTCTCTCAAGTTGATCTAGCTCTCTTCTAATTAGAGAGGTATGGCTCTAGCTATGATCAGAGCTGAGTATGATGAATAATGATTTTCATGCCTATGGCTGGAGGCAGGACCCTCCTTATATAGTCGAGGTCGATGAATGATGGCCCTTGGATCAAACCGACCTTCAACAACGGCGTAGGTACAACCCCAAGGTCGGTGGTAAACCGACATAAAAATATGAGACTGACATGTGGGACCCACCTGGCAGCCGGCCTACTGCATATAATTGGCCGCCGCTGTGGTGGCACGCCACCTCAGCGTCTCGTCTTTTCTGGTGTCCTCTGGTATCTTCTAGAATGTTTTACTTCACTTTTTGGGTCGAAATCCTTCTTTGGCAAATCCTTTTATTATGTAGGGGGTTTTCTCTAAGTTTTCCGGTATTTACCTGTTAAGTCCCTGAAAAATTATAAATCACCAAAACTCGTGGAACTTTGTTAGTATAATACCTATTCTATGTATTTTATTCTTTTTATACCCTTATTACATATTCAATTGACACATAAAAACATAGCTTAAGAGGTGTCAACAAGCTCCCCACACTTAGGCTTTTACTCGTCTCGATAAAAGGTTGGTTAATATAAACTCATAAGCACACTTTATGTCTTTCTAATTTACCAAGTACTTAAGCAATCATGAAACAAGATAGATAAAATAGAGTACTTTATTCTTTCAATCAATTCAAATTTGGAGTTTTTTGCAATGATTTTTGAAAAGAAAACATAGCTTACTCCTTTCTTTTATGATTCTCTCAAATCACTCAATGAATATATATATATATATATATATATATATATATATATATATATATATATATATATATATATATATATATATATATATATGTGTGTGTGTGTGTGTGTGTGTGTGTGTGTGTGTAGTATTTGTGGATCCTCACATAGCATAAATAATATGTAAGAATAAAGTTATATCGGAGTTGTAGGATCAAATATAGCATACTTACTTTGTATGTATCTACAAAATCAAATATGGATCCAAGGAAAAACATTGTCTTTTAGATCAAGATGTGCATGTGTGTGCTAATTCTACTATGCTCTTTTTTTTCTTCTCTCTTTTTTTAGAATAAATATTTTTTGCAAACAAGATCATGGGCTATCTTTATTTTTCTTTTTTAGAGAGGTGGACTCTGCTTGGCCCTAGACTTTTTTTATGCATTATTTCCTCTCTTATAAAGATGTGGGTTCTCTTGACCCTCGGACACTTGTCCATTATTCATCTTTATTTAGGGAGGTAGGCTCTACTCGCCGTAGGACACTTGTCCATTTTTCATCTCCCTTTTTCTTTTTCTTTTTCTTAAGGAGGTAGGCTCTACTCGCCTCAGTAGGACTTTTGTCCATTTTTCATCTCCTTCTCTCTTTTTTTTTTATAAATAAATTACTTAGATATTTTTAACAAAATCTTTTTCTCAACAAAAATTATTATGTGAATCTATTTCTAACAAAGCATATTGATATATTTTATTTTATTATTTAACATATAAGGAAGAGGTTTCAAACCGACAAAACGTAAAACCAAAATATAAATTAAAGCAAAGTTCGGAGATCATACCGAGAGTCGAGAAATCAAGGCGGGGACACGGCGACTTTGGCGGCCGGTGAGATCCTCACCGGGCGGCCGCCCAGTGCCCCGGCCGCTCCTTGGCTTTGAGCTTCATCGTGTCGGATCTTCGTTCGTATTTATTGTTTTGCTTCGCTTTTCGGGTTCGGTTTTCGTTGTTCTTGATGTTCGTAATGTCTCCCCACACTATCTTTTATTATCCTTCATCCAAAAACATGGTGGAGACAAGAAAAACATATACAAAATATAGAAAATAATAATTAAGATAATAAATCAACAATTTATTCAAGAGCACTCTTTATTTAATTTAAACTTTTATTGACTCACAAACTTGACTCAAAACTCTAACTTTAATTCGAAATAAAAATAGACTAGATAACTGACTCAACTAGTGCTCTTATACTCTCGAATATATTACATATCCTTAGTAAGCCTATTTAGGATACGCTCAAGAACTTCCACCTTTGTCACTAATCTTTGCGTTCTTTCTTCCTAACTCTGTATTTTCCCTTTCTAACGCATCTACACGTCTAGTTGTATAGCTCAAGGTCTCATATTGAGTATTCAGGAAATTTTTCAAATGAAAATGCTCTGCACGGAGCTCTGCCATAGTCATATGTCCTGGCTTAGGCAGCAGTTCAGCAACTTCCCTAGGGTCAACAAAGCGAACTTGATTTGTATTAGCACGAACCCCATTGAGGACGAGACGGGCATCTGTGTACGAGCTCTTCCTAATGTTTCCAAACTTGTCAAACTCGACGTTAGTGAGCTGCTCATTCTGTCCTGGAGTGCTTATCTTGGTGCCTTCAAGGATCTGAACCTTCTTCTTCATGGCAATATCACGTCGTGCACCAACAAGCTTTGAGCATATAATTGCCCACGTGTAGGCTTTGGGTTTTGGAGGTGGAGGGATGATGACCAAAGGTTTTGGCTCATACGGAACTATGGCCATGGAGGTAGATGAATTGGTTGAGTTAACTGTTGCCTTGGCTGGATCATACACCACCATACGATTCTCAGTGTTCTTCATGGTGCAAAAAGAAGGTGTTGGTCGTCGGTCTTGAAGGAGGATTGAATGAGATGAGATTGAATGATCAGATGGGACTTGTTTATATAGGCAGAGGTGTATAGGATATGATAGTAAGGTTCACAAGTATGGTCTTACGTAAATGACTCCAAAATGGTCGTCATTACAATGGGCTGATTCTAGAATATTCCTGGGCTAAGAATGAACAAAAGAGGAGGCACAGGCCTGGCGGCCGCCAGACCCATTTGGGCCGGCCACCGGTGCCCTGTTGCAAGCGTGGTCTGTCCTTTTTTCCTACGGCCTAATATATCTATTCTAGTTGTAATGCCTTTACTTTCGGCCTATAAAAATAAATTTCACAAAAATTAATTATCTTGGGTTGGATAAATTATAAAGCCTATCTCATCTAATTCATTTAATTTATTTATTTCATCAGGCTTATCGGGCTCATAGAAAATTTTAAAACGTTGGCCATTTACCTTGAATAACTTACCTTCAGAGTCTTGAAGAGTGATTGCTCCATGTAATGACGAATTTACTACCTTGAATGGTCCTTCCCATTTACTCTAAAGTTTTCCATGCCCGAATAATTTTACTCTGGAATTGAATAATAATACCTGATCTCCTGGAGTGAAAGTCTTTATCTTGATCTTCTTGTCATGCCATTTCTTGGTTCTCTCCTTATAAATCTTGGCATTATGATAAGCTTTCTCTCTCCATTCCTCCAATTACGATATTTGCATTTTTTCTCTGAACTCCTGTAGCATCAAGATCCATATTCCATCTCTTGATTGCCCGGTGAGCCTTAAACTCAAGTTCTATAGGCAAGTGACAGGTCTTTCCATAAACAAGTTGATACGGTGTCATTCCAATTGGTGTCTTATATGCTGTCCTGTATGCCCACAATGCTTCTGGAAGTCTATCCTTCCATTTAGTTCCCATTTCTTCAACTGTTTTACGTAAAATATTCTTGATTTGCTTATTTGAAGTCTCTGCTTGTCCACTTGTTTGAGGGTGGTAAGCTGTAGCAATATTGTGATGAACTCCATGCTTCAATAAATATTATGCGAATCTTCTATCAATGAAGTGGCTTCCTCCATCACTAATTACCATTCGAGGTACTCCAAATCTTGGGAATATAGTTTCTTTGAACATCTTGATTGAACTTCTACCATCTCACGATTTGCATGGTAAAGCTTCTACCCATTTTGAAACATAATCCTTTGCCACTAGGATATATTCATAATTTCAGATTTTGGGAATGGTCCCATATAATCAATTCCCCGGACATCAAATAGCTCGATCGAAGATTGGTTGTTAGTAGCATAGCATCTCTTGTATTAATATTTCCATGTCTTTGACAGGCTCCACATCTTCGGATAAAATCTCTCGGTGTCTTGATACATGGTTTGGCGTAAAAAATCCTCCTTGCCAAATCTTTGCATGAGTTCCGAATGCCCCATAATGACCTCCATATGGTGATGAGTGACATTTTTCAATAATATGAATTCCTTCTTTTGTTGATACACATCTTCTAAGTAGCCCATCGAGCATACTCAAGAGATATGGCTCATCCCATAAGTGGTGACGACTTTCATATATAAGCTTTTTTTTATGCACTGGTGCTACATATCCTGCAACCATAAAATTAACAAGATGCATACCGAGGGGATCGGTATGGGTTATCCGATAAAACATATCATCCCGAGTGAGTCATTAATAGGTAATTCATTTGGTTTTTCAAAGTTCATTCTAGACAAATGATCCATAAATGTAATTTTCTACTCCTTTCTTATCTTTAATTTCTAAATCAAACTCTTGGAGTAACAAAATCCATCTTATTAAACGAGGTTTAGCATCTTTCTTGGCGAGCAAATATTTTAAAGCAAAGCATGATCGGTATAAACAATTACCAAATAAGATCCGAACTTATCTATAGCATAAACAAGCTGCTAGCAACTCTTTTTCAAAGTGGTAGCATAATTAAGTTGTGGTCGGTTAAAGTTTTACTAGCATAAGCAATAGCATGATGTTTCTTGTCTTTAGTTGGCCCTAACACTTTGCCGCCCCCAAAGCATAATCACCGGCATCACACATAATTTCAAAAGGCAAAGACCAATTAGGGGTTGAATAATTGGTGCGAAATAAGAGCCTTTTTCAAAGTTTCAAAAGCTTTAAGACAATCATCATTAAAATCAAAAGGAACATCTTTGGCTAACAAGCTGGTAAGTGGTCTAGCAATATGTGAAAAATCTTTTTATAAATCTACGATAAAAAACCAAGCATGGCCTAGAAAACTTCTTATTCCTTTAATGTTCACGGGGGTGGTAATTGTTCTATAACTTCTATTTTAGCTTTATCTACCTCTATTCCCCTTTCTGAAATCAAATGACCAAGCACTATCCCTTCTCTAACCATAAAGTGACATTTTTTTTTCCCAATTAAGGACTAAGTGCTTTTCTTCACGTCTTTGCAAAACTCTATCTAAGTTTTCTAGACAATCATCAAAAGTTTTTCCATATACGAAAAATCATCCATGAAAACTTCCATAATTTCCTCAATCATTTTAGAAAATATAGACATCATACATCTTTGAAAAGAAGCGGGTGCATTACATAACCCAAAAGACATTCTTCTATAAGCATAAGTTCTATATGGGCATGTAAAAGTAGTTTTACTTTGATCATTAGGGTGGATTGGGATTTGGTGATATCCGAATATCCATCAAGGAAACAAAAGTAAGAATGTTTTGCCAATCGTTCTAACATCTCATCAATGAAAGGCAAGGGAAAATGATCTTTCCTTGTGGCTTTGTTTAATTTTCTATAATCTATACACATTCTTCATCATGTAACAGTTCTTTGAGGAATTAATTCATTTTTATCATTTTTAACAACTGTCATGCCTCCTTTCTTAGGCACAACTTGTACCGGGCTTACCCACTCACTATATGGCACGGGATATATAATCCCTGCATGTAATAACTTAAGAACTTCCTTCTTCACTACATCTCTCATCGCATTATTGAGTCTTCTTTGAGGTTCTATAGATGGTGGAATATCTGGGTCTATAGGAATATGATGGGTGCAGAGAGCAGGACTTATTCCTTTTAAATCATCGAGTGCGTAGCCTAAAATTTGAACAATGTTTTTCTAAAATAGTAATTAATCCGAGAGTCATTTCGGAGTAAGTTTATCATTTATGATCATTGGAGACTCTGAATCTTGATTTAGGAAAGCATAAGTGAGGTCCGGTGGTAAAGGTTTAAGTTCAATGGGAGGTCTAGGTGGATTTTCAAATTCATCTAAAGGTTCAAGTAGTAGGATTTTCATCCTCTTCTTCAATGAAAATTTACGAATCATCTTCTTGATTAGATTCCACAAAATATTCTATGGTGGCCTCTTTAACTTCCTCCATAGGATCTGGTTCTGGACAAGACTCGAATTTAGCATGAATAGCTTGGATTATAGGTAATGTGAATTGAAGATTTTTATCTATTTGAAAGTCTAAGTCTTCGGGTTGTTCTTTAAAAGTGAGTCTTTCAATTGGTTGTCCTATCGCAGGTCAAACTCCATGATATCAAAGATATGGAAACTAAGATGTACCATGATGTTATTTACCTTGATTGGTAAGACATAAAGAATTCCTAAGTTTTGAATAATTTGTCCGAAGGTTTTAGCAATAATTTTGTAGTAGGACTTAATGGCATATGTTTGAGATATTCATGAGCAAAAGATAATGCCATGATATTTATTCCAACTATAGGATTATAAAGAGCATCAAAAGGATCTTCATCAATTTGGCAATGAATAGGGACGGAAGGTGAATCCATACGGATCACATCGGAGGAAAGCTCGATTCTTACGTCCATTCACTACTCATAATTGAGACAAATTCTTACGTACTTCCTTTTAAATGTGTTAAATCGAGAAGAGTTTATAGGATAAGATTGTGATGTTTTAAACTTCGACATATGAATTGATATTTTGAGGTCTCTCCATAATCCGAAAAGAGATCATCCTCGATATCAAAAAGAGAAATCGAGATTGAAGTAACATCCGGTTCTTCTAAAGATTTAGAATTAGTTAAGATTTGTAAAGGATTTGAAATAGGATTGGATTCAACTAATCTTTCTTCTTCTATTATTTCTTCTATTTTTAAAGATTTTCCTGCAGTTGGATCATCCTCCTTGTTTCCCGATATTTTTATTTAAGATAGCAATGCATTCGAGGGGTGAAAGATGAATAAAGGATCCATTAGCGTAAGTATTCAAATGTTTTCTAGATTTTCTATTCGGACCAATATAAAAATGTTGAATTAAAACATGATCTGGTATAGCGAGATTGGGTCCCGATTTGGAAAGTTAATCATATCGTTCCCAATAGGTACTCAAGGATTCATTATCTTCCTGTTTAGAGGATAGGATCGAGAGCCTAAAGTTAACTAATTTAGATATAGGAAAGAAATCGCCACGTAATTCAGTTATGCAAGTTTCCCAATTTCCTCCTATTCTTTCTTTATTTCTATTATACCATCGGGCGCGCTTTTCCTTTCAAAGAGAATGGAAAGAGCATCCAACGGATAGTTTCGGGAGACATGCCTTCAATGTGAAGACATTTACATGTTTCTTCAAAAGTTTGAAGATGAAGAAAAGGATTTCCGTCGATTCTCCCGAGAAAATATGGCTTTGGACCATCTCAATCAACCTTGGGGCGAAACTCATAGGATCCAAATTTTGAATGGGTTTAGATGATAGCACAGGGGTTATAAGCTTGCCCGTTGGGTTTTAAATATTTATAAAGAGGTAGTATCCATGTGGATAATGATTTTGAAAAGATAAAAGATAAAAAGGAAAAATCTATACTAATGATAAGGTACAAGATTTAGTTTAGTTTCACGTAATCAAACAAACCGTTCTCCCCGGCAACGGTGCCGAAATGCTTGTTGGTAAAAGTTATCCTACAGAATTATTTATAATTTGTATAGTCTGCAAGCGAACAGAAACGATGAGCACTTCACCCGGGAGGGTTTTAAATATCGAATCCACAGAGAGAATGGTGTGAGACTAATGAAACAGAACTAAACATTGAGATAGTAGTAAGGAACGGGAGTTCAGATAAAAGGTGAGAAGAATTCTAAGGTTGTCTAGTTTATACTCTTATAAGGCTTAAAGATTTCCTTAATGGGGACGTACTCAAAAGGAAAGTAAGGTCGAAACTTACTATCCCCCCAGCACTAAGTCCTACGTGTCCTATCTTACGGGACGTGGAATCCAAAGGAATCAATGGTACTGTCACTACCACGAACTACCAGGATCCAGCAAGAAGGGTGTATTTATGAGTTATCTAGTATAAACACTACGTCTACACTAGGGGTAACAACTTCAATTCAAGAGCGACAAGAATTAAAGTACTCTAATGAGTCATAAACCGAAAGAAATATAAATAAGTAGACTTACTCAATTATAAGGTTGATCCGCTGAAGAAGTCTCAAGATCAATTGCAATGAAGCCTTTGATCCCAGAGGTACAAGCGTAGAAGAGTCACCGACAGATCCGGCACTTCTCCTTACTTCTCCTCAACTCTACTTTCTATCTCTCAAGAACAGATCTAGAACTAGAACTAGTTCTTTGATCTATCTCTCAACTTTCTACTAATCTCTCTCAAGTTGATCTAGCTCTCTTCTAATTAGAGAGGTATGGCTCTAGCTATGATCAGAGCTGAGTATGATAAATAATGATTTTCATGCCTATGGCTGGAGGCAGGACCCTCCTTATATAGTCGAGGTCAATGAATGATGGCCCTTGGATCAAACCGACCTTCAACAACGGCATAGATACAACCCCAAGGTCGGTGGTAAACCGACATAAAAATGTGAGACTGACACGTGGGACCCACCGGGGCCGGCCTATTTTAGACTGGCGGCCGCCAGTGGTGGCACGCCACCTCAGCGTCTCGTCTTTTTACGGTGTCCTCCGGTATCTTCTAGAATGTTTTAGTTCACTTTTCGGGTCGAAATCCTTCTTTGGCAAATCCTTTTATTATGTAGGGGGTTTTCTCTAAGTTTTTCGGCATTTACCTGTTAAGTCCCTGAAAAATTATAAATCACCAAAACTCGTGGAACTTTGTTAGTATAATACCTATTCTATGTATTTTATTCTTTTTATACCCTTATTACATATTCAATTGACACATAAAAACATAGCTTAAGAGGTGTCAACATGGATCTCGAGTCACCATATCATGCCATCTTGGGAAGACCGGCAATTGAAAAATTCATGGCTATTCCGGACTACCCATATCTATTGCTAAAGATGCCGGCGCCATTTGGAGTTCTTTCAATCAAAGGAGACCTCAAAAAGGCTTTCGAGTGTGATGTCCAAGCCATCGAAATAGCAAACAAGACCGGAACACTCTTGGAGAAAAGAGAAGTCCATCAAATGGCACAGGAGACAAATCCGGAAGAACTCGAGATACTAGCCAAGAAACAAGCAATCTTGGTACCCCCGGAAGAAGCCGACGTCAAGCACATCGATTTCTGAGACCGGTGATGCATCCAAGATGGCGATCATCAGCTCTCACCTATCTCCAAAATAGGAATTCATTTGTTGACGGTCACCAACGACATATTTTTAACGTCAACATTCTACCAATAAGGTGGTGAAACTATACCTTACTACACACATATGCATTTATTATTGACATAATTCCACTTGTAGTGCCAAATAATGTTTTGCAGGATTTATATAAAAACCAAGTGGAAAATGCACCAAAAGGCGCCTCCCTGGAAAGCGCATTCCTGAGAACATCAAGCCCAAGGGAGAAAAATATCAATATCCAAGCACAAGCCCAAGAAGTCGAGGCCCAAACCCAACATGAAATCATACAGGGCCGCAGGACATGGGTTTAGTATTTGGGCATAAATTTTTCATACGGACTCCGTTTTGAGCACGACCCGCCAAAATGAATCTAATGACGAGACGGACGCGCTCACAAAATTTCAGCCCAAACGGAGCTCATATGGGTGCAGGCGCACCTTTGGGTGCGCGCGCACCCTCCCGGAGGCCAAATCGGCCCATCTTTGTCCTGGCGGCCCATCTCGACCTGAAAAGTCTGGAGGCGGTGTGCGCTTGCCCAAAAGATGGTGCGGGATAGTACCAAATGGTTTAGCCAAGAGAGGATCCCATGGTGAAGGTCCTATAAATAGATGGGCACACCCTCCCTTGTAACACACACCACACAATGTAGCCTCTCTCTTCTTCTTCTTCTTCTTCTTCTTCTTCTTCTTCTTCTTCTTCTTCTTCTTCTTCTTCTTCTTCTTCCTCTTTCTTCTTATTCTTTGTTCTTCTTCTTTATTCTTCTTTCTTCTTCTTCTTCTTCTTCTTCTTCTTCTTCTTCTTCTTCTTCTTCTTCTTCTTCTTCTTCTTCTTCTTCTTTTTCTTCTTCATCTTTTTCTTCTTAGTTTGTACTTAGGAGGAGTTTGGCAAGGATAATAAAAGAGAGCAAGACATTCTGGAGCTATGCGGTATGAGCAATTTAGAGTTCTTCATCTTGTTCTTGTTCTCTACTTATCAATATAGTCATGTTCTTGAATTAGAGCAAAGTCCTTATGACATAATCTTGATTGATGAACTAGTATATAGTTTCTATATCATAATCTTGTCTTATGGAACATCATGCTTAATTTATCATACATACATGTTTAGATCAAGAACTAGAATGTTATGATGAGTTCTATCTAGAGTTAGCCTTGGTTGATGTCGGGTTGCGGGATTGATAGTCGTTCCTTCGGGGGCGATGCTCTGGTAGAAGGACCCCGGGGACGGGTAAGCCTTGTATACACGCCACAGTAATAATCACTAGTGTAGACGTGGTGTCTAGACTAAGGGTTGCCTATCTTTTGTGGAGCATCCCACGGTTGAGGGGGTAGGCGGTGGGTTGTGACAGCCTTGTCCGTCCTTTGTAATCCCCCCCGCGTTGGTGTGGCGGTGCAATTGCGGTCTCCATCCCAGTTTGGGCGATTGCCGGTGCCCGAAGTAGCTCAGCAGAGACCTTGGCAAGCTTGACTTAGAATCTCTAACAGTTGAACATGTGTGTATCTGCTATCTTGACATGACTATCTAGGATATGCACGCTCCATATTAGATTTATTCTTTTATTCATTCTTTTATATTTATCCTTGAGATTGGCTCAAGTGTGTGTGTCAAGTTATCCTACTACCTATCTATTCTACCCCTATTATGAGCATTGGTCTATTATACATTCGTGTCATCTTGACCATGTCCGAATTAGAGACTTTTACACCATGCCTTCCTTTGGGAAAAATATAAATAACGATACCCTGAATACTTAGGGTGAAATGCTACAATGATAGATCCGATAAACTGCGGATGAATTTCTTCTTTGGCAAGATCTATCACCGTTGACGTTCCCATTCGGATCACCGACATGGTGGTTTTACTTGGGAATGTCACGGCGCATTTGGCGCCGTTATTAGAGATGGGTTCTAAACCTGTTTCTAGTGATTGCGCTTAAGAAATGCAACAAGCATTTTGGCGCCGTTCTCGGGAAGGCGTTGGTTAAAGGGATGATCTATTAGGACATGTTCCCGATAATATGCATGTGTAGTGATCTTTGTCCATCTTAGGCTTATCTAAAAGAAAAAAATCTTTTAAAAAAAAACTCTTATAAAAGAAAAAAAAATATTATAAATAAAAAGCAAGGACATGTTATCAAGTTAGTATGCACCTTCGGGTATTCTTGTCGCTAACCATTTCGGTGGAGGGGCACGCGACGCTTGAAAACATGGGGGCTACATCAAGAAAACTTTGATGCTCCTGGGCAGAGGAACACACTCAAAAGGAGACCACGACTTTTGCACATTTGACTTTTTTACGAAAAGTCCAAGTGTGTGAGGGAAGATGGTGAGAATATCAAGTTCCAAGTGCACCAAGGGGATTATAAAAAAAAAAAAAAGAGAGAAAAAAAAAAAAAAAAAAAAAAAAAATATATGATGAAAAAAAAGAGAGATGAATAAGAGATTAGCCTCCCTTGCTATAAAGGAATAGAAAAAAAAAAGTAAAGAAAAGGAAAAAAAAAGAAGGTAAAGGAAAGGAGGAACATCCTCCTTTTACACCTTTGTGACCACTAAGGCCCATGGTCCATATACACTACATGTGTGTATCACCTAAAGCCTTGTGGCTCACCCGAGATGGATTATCAAGCTACCACCACGAGAGTCTCAACGATCTTTTCCTTCATGCGCAGATGGTACACACACACACAGGTATACAAAGGTAATAATTCACCAATTCTTTTTACTCATACTTATCTCCATATAAAAAAAATTTTGTGTTTTCTTTGTTTATGAAATATGATCTGGGGTTTGATGTGTTTGCATGGCGCTCATGCGATACACCCATAGGTTTTTTAAATCAAGCATGGTGCTTGGGTTAAAATGGTCTTCTTTTAATCAAAATTTGACATGGTGTTAAATTTTTGACTAATGAACCTAGGGCTAACATCATAAACAGTAGAATTATTCATTGATGGAGATAAAACAAGGCTAGACTTATATTGCATCTTTATCTTAGCCTTGTTTGAGTATGAAAAGTTTGGTGAAACTTTTAGGTGTTCTCCCTTGACAATAAAATCCTAAAATAAAAATCTTTGAAAAAAAACAAGCTGCTCTTTTGCTCCTTCCTCGCATATGTTTCGAAATTTGGTAATCACGAAGGATTGTAAATCCACTCGTGAAACTACCATATACTAACCATGCAGAAAAGCCAAAAAGCACGGGGTAAAACCCCGATCCAATGGGCTTCGAGCTAGCTTGGGGAGGACCAAAAACATGGTAATGTGAACCTTTCACTCTCATCTTTTTCGTTACCATGCCAAAAAAAAATAAATAAATATATTTTTTATATATATAAATGTGTGTTTTATGAAATATTTTATTATTAAAATAAACAAAAAAAACTACACAAAAATCTATAAGTAAATATTTTCAAAAAAAAAAAAAATGGGGTATATTTTCAAAAAAAAAAATGGGGTATATTTCAAAAAAAAAAAAAATGGGGTATATTTCAAAAATATATATATATATGTTTTATAAAATATTTTATTATTATAATTGACAAAAATATTTATTACATAAAATCTATAAAAAAAAATAAAAATTAAACTTTTCGTTCGCCTTGCAATGCCTTTATCTCCATTGGATGAATCTTGTTTTCATTTCATGCGCCCTTTTTCTATGGTGGCATGTTTTGATTTGGAAGTTTTGGTTATTCGAATGATCATACTTCCATAGGCGTTTTGAATTGAGCATGGTGCTTAGGTCAAAAAGTCTACCCTAATCATATTAGACATGGAGTCGAGTTTGATTATTAAAACGAGCTACTAGTGTAGAATTTGGTCGACCCATATGGACTAACCCCCTGCAGGAATTTATCAACATCATAAGGGCAAGTCCAAGAGATGACAATGGAGGTCGAGGTTGTTTGGTGAACCAAAAAATGATAAAATGAAAAAAATAAATAAATAAAACCTTTTAAAACCCCAAGAATGGTTGTTCCGTTCTTCCAAGATCATCACAAGACAAACTTGGGGAGTCTCCCCGGTACGCTCAAAAGATGATGTTAATCAAAGATCAAATCATGGCGTGCACAGGCTAGCAACGTTCATAAACCGAAGGTAAGTCAAAAGCTAGCTTGGGGAGGACTCCCAAAGGTAACTCATATCTCACATTCCATTCAGGTATTTTCTTATCTTATATAAATGATGAGGTATGAGAATAAAAACGTAAAAAAAAAGGGGAAGAAGAAAGAAAGTGAGGAGACTTATTCCATTCCATATATATGTGTTGTAGAAATGTTTTAGTTCTACCCCCTGTTGAAATGATGAATAGTTGCTCTATCTTATGTTTTGCCTCGTGCCTAGTTTATAATTCGAATTTCTCTAAATTTTAGGTTTAGTGGCTAAGTCTAAGAACTCATCCTAAAAAAAAAAAAATAAAAATCCCGATTCATGTGGGTTGCATAGGCTCTATCTAGTCTAAGTCGTTGCCAAGTATGATATGGTACGAATAGATTTACTATGATTTCGTCCGTAAAGAGAAACTTGACATCCGGGAATCTAATTTGAAAAGAAAAGAGAAATGATATGGGCTAAAAAAAAAAAAAAGAGATGAAAAATGGGCATGTGTCCGAGGGCGAGTAGAGCCCACATCTCCAAAAAAAAAGAGAGAGGAAATAAAAGACAATGTCTAGGGCGAGCAGAGCCCACCTCCCCAAAAAAAAAAAAAATAAATAAAATAAAATAAAATATATATATATATATATATAGCAATAAAGCCCATAATTTCGAAAAAAAATAATAGAACTTAAATAAATAAATCCCGGATGAGAAAGTTGATCAAAAGGATGAATGAAAAGTATTTCTGTTATAACCGTTCTATCTAGCAACCGCCCAAGGCTTTGAGAAAAGCTAAAAAGCCCCACTACGATGAAAGGTAATAAAGGGTGAGCAAAGGCATGCCATTTTATTCAAACTCTAGTAGAAAATCTTATTATAACCCCCGCACTTGTGAAACATAATCGGCATAGTAGCAACTCCTAATCAACAACCAAGTACTTATCTTTTGCTCGAGGACGCAAGAAAGGGTAAGCTTAGGGGAGTTTGTTGACGGTCACCACCGACATATTTTTAACGTCAACATTCTACCAATAAGGGGTGAAACTATACCTTACTACACACATATGCATTTTTATTATTGACATAATTCCACTTGTAGTGCCAAATAATGTTTTGCAGGATTTTTATAAAAAACCAAGTGGAAAATGCACCAAAAGGCGCCTCCCCGAAAGCGCATTCCCGAGAACATCAAGCCCAAGGGAGAAAAATATCAATATCCAAGCACAAGCCCAAGAAGTCGAGGCCCAAACCCAACATGAAATCATACCGGGCCGCAGGACATGGGTTTAGTATTTTGGGCATAACTTTTTCATACGGACCCTTTTTGAGAGCACCACGCCCGAAACGGCTAACGACGAGACGGACGCGCCACAAAATTTCAGCCCAAACGGAGCTCATATGGGTGCGGGCGCACCTTTGCGCGCGCGCACCCTCCCGAGGCCAAATCGGCCCATCTTTGTCCTGGCGGCCCATCTCGACCCGAAAAGTCCGGAGGCGGTGTACGCTTGCCCAAAAGATGGTGCGGGATAGTACCAAATGGTTTAGCCAAGAGAGGATCCCCATGGTGAAGGTCCTATAAATAGATGGGCACACCCTCCCTTGTAACACACACCACACAATGTAGCCTCTCTCTTCTTCTTCTTCTTCTTCTTCTTCTTCCTCTTTCTTCTTCTTCTTTATTCTTCTTTCTTCTTCTTCTTCTTCTTCTTCTTCTTCTTTTTCTTCTTCTTCTTTTTCTTCTTAGTTTGTACTTAGGAGGAGTTTGGCAAGGATAATAAAAGAGAGCTAGACATTCTGGAGCTATGCGGTATGAGCAATTTAGAGTTCTTCATCTTGTTGTTGTTCTCTACTTATCAATATAGTCATGTTCTTGAATTAGAGCAAAGTCCTTATGACATAATCTTGATTGATGAACTAGTATATAGTTTCTATATCATAATCTTGTCTTATGGAACATCATGCTTAATTTATCATACATACATGTTTAGATCAAGAACTAGAATGTTATGATGAGTTCTATCTAGAGTTAGCCTTGGTTGATGTCGGGTTGCGGGATTGATAGTCGTTCCTTCGGGGGCGATGCTCTGGTAGAAGGACCCCGGGGACGGGTAAGCCTTGTATACACGCCAGAGTAATAATCACTAGTGTAGACGTGGTGTCTAGACTAAGGGTTGCCTATCTTTTGTGGCGCATCCCACGGTTGAGGGTGTAGGCGGCTGGGTTGTGACAGCCTTGTCCGTCCTTTGTAATCCCCCCCACGTTCGGGGTGTGGCGTAGTGCAATTGCCGGTCTCCATCCCGGTTTGGGCGATTGCCGGTGCCCGAAGTAGCTCACAGAGACCTTGGCGAGCTTGACTTAGAATCTCTAACAGCTTGAACATGTGTGTATCCGCTTTATCTTGACATGACTATCTAGGATATGCCCGCTCCATATTAGATTTATTCTTTTATTCATTCTTTTATATTTATCCTTGAGATTGGCTCAAGTGTGTGTGTCAAGTTATCCTACTACCTATCTATTCTACCCCTATTATGAGCATTGGTCTATTATACATTCGTGTCATCTTGACCATGTCCGAATTAGAGACTTTTACACCATGCCTTCCTTTGGGAAAAATATAAATAACGATACCCTCGAATACTTAGGGTGAAATGCTACAATGATAGATCCGCGGCGCTTGCGGATGAATATCTTCTTTGGCAAGATCTATCACCGTTGACGTTCCCATTCGGATCACCGACATGGTGGTTTTACTTGGGAATGTCAAGTGACGCATTTCTCGGCGCCGTTATTAGAGATGGGTTCTAAACCTTGTTTCTAGTGATTGCGCTTTAAGAAATGCAACACGCGCCACCAGCCTTCCTATGGCAACACAAAGATATATTTTCTTGGAAGCCGGCAGACATGCCCGGCGTTCCAAGGAGCCGGCCGAGCATGGGATCAATATCAATATGGGATCCAAACCCATCAAACAAAGAGGCGAGGAGATTCTCACCGTAAAAGAAGGAAGCCATCAAAAAGGAGATCGCGAAACTACTCATGTACCGGATTCATCGAGAAATCCTACATCCAGATTGGCTAGCTAATCTAGTTTTGGTTCAGAAGAACACCTCGTAATGGTGCATGTGTGTAGACTACACCGACCTGAACAAGCATTGCCCAAAAGATCCATTTGGGTTGCCAAGGATTGATCGATAGTGGATTCCACGCCAGATCAGCCCTATTATCATTCCTATATTGCTACTCGGGCTACCACCCGATAGCGCCAAGAAAGTAGATCGAGCAAGACCTCTTTTATCACCCCTTCGGTGCCTACCGCTATAAAACAATGTCATTCGGATTGAAGAACGCCGAGCAACGTATCAAAGAGCGATACGCACTTGTTTGGGAGAGCGTAATTGCAAAAACGTCGAAGCATCGTGGGACGACATTGTGGTGAAAACAAGGGAGCGATACTCGATTCAAGACTTGGAGGAGACTTTCAACAACCTTAAGAAGTGGAGGTGGAAGCTCAACCCAACAAAGTGCATTTTTGGAGTACCATCAGGACAACTACTCGGGTTCTTGGTCGCCAGCTAGAGGCATAGAAGCCAGCTTCAAACGGATCAAGGCTATCACAGAGATGAGACAACCCCGAAACGTCAAGGATGTCCAAAAACTCACAGGGTGCATGGCAAAGACTCAACAGATTTATATCTAAGCTAGGGAAAAAGGACTACCCTTCTTCAAATTGATCAAGACCAAAGGAAAGTTCGAATGGACTAAAGAGGCAGACAAGGCGTTTGAAGAACTCAAACAGTACCTAACGTCGGCACCAGTCGTCACTCCTCCGAAAGATCATGAAGACCTCATGCTTTACATAGCAGCTACCAATACAGTAGTAAGCTCGGCGATCATTACGGAAAGAGAAGAGCCCGAGAACAGCAGTAAAACCCAGAGGCCAGTTTACTATGTGAGCGAGGTCCTTTCAGAGTCCAAAGCTCAATACCCTCTGTTGACATTTTTAACGCACACAGATAAATCCGCAAGCGCACGGAATTGTCATTGTAGCTTTCACCCGGAAGTATTCAGGGTATCGTATTTTCCACAGGGAACGGTTGCGCTCTAATCTTTGAGCAGGGTCACCCTAGGATAACTATGGATAGTGAGGTATCTTTATGGGCTTAGGTTTTGCAGGGATTTCTAAAGTCTCGTTATCTACTCACTTCGGGCACCGGCCCACGCCTATCCGTGCAAGTGTCCCCGCAATTAGCTCTATGACACGCCCAAACGTGGGGGATTTCAAAGGATGGACAAGGCTTGTCACGACCAAGCCGCCTACCCCTCAACCGTGGGATGCAATCAAAAAGGTAGGTGAACACTAGCCCAAACACCACGTTTACACTACCATCCACAACTCTTGGGTCGCATAAGGTTCCCCGGTCAAAGAGTTCCTTCTCCAAGAGTTACGACCGAAGGTACGACTACCAATCCCGCAAGTCTACAACAGCTAAGATAATGTACTTGAAGAACAATACGCCGAAAGATAATCATAAGCTTTCTCACCAAAGTGTAAGTAGCTTGCAGAGGTACAAGCGGCGGGTACCGACAACTCCGTAATTCGACCTCCTAGGAACCGCGGCACACTAGGGGCGGACCGACAACTCCGGGTAGAAGGAACCAAGCTTCCTTCTAGCCTTTCCTCTCTCACTCTCCATTAGAAATAAGAGGGGGAAGAAGAAGAAGAATAGAACTCTCTCCTCTCTATTACATTGTGGCTCCTCCTTGTGTTGTATGGAATTGATCTATGTTGAATGAGGGGAGAGGGCCTCCCTTTTTATAGGTAGAGGAGAGGGGGCTCTTTGGAAAATACTTCTCCCCACATGGAAAGAGCCAAAACCGTCATTGGACACCTTCCTTCTTTGCGCAAACCGACTAGCGCACGCCGGTTTCACCGGTTTTGAAGGTAACAAACCGCCTCGCCGAAGATGGGCTCGAGCCGCCCGCCTGCGGTGCGGCCGCACCAAGGGGTGCGCTACGCACCCCCTCGGGCCGGCGGCCATGGTTTCGTGGGGTGTCGTCATTCATCCCGAAAAGTTGTAGGGTGGATCGCGCCGGCCCGGTTTTGACGCTTTTCTTCGTGATTCTTGTTTGGGCTTGCCATTTGCTCCTTTGGGCCTTTTTCTATTTATTGATTTTATTTCTTTTTCTTTGTCTTTTTAGCCCAAAGTGATCATCCATGAGTTTGTACCGCAAGTCCAAATAAACACCAAAACTTTGGAATATGTTAGTTGAAAATCCTATTTCTAGTTTGTTTTGGTGTTGTGTTGATGGTATTTAATTAGTCGTTGGTTACCGTCAACAAACTCCCCACACTTAGCCCTTTACTCGCCCCTCGAGTGAAGGCACAGAGGACTAAAGTGGTTCAATCTCCAAGATGTAGACCGCATACAAGTTATTAGGGCCTCACGCTTTGTGAACATTCAAGAGTGGCTACCATGTTTTGTTAGACGATTGAACAATGGAACGGTCATGAAATCGTATCCCCTTGCTACTACTCATGTGCAAAGACTTGGTTAAAAATTTTTTTAGATAAAGTAGCAATGCTCCATAGTTGATTCTCACATAGTCACTCATTTTTGTGTTTCCTTACCAAAGTACCCTCGCTCACACTCATCCCTGTCTTTTTGCGGGGTTTTTGTGGATCTTTGAGTGGAGTGATGCATACGCATTCTCTCTGTATGTTTTGTCGGGTCAAGCTCGGATCGTTGGAAAGGGGAGCCATACTCCTAGATCGAAATGTGCAAAAGTGTATGGAGAATATTTTTGGTATTTTTGTGGTTACTCCTTGACTCATGATCTCTCCCTTCTCCCCTTTTTTTTTCTGGAGAGATACAGGCTATTTTTCCTTTTTGTCTTTTCTTTTTTTTTTTTTTTTGGAGATGTGGGCTCTACTCGCCCTCGGACACGTGTCCATTTTTCATCTCTTATTCTTTTCTCTCTTTTTTTTTTCTACACTGTGTATCTTTCTCTCTGCATTTTTCTTGATACTTAGGAGATGATCATGGTATAATGAATGGAGTATTTATTTGGTGGATGGTAGGGGTGCATGTTGTGCGTAATTCTCATTGTGAGAATCGGCGTGTATATGTGGGTGTACGTGTTTTCCGATCTTGGGGGTATGAGCCTCTCTCAATGCAGATCAACGGAGCCTGACAAAACTCAATACAGCAGGAAGTAGCTATAGTGGATATTCATGTCGTTATTCAGGCTTTGGTAGGATTTGGCTAAGTCAAACCATGAGCATGCTTTATTTTAAATTTTCGAAGATAAAACCAAGTCTCATTGCATAAGAGAGCAAGCATCAAGTCATTCTACCATATCTCAAAGCTCAATTGTTTAGATGAACATGGGGTCCCTAATAGGTAGTTGCTCATCAAAGTATGGTTTTTTGGCGAGGAATAAAGAGTATGCATACCATTTCTCAATTGGTAAACTAGAGATGGAGTTTTTTTTTTTTAAGAAGTTTTGTCTTTTTGATCTGTTCAATTTCAAACCTCAAAACTTTATGGAGGATGTGGGAGAGGGAGTAGCACAAACCACCGTTTGAAGAGGAAGGAGTTAATGGTAGTTGTTCGCCTTGTCCTTCTTCATCATGAATTGCTCGGTGTTCGTGCATTTGTCTTTGGGGAGATCTCGGTAGGTGTGCTTGTATGCTTGAGAGATCTCGCCCACACTTATTCTTGTACTGCTTTTTATTTTAAACAAAGAAAACAAAACAAAAACAACAACATGGCTCTATCGGCAAGAATACCGTGGAGCCTTTATTATGAGAACTTTATTTTATTTTATTTTAATTTATTTTTATTTATTCACCTCATCATTACTCCAACAAGGCTAACATAAAGAAGCAATGAAAAACATAGCCTTGATCATCTCCAACATAAGATACTCCCAAAGATCATGACGGCAAACCTCTAAGTTCATTAACCAAGATCCAACACCATGTCGAATTTTGATTAAAGGAGACCTTTTTAACCTAAGCACCATGCTCAATTTAAAAAGATCTATGGATGCATTACGCGTGTAAATGTACCCAAACCCAAAGTATATGTCATAACAAAGGGAAGCATGAAGTTTTATCTTCATGGAGACAAAAGCAAGTGAATGAGTTGGTGAATGTTTATTTCCCTTGCATACCTGGATATACTTACCGACAGCACCTACGGATGAAGCATCGAAGTCGTTATCGCAGTTTATGTGATGGCCTGCCTGTGTGCACCTCAAGGCTAGGCACACACACACGTGCGCATGGGCCATGAGTCTTGATGGCAGCAGCAAAGGATGAGAGACAAACCCTTCTTGCTTGTTGAAGCAATGATGGGTGGAGTCAGGCAGCATTTTGATATGTATCTTGACCATGTGGGGCCAACCTGCTCCTCTCTCTCTTTTTTATATATATATATATATATATTTTTTCAACAACATATATTTTTTTTTCTCTCTTCTCTTTTTTTTTTTTTTTTTTCGAAGGCACGGCCGACATCATCTTTTATTCACCCTCATTTTTTTTTTGTATGATCCCTTGGTGGATGGAACTTGGGATTGTCACCATCTTCCCCCACACTTAGACTTTTGTGAAAAAGTCAAGTGTGCGAGTCCGGTCTCCTTTTTGAGCATCTTCCATCATCCATGGGCATCATAGTTTTTTTTTTTTATGATGTAGCCCTCATGTTCTCAAGAGCCGCATGCCTCTTTGTTCTTCTCAATCGATCTCCACCTGAAATGGTTAGCGACAGTGAATACCCGAAGGTGCATACTAACTTGATAACATGTTCTTTCCTTTATTAATAAGAAGAGAGAAAGACTTTTTGCGCTTTTTTTTTATGATAGTACGGGGTATCTCCTGGCAAAGTGCTTTCTTTATGGTCGTAAGCTTGACCGTGGGAAAACATCCTGCAGCCTCATGATGGTGAAGTTCCCGCCACCAATAAGAATTTAGCATTATGCTCAAGCTGCAAGGTTAGCGTCATCATGCTACTACGAGGTTTGCAACCATTCTCTTAAAAAGGTTTACAAAGAGAACCAAGAGGTGGTTGTAATTTTCGTCGAAGCACTTGGCCGGAAGCAAAACAGGACTCAAGTAGGCCCAAGGGTGAGCATGTAGGAAGTCTCAAGTGACAACTTGTTATGCTCAAAAACAAGTTTCTGCTTGGTCTCAAGAGTTGTTGCTTCATGCATGTCCATGGCACATGAGGTTTTATCCTCAAAAGATGTGACATGAAGGACGAACATTGAATCTTGACCATTGTCAAGAACAATGTTTTATCGGCCAGAGGGACATGACTTGTGTTCGTGTGAGGGCGACAGGTGTTTCGTTTCCCTAAGATGTGGAAACAACTTGGGTGAAACGAAAAGAGTTATAAACTTCGCCTCCTCGAAAGGGTTTTGGTTGGGAAGATGCTTCGCCTTTGGGATGTCTAGGTGTAAGAGGCGGAAACATTCTTTCCCAACTTCTCATCATGGCTCCCCTCTATAGGTCTTTCGTAAATATTCTTTTTTAGAGGGTAACCTATGAGAAGATTGAAGTCAAGGATGGGAGAGATATGGAAGTCTAAGTGCACCTCGGTTTACGAGGTTCTGCCATCATCCTTGAATTCAATCGCGAACTCCGAAGGACGAAGCATTCCTTCCTTCGATGTTCGTGGTTCGGGAGAGGGCTCAACAGTCGGTTCTAATGGAAGTACTGGGAATGGCTCGACTGATGAGGGATCCTCAATACTTGACATGCCAATAATGTGAAGGGGAAAATGTTCTACAACGGGAGAAGCAAGCTTCTCTAGGATGTTTTCCTATGTTCCGTTGTAGGTTTATGTGCAAACAACCCTCCAACGGTCATGTCAAGGCATAGGGCAGCATCTATGTCAAGACCCAAAAAAATATATGCAAAGGCACACTATCGGGTAATGACATGTCTAGGCCAACATGTATAAACATTATAAATCTGGCCTAGGCTGCACCTATGGACTCCTTCTCATCCTACTTGAGATCGAGGATTGTCCTTGGTAGGCATTGATGGGGAAGAATGCTAGACAAAAATTGTCTTTGAGTTCTTCTCAGTCCCCATTCAAATTTCCTACGACAATAGTGTACTATTGTTTTGCTTTACCTATGAGGGAGAGCAGAAACAAATTCCACATGTGAATTTCTTGGATCATGCTAGGAATGCCGAGGCATGATCATAATTCCTCGAAATCTCGTAAGTGGCAACATAGATTTTCAAAATGGTCACTAGAGATGGAGTGCCCGAACCAAAAGTTTTTTTTTTTTTTTAATTAGGGTGAGTTCATAGCCGGATAAAAATTTTGGTTTTGAAAATGATTGTGGCTCTTGTGAACTCCCCTATTGAAGCGTAAGGTTTTTGAAATGGATTTGGCTTCATTTTGAAAAAAAAAAAATAAATAACTATTTTTGTATTTTTTGGATACAACACACGGGTGCTCTAGGCTCAGAGAGAATTACGACTACCGTTCCCGCAAGCAACGGCGCCGTAAAGCTTGTTGACATTTTTAACGCACACGATAAATCCGCAAGCGCACGGAATTGTCATTGTAGCTTTCACCGGAAGTATTCAGTGGTATCGATTTTCCACGAGGGAACGGTTGCGCTCTAATCTTTTGAGAGGGGTCACCCTAGGATAACTATGGATAGTGAGGTATCTTTATGGGCTTAGGTTTCGTGCGGGGATTTCTAAAGTTTGTTATCTACTCACTTCGGGCACCGGCCCACGCCCTATCCAGCAAAGTGTCCGGCAATTAGCTCTACGACACGGCCCGAACGTGGGGGATTTCAAAGGACGGACAAGGCTTGTCATGACCAAGCCGCCTACCCCTCAACCGTGGGATGCACCGCAAAAGGTAGGTGAACACTAGCCCAAACACCACGTTTGCACTACCATCCACAACTCTTGGGTCGTATTAAGGTTCCCCGGTCAAAGAGTTCCTTCTCCAAGAGTTACCACCCGAAGGTACGACTACCAATCCCGCAAGTCTACAACAGCTAAGATAATGTACTTGAAGAACAATAAGCCGAAAGATAATCACAAGCTTTCTCACCAAAGTGTAAGTAGCTTGCAGAGGTACAAGCTAAGCGGTACCGACAACTCCGTATCTCGACCTCCTAGGAACCGCTGCACACACCGTGGGCGGACCGACAACCCCGGTAGAAGGAACCAAGCTTCCTTCTAGCCTTTCCTCTCTCACTCTCCATTAGAAATAAGAGGGGAAGAAGAAGAAGAATAGAACTCTCTCCTCTCTATTACATTGTGGCTCCTACTTGTGTTGTATGGAATTGATCTATGTTGAATGAGGGGGAGAGGGCCTCCTTTTATAGGTAGAGGAGAGGGGGCTCTTTGGAAAATACTTCTCCCCACATGGAAAGAGCCAAAACCGTCATTGGACACCTTCCTTCTTTGCAAACCGACTAGCGCACGTCGGTTTCACCGGTTTTGGAAGGTAACAAACCGCCTCACCGAAGATGGGCTCGAGCCGCCCTGGCCAGGGTACGGCCGCACCAAGGGTGCTTGTAGCGCACCGCCTGGGCCGGCCCGCCCGGTTTCGTGGGGTGTCGTCATTAGATCCCGAAAAGTTGTAGGGTGGAATGCGCCCCGCCCGGGTTTTGACGTTTTGCTGTGATTCTTGTTTGGGCTTGCCATTTGCTCCTTTGGGCCTTTTTCTATTTATTGATTTTATTTCTTTTTCTTTGTCCTTTTGGCCCAAAGTGATCATCCATGAGTTTGTACACGCAAGTCCAAATAAACACCAAAACTTTGGAATATGTTAGTTGAAAATCCTATTTCTAGTTTGTTTTGGTGTTGTGTTGACGGTATTTAATTAGTCGTTGGTCAACATTAATATAAAACTACCAAAACACAATAGTGATAGGGCTTTGAGCTAACCATTTCCACAAGTTTTGGTACTTCACTTGTTTTGCAGGACAATGTTGGAAACATACACATTTTGGGCCAAAAGCAAAGGAAAAGTATAAAGAATAACAAGGCCCTAAATGGACATGAGCAAAGCAAGGAGAAGAGAGGAGAAATGCCCATAAATATCAACATCTATACATAAGCCCAAGAAGTCGAGGCCCAAATTCAACATGACATCATACCGGGCCGCGGGACATGGGTTTAGTATTTTGGGCATAACTTTTTCATACGGACTCCATTTTCAGAGCACGACCCACCGAAACGAAGCTAACGACGAGACGGACGCACATACAAAATTTCAGCCCAAACGGCCCAAATATTGGTGCGCCCGCGCAAGGGGTGCGCGCGCACCCATTTGGAGGCGGTTCGGGCCCAGCTTTCTCGAGGCGGTTCATTACTTTCCAAAAAGTGTGTTGCCGACGTGCGTTGGTCGGTTTGGGCTGATTAGGAAGGTGTTTCAAGGTCGGTTTGGTTCCTTCCATGTGGGGAGGGACATTTTCCATGTAGTAGAGAGATCGGCGGAGGAGAGATGTGAAGGGCTGAGAGCGGGGAAGTGCCGGACTTGTCGGTGACTCCCCAACCTTGTACCTCGGTGGAATCAGACTTGGCTCCTTAACGGGATCTTGGCTAAGTAAGCTTCCACGGTCCTGATAATCTTTATTGTCTTTTGTTTATCCACAATTTATCCTACTTGTTTGCGGGATCGGTAGTCGTTCCTTCGGGGGCGGAACTCTAGTGGTGGAACCTTTTGACCGGGGAACCTCGTGAACACTAGAGTGATAATCACTAGCGTAGACGTGGTGTTTGGGCTAGCGGTTTTCTACCTTTTGTGGCACATCCCACGGTTGAGGGGGTAGGTGGCTTGGTCGTGACAAGCCTTGTCCGTCCCTTGAAATCCCCCCACGTTCGGGTGTGGCGCAGTGCTAATTGCCGGACAGCGTTCTTTGAGCGTGGGCGGTGCCGAAGTGAACAAGTAGCTCTGGAGACTGGCTACTCATAGACATTAAAGGTGTAGGGATCCTTCTCGCTAATCCTCCCCATCTTTGGTTGTGTGTGTCCTTGGGCGAACTAGTTTGGAGAGAGTACATCCGTTCCCTGTGGAAAATACGATACCCCTGAATATTTCCGGGTGAAAGCTACAACGACAATTCCGGCGCTTGCGGATTTATCTGTGTGCGTTAAGAAACGTCAACAAGCTTTTCGGCGCCGTTGCGGTCGGGACGGTTGCTATTATCTTCGAACTTAGTGAGTCCTAGTATCTATCCTTTTAAAAAAAATCAAAATAGTTATTTGTTTTCTCTTTTTAAAATGAAGCCCACAACTTTTGAAAATCCTTACGCTTCAAAGTGGAGGAGTCACAGAGCCGCAATCTTTTTCAAAACCAAAACTTTCATCCTGGCTATGAACTCCATCCATATTTAAAATCCATTGTTGGGCGGACCCTTTCTCCGGCTACCACCACACGAAAACCCATGTAGCCACCTACAAGTTTTCGAGGAAAAATGTGCGTGCCTAAGCATTCCCGGCATGACACAAGAAAATATCATGTGGACGTTGTTTCCGTTTTCCCTCTTAGGGGAGAGCAGAACAATGGTACACGAATGTCGTAGAAAGTTTGAATGGGGATTGGAAAGAACTCAAAGACAACTTTTGTCTAACGTTTTCCCCATCAACACCCTACCAAGGACATTCCTTGATTTCAAGCAGGATGAGAAGGAGTCCATAGGTGCAGCCTGGGCTAGGATTGCAATGTTAATACATGATAGCCCAGACTTGTCGTTACCCGATAGTGTGCTTTTGCATATCTTTTGTTCGGGTCTTGGCACAAATGCTGCCCTATTCCTTGACATGACCATCAGAGGGTCGTTTTCACGTAAACCTACAACGGAACAGAGGAAAATCCTAGATCACATCCTAGAGAAGCATGCTTCTCCCGTTGTAGAACCTACTCCCCTCCATAACAAGGGCATGTCAAGTTTTGAGGAGCCCTCATCAGTCGAACCATACCACGTACCAACAATAGAACCGACTGTTGAGCCCTCACCCGAACCGCGAACACTGAAGGAAGGGATGCTTCATCCTTCGGAGTTCCCAATCAAATTCGAGGATCATGGGAGAACCTTGAACCTTCTATGGCACCAATGGAGCAAATGGAGCACAACTCCAGCTAAGGAATCTTCCTCTAACATGAAACCTTCAAAAGAATGGTTAATGGAGGTGAAACGTTCTTCTGAAGCAATTCAGATTCTTTCACCTTCCACGACCATACATTGTTCATTACAAGGAAATTCCTTAGATGCCCTATACAACCCAACAGCCGAGGCAAATATCATGTCACAATATCTTGCGGAAACCCTTTTTGGGTAATATGCCGCTAGCCTCGACCGATAGACTCTTCAAGGGTCAATTCGGACTCATCTTTTGCATGTTGTGGTATTGCTAGGGCCGTGCCAATGAAAATTCATGGAATCAAGGTTCACTTAGACTTCTATATCTATCCCATCCTCGACTTTGACCTTCTCATAGGCTACCCTCTTGAAAAGATTTTTCACGAAAACCCAATAGAGGAGGGCCATGATGAGAAGTTGGGAAAGAATGCTTGTGCCTCTCACCTAGAAATCCCAAAGGTGAAGCATCTTCCCAACCAAAACCCATTCGAGGGGACGACATTCATAACTCCATTCAATTCACCTGAGTTGCTTTTGCATCTTAGTGAAACGAAACACTTGTCACCTTCACTTTCGAACGCAAGGCATGTCCCTCTAGCCATCAAAATGTTGTTCTTAACAAAGATCGAGATTCAACGTTTGTCCTTCATGACATATCTTGTGAGGATAAAAACTCATGTGCCATGCACATGCACGAAGCACCAACTCTAGAGACCATTGTAGAAACTGCTATTGAGCATGTCGAGTTTTCATTCAAACATCTCATGATACATGCTCACCTCTTTGGATCTCTAGGGTTGACTTGCTTCTGACCACGTGACCCTACGAGGACCCCAACCTTCTCTTAATCCTCGTTCACAAACTTTTCAAGAGGATGGTTGTGGATGTCTTCGTGTATCACAAGTTTTGTCGATATCGTAGTGGCACGATGGTACTAACCTTGTAGCTTAAAGCTTAAACGCCAACTTTTAGTGGTGAATCTGGGAATTTCACCACCTTTCATAGCTGCAAGAAGAAATTCCCAAGGTCAAGCTTACGACCATAAAGAAAGCATTGCCGGGAGATAACCCGGACTGTCAAAAAAAAAGGGATGAATAATTCTCTCTCATTGTTATCATAATAAAAAAGAAAGAACAAAAAGTTTTTCTCTTTCTCTTTTTAATTAAAAAAAAAAGCAAGAGCATGTTATCAAGTTAGTGTGCACCTTCGGGTATTCTTGTCGCTAACCATTTCAAGTGGAGATCGATTGAGAAGATCAAAAGAGGCATGCGGTGCTTGAAAGCATGGGCCGACATCAGCATAAAAAAACTTTGATGCCCATGGATGGTGGAACACACTCAAAAGGAGACCCGGACTTTGCACACTTGACTTTTGCACAAAAGTCCAAGTGTGGGGAAGATGGTGAAAACCTCAAGTTCCATCTACCAAGGTGTCATATATAAAAAAATATGGTGAATAGAAGATGATGTCACCCCTGCCTTGCTGAAAAAAAAAAAAAAGAGATAAAAAAAGAGCTGAAAAAGGGAGGTTTGAAAAAAAAAAGAAGAGAGAGAGAAAAAAAAGAAAAAAAAGAGAGAGTGTTGTAAAAAAAATACATAAATATAGAATAAATAATAATATTAGGAGAGAGGAGCAGTTGACCCCGCATGGTCAAGATATATACCAAAGTGTTTGCCGACTCCACCCATCATTGCTTCCACAAGCAAGATGGGATTGTCTCTCGCCCTTTGCGGCTACCATCAAGACCCATGGTCCCATGCACACGTGTGTGTGGCATAATCTTGTGGTACATCTGGACAAAGTCATCATGCAACCGCAACATCAACCTCGACGCTTCATCCACAAATGTTGTCGGTAAGTATATCCAGGTATGCAAGGGAAATAAATGTTCGCCAACACTCTTTGCTCATTTTTGTCTCCATAGAACCAAAACTTTATGCTTCCTATGTTTATGAATTTTTGCTTTGAGTTTGGATGTACCCTACATGGTACCATGTAATACATCCATAGGTTCTTTTACATTAAGCATGGTGCTTAGGGTAAAATGATCTTCCTTAATCAAACTTTGACATGGTGTCAGAGCTTGGTTAATGAACTTAGAGTTTCGTTGTCAAGATCTTTGGAAGTATCTTATGTTGGAGATAAATCAAGGCTATGTTCATACTGCTTCTTTATGTTAGCCTTGCTTGAGTGATGTTGTTGTGAGCAAATAAATAATAATAATAATAATAAAACTATATATAAAATAAAATAAAATAAAGTTTTTTCTCAATAAGGCTCCACGGTGTTCATGCCAAGTAGAGCCATATGTTTTTTCTTCTTTTGTTTTTGTTTTCTTTGTTTCAATAAAGCCAGGTACAAGACCAAGTGTGGGGAGATCTCCCAAACACAATAAACAAACTTGAGATCTCCCCAACACAATGCACAATCATCGAAAGTTCATGATAGAGAAGGATGAGACAAACAACTAGCATAAAACTCCTTCCTCTTCAAACGGTGGTTTGTGCATCTCTCGCTCTCACATCTTGCAAAAAGTTTTGAAGTTTAAACTTGAACATATCAAAAAGACAAAACTTTTGATGCTCCATCTCTAGTCTACCAATTGAGAAATGGCATGCATACATTTTATTCCTCGCCAAAACTATACTTTGTTGAACAACTATCCTTTAGGGACCCCATGCTTATCTAAATAATTGATCTTTGTGATATGGTAAAATGACTTGACGCTTGCTCTCTTTTGCAACGAGACTTGTGTTTATCTTCGAAAATTTAAAATAAAGCATGCTCATGGTTTGACTTAGCCAAATCCTACCAAAGCCCTGAACAATGATATGATTATAAACTATAGCTACTTCCTACCGCATTGAGTTTTGTCGGGCTCCGTTGATCCGTGTTGAGAGAGGCTCATACTCCCAAGATCGAAAAAAAACACAATACACCCACATACACACGCCAATTCTCACAATGAGAATTGCGCACAACATGCATCCTCACCATCCACCAAATAAATACTCCATTTGTACCATGATCATCTCCTTATCATCAAAAAAAAATGTAGAGAGGAAGATACAGGCTGCGAAAAAAAAAAGAGAATAAGAGATGAATAATGGACATGTGTCCAAGGGCGAGTAGAGCCCACATCTCCAAAAAAAAAAGAAGGAAAGAAAGAAAGAAAAGAAAAAAGAAAGAGAAAGAAAAGAAAAGTAGCCTGTATCTCTCTAGAAGCATACAAAAAAAAAGGGAAAAAGGATCATGAGTCAAGGAGTAACCACAAAAAAAAAAAAAGAAAATATATCATCAATATTCTCCACACACTTTTGCACATTTTGATCTAAGGGTATGGCACTTCTTTCCAACGATCCGAGCTTGACCCGACAAAACATGCAGAGGGTACGTATGCATCACTCCATTCAAAGATCCACAAAACCCCGCAAAATAGGATGAGTGAGAGTGATACAAACAAGAGTGCTTTGAGAGGAAAAAATTTAAACAAGAGTGACTTTGTGAGAGTCAATACCATAAAGAGCAATGCTATTTCTTTCAAAAAAAATTCAAAAAAAATATACCAAGTCTTTGTGCATGAGCAGTAGCAAGAAGATATAAATTCATGTTGTTCCATTGCCCAATTATTCTAAGATAGCATGGTAGCCACTTTGAATGCTCACAAAGGCAGGAAAGGCTTGGAATAACTTGTATGCAAGCTTACATTTTGGAGATTGAACCACTTTTAGTCCCTATGCCTTCACTCGAGGACGAGCAAAGGACTAAGTGTGGGGAGTTTGTTGACGGTCATTAACTACATATTTTATACCGTCAACATTAATATAAAACTACCAAAACACAATAGTGATAGGGCTTTGAGCTAACCATTTCCACAAGTTTTGGTACTTCACTTGTTTTGCAGGACAATGTTGGAAACATACACATTTTGGGCCAAAAGCAAAGGAAAAGTATAAAGAATAACAAGGCCCTAAATGGACATGAGCAAAGCAAGGAGAAGAGAGGAGAAATGCCCATAAATATCAACATCTATACATGTTAACACCAAATTTTGGTAAAAACATTAGACAGACAGGTGGACCAAAGTGCAAGATGCTAATAATGGAAATATTCCAAAGAAAATCGATGATTCGGCAACCGCGTTCGGCATTCGGGGAAGAAGCTCGGTCGGGAACACAAGGGCAAAAGCGTAAATAAAGCCACAGAGAAGTTGCCGACTTGGAGAAAAATGTCTAGTAGATTCATTAAGTTATCATGTGTTTGCATGTTCTTCATGTTTAAATAGATGCAACACTTTTATTGCCCAATCTAGATTAAGATTGATTCGGCTAGACTTTGTTATAGATCTATTTAAGTTTTATTTATATTTAAGCTAGATCTAGTATGTTCATCATGGTGTTTATAATATTGCCGAAGTTCAATCTAATCTAAGATTGTTACACGTTGCGGGTTTAAGTTCGTCTTCACGTGCTTATTCCTTCTTTCGTGGATCCCGATTCGGTAACCTTGCCGAATACGGTAGCGCTTTCAAATAATAAACTCGCACATACGTTATTGGATGAATTCATGCTTTGAACCTGTTATTACAATTCAATCGAAGTTATGATTAGACCGTATCCCGTTGGTTTGATCTAATTTCAGATTCACACTTATAGAGTTAAAGAGATTAGACACGTGGCAACGTAATCTATTTAAATCTATGCATATGTTGGCTATGTAACACTTCTGTTATCATTTATTGCTCTTTAATTATCATGCATGAATTCTTACTTGATCTATGACGTATACCTTGATTGCTATATCATGAGCGATTGAATACTTTTTCAAACATGTCATCTCTTTAGTCATTCGGCAACTATGCTTTTGCTTACTTATTCCTTATGTTTACCGAATGCTCCATAAAACTGTTGGCAGATAGCTCTTCATAGCTATATGTCATCGTAAGTGGCTTCAGGGCCGCATATATGGAACTGTCCGGTCTCACCCGACACGTTCCAGCTTTTGAGTTTAACAAATTTCATCCCTTGTCAGTTTCAGGACAAATTGACTGGCACGCCTCCGGAATTCGACGCCCGGGCACCGTTTGAAGCTAGCTACTTTCGGCTTGTCGGTGTGTGCGACACAGGAGCAGATTTTGTGTCAACACACTTTTTGGCACGCCCGGTGGGACCACTTCAAGATTCAAGATGCCTGACGCTGCTGGAGATGATGCTCTGGACGTCACCATGGCTGATCTTCCAGATGAGGTGCAAGATATGCTGAAGAAACTGGCCAGCCAGTACATTGATAAGTGCTTGCTGTCATACTCCAAAAACAAGAGTGGGAAGATCATCAAGAAGACCAGTTTCCCAAGAGTTCTTCTTCCAGGGCAATCTAATTATGCAGAAGCTGAAGAAACTCAGAGAGTGCAATCAATGTTTGACAAATCACTTGGATCCGCCTTGCTCAATCACAATCTTCGCTTTTCTCAACACTTTTGAGCTATAATGAAGGAAATCTTTGGTCCTGTTGGAGTAGCCCCGAAGCAGGCTACCCCTGGTAGAACGAAACACTCAACTAACACCCAAAGGCGAAAGCAAATGTGGAAAGTATCTCTTCTATTAATTCTCTTGTATCTTTACAAACCCCCCTCGGGGTCTATTTATAGTCCGTAGACTATTACAATTCCATTTTTACCCTAATACCGACCGGGCTCCAACGCTCCCCGCTAACGCCCAGGGGGACGAATGGTACTTTCCGGCCTCCCGGGCGCAAATATTCTTTTGGCGAGTGACCGGCGTCGATCTCGGGCAACCCGCAACCCGCAAAACAAGACAGACATTCGCCTTGGTCCGTAAACTTCCGAAAGCTTTGAAGTGGTTGGTTTCGCCCACGCCATTCGGCACAAAACGCCGGATGTCCACGGATTCGCCCGGCCGAGCCTCGAGTGAGCCAAATGAAGCGATGCGAACGAAAGCACGAGGATTGGTAAATATGCCGACGAATGCCGACACCTCCGTTTTCTATTCATCTTCGGAGATGAACTTCAAATAAAACCCTAAGCTTTTCGCCCGAACTTTCCGAAAGCTCCACGTTTCGTCTATATTCCTCGTAGACGGACTTCTTTGAGACTAAAAACTTTGTCCTTCGGCGAGTACAATCGAATGCCAATGCCTTCGGCTCGACGGGTTTCGGTCTTCAACCCCTTAACATCCGGCATCGCATCTCCGGAAGCCCCCGATGCGTCTGGCCCACTGGACGAATGTCCCGACATTCGCCCATGGAGGTCGAATGTCTCGACATCCGCCCGGTTTCCCCGCTTCAACTATTCCCGGTTATGTAAGTTCCTTGGTTCAACCAGAGGGGTTAGAAGGTTTCGGCCTCCCCCAACAAGTAGCCCCTCGGGACCAAAATTGGGCGGTTTCGCCTAATACTTGGTTTCGACCTATTCACTCAAGGAACCCCCTACGCGAAAGTCCTTAAAGCCGGAGTTATACTTTTCTTATTTTTTTTTTTTTTGGGCCGCGTGCACGGGGCGTCGGATGGGACGGCTCCTCGTTTCCGAGCCCTTTTCATCTATTTAAGGGGCGAGGGGATGGGCTGCCGATCCCCTCCCACCGCTCACTCGTCCTCCTCGCCGCCTCCTTTGCGGCGTCGGCGCTCGAGCTCGAAGGCATTCGTCACCTTTGGCATTCGGTTCAAGGTTTCGACGGCTAAGGGCTTTCGTCACTTCCTCCTTTCCAAGTAAGTTCTCGATCTCTTCTTCCTTTTTCCTTTCAGTTTAGCGAAACGTCGTCCCTTTCGCCTTAGGGTTTCGCCTATTTTTTTTCTTTTACGTATTTTTAGGCTTCGTTTCGTTTGATAGGATGTCGAGTTCACGCCAGATTGGGATCCGGCTCTCCGGCCAAGAGTCTCCGGCTCTAGTAGCGATACTTCGGTACATTTTGTGTTATCTTTTCGATTCGTTAGGCCTGGCATTCGGCTTCGCTTCTTACTTTATTGTTTGTTGTTAACCTTGTTTTGATTCGATCTTTTGTGTGCAGGTTATTTCAAGCGACTCAAGGTGAAATGGCTGGAAAAGGCATCAAGGACCCGCTTTCGACCATTAAGGATTCGGGGGATTCTATCTCCTCCGGGCCAATTTTCGCGAATGTGAAGCGTCCACGTGATGGGCCGGCGCCGCACCGAATGCGCGGCCGCTAAGAAGCGTATAGGCGGCTAAGGAGATGCCGGTATTTTCGCTGGCTCGGCCGACCTCTACTCGAAACCGCTCGGGTAAGTCTCGGTTTTACCGAGAGTACATGAAGACTTCCCGGCATTTTCAAGGATTGCCTTTTTGGCCATGGGGCTCTCTCCCTCGGAAGCATGTCTAGTGACTTCGGGGATCCGGCCGTCTATTCCGGGTTTAGTTCCCCCGAGGAGATGAGCCCGAGACGAGAGAAGACTTACAAGCTTGCTCGTTGTCTAGGAGCGGATTCGGATGCTCGAGTGGTGGCCGGGGTGGATCCTTGCACGCTGCCCCTTCTTCCTTCGGAAGCTGCCGACGTTTCGGCATTGAATGCTCCTCCTCCTTCACCGCGCCCCAGACGGAGAAGGAGCTGCTGAAGACAGAGCCCCAGCTCCTGTTTGATGCTCTAAACTTCTATTCGGGCGGGGTAAGTTAATCTTATGTTTTCGTTATTTGTTTGACGAATGTTTTATTGCATTCGTAGTATATTCTGATTCATTCTTTGTTGCGTTTTCCACAGTCCATGCTTGTCGCACGGACTCTGGAGAAAAAGTTCCAGGGCCAGGGCAGCAAGGCGCTCGAAGCCGAGAAGGCGAAGGTTGAGAAACTCGCAAAAGACCGAAGGCGGCCAAGTATGAAAGGACTAAGGCGGAAACCCGGGCCGAGAAAGCCGAATCTCAGCTGAAGGAGTTAGAGGCCGAGCTGGAGGAAACCCGGAAGGCGAATCATTCACTTTCCCAGGCCATGGACTACGAGACCAGGGCCGGGATTTCGACCCTGCGCAGAGGTTGTTCGCCTCTTTCGGGCGACGAATCTGCCGCGCCCGGATCCGAGCCCCGAAAGAGGCTCACTTGGCTCGTGCAAGAGATCAAATCCTTGCGGGGGGCGGGTTGAGACAGGAGGGGTTATGCCTCCCTCGAGACTCTTCGGGCATTCGGGACCGCCTTGCATGAAGCTGGCTGCACTCACATAGAGGCCATCGAGCCGAATGAGGAGCCCTCCATGTACTGGCGTACCCCTGATCCGGCTCTTTCGGCGGCCGGGAAGTTCTATAGGGATTATTGGCTTAAGGGCGGGAAAGACCTTGCCATGTTCCGGGCAGCGGAGTCTCGTGCTAGTGTTAGTTTTCTTTTCGAATTTGTTTTTGTTTATGAATTGCTTTTATTTTCGTATTTTTCATGAATGTTTCTCGATGATTTTTTCAGAATGATGAAGAGAAGGCGGAGATTCGGGCCCGCGTCAACGCCTATATCGCTGAACGTGATGGGCGTAGCACTCGGACCGAATCTGGCGGCCCCTCTACTGTCGAACTCCCCCTCCTTCGCAAGACAACGGCTGCCCCAGACGCCACGGAGAATAGGGTAGGGTAGATCTTTTTAAGATTTGAATTGCTGGATTCGGCCTGATTGGCCATTGTAACAACACAATTTTTGAGTCGTACTTTTTTGTTTTTAAATTATGTGGCGTGTTCCCGATGAGGGGACTTCCGGTTTATTAGAAGATTCGCTTCCTTTATGTGTTGAGCGTGGCGGATTCGGTATTAGCGGTGCTTTCGTGGCTTAAAGCCGTGGAGGATCATCCTCATGAGATAGAAGATTTCTTTTCGATACGTCGAAACAGAATGATTCGGCGTGGTCATCGTATGCTTGATTTTTGGAGCACTTTCGTCCCTTCCGACAGGCAGAGGAACTTAGTGCGGGGCGTCTTACTTCTGAGCCGAAACTAGAAATTAAGGAGGAACCCATTGAGCATTCGGCTCCCTAGATATAGATATTGTCTTTGTTAGGGATCTTTGGTTGAATAAACCAAGTTGATGGCACTTTCGTTACAAGTTGATTCGCTTTCTGAAACACATGAACTCAAGGAACCCCCTCCCCCCTTTTTTCCGAGAGAACAAAATGTTTACAACTCCGTCGAAAGTGGCTCTAAGGTTACAATACTCTGTATAAGCTACCTTTTTGTCAAGTTGACCTTGTCTACCTCGTGGGCCGGATGTTCCTTCGTGGGACATTCTGGTCATCTTGGTACCGCGAATCTCCCGCTTTTTTCGAATGTTAGTCTTGTGTTAGTGTGCTTGACATTGCTACGCGGTAGGGCTTAGACGAAGGCATGGTCTTCCGGCATTCGCGCGATAGCCTTCTTATGCACTCGAACAGTATTCGGTATTGCGCATATTAAGCGGCCGAGGATGGATTCGTGCAATGGAGAATCTTGTCTCGAGCTTTACCGAGCATTCGGCGCTTCAGATTTCTGATGTCCAAACCAACTTGTTTGTGACTGGACTTAAACCAGATATTGTCCACCAGCTTGGATCTTCCCTACTAGGCTCGAGTTGGTTGATGCGCCGCATAAGCAGCTCTTTCGGGGCTAGGCTAAGGAATTCCCACCTGGTAGAACTGTCTTTCAAGTGTTGTGGACTGGATTCTTCCTCACTCGAGGCCGAATGCTATTTGCTACTTTCCCGAGGCCTCTCAGTCCTAAGAGGCCGAAGCCTATGATGGGCGAAACCCCTTTGGTGGTTATCATTGCACTGGCTAGCTAAATGTTTCTGAGGGATGTGTGACCCTCGGGTCTTCTTTTATAGTGATCTCAAGTGTCCTTTTTCAAATCTTTGATCTTCAATGCTTTTGATCTTGATGAGATGTATGCTCAAAGTATATGGATGTATGACTCCTATTGATTACATTCATCTACCTTTTGTCCTTTTCTTGGACATCCTTGCGCATTGATCCGCCTGGGTGTGTTTTTGGCGTCTTAGCTATGAGCATTGAATGCTCATTGATGGCCGCGCCCAACTATTTGTAAGTTTGGGTTGGCTTAGGCATTTTCGCCTTTTAGCGAGATTGTCACTTTTTGACTTTTCCCGACATTCGGTCCATTTTCGACCTTAGTCTTTTTTTGGCTCCTTGGGCCTTCGTTTGCTGATCTTTTCAGCATATACGTCCTTTTTCGGACAAGTGATGTGCCGAATGTAGCAAGATTTGATTAGATCTTTTCTTGCTTTCGGCCAACTTTCGCTTTCTTTACTCAAACATTGGGGGGAAAGTGTTACCTTTATAAGGGATTCGTAGCATAGAGTTTTAGGGTTGCCTCGTTAAAAAACCTCACACCCTATGAAGGGTTTCCCCTGTGAGGAAAAAGAGCGCAACCCCTGCTGTGGCTTAATGTCTTAACTATTACAAACCATTGAAAGGAAGAAAGAAAGAGATAAAGAAGATTACAACTCCCCGATCCGGGAGCATTCGTCACGCATAGAATCTGCGGAGATTATCCGCGTTCCATGTGTGAGTAGTTTCGTCGCCGTCTTCCGTTCGCAGCCGAAACACCCCGGGCCTCACCATGCTTGCAATGATGAAGGGCCCGTACGATTGGGACTGCAGCTTGCCTTGTTTGTCGGCGTGACGAATCAGCACGAGATCACCCGGGTAGATGTTCTTTCGAAGGATCTTCTTGTCCCTCCAGCTTTGCGTCTCTTTGTGATAGTTGTCGAGGTTCTTTGCGGCCTACAACTTTCGGAATTCAGAGGTGTCAGCATCTACGAATCTTTGGATTTCAGTTACATCGGCTATTTGTGTACGAAATGAGCCTAGCTTAAGCTCTTCGGGGGTTATAGCTTCCTCGCCATAGAGCAAATTAAACGGTGTGAATCCGGTTTTCGAGACTTTGAGATGTTGTGTCCCCAAACCGCAACAGTCATCTCAGATGGCCATTTTCCCTTACTTGCATCCCAAAGAGACTTGGAGACGGCCGAGAAGATGAGGCCGTTGGCCCTTTCAACAGCTCTGTTGCTTTGCGGATGATAGACTGATGCGAAAGTTGCTTTTATCGATAGCTCCTCACGAAGTTCCAAAACTCAGTTGAGTCGAACTGCTTGCCGTTGTCTACGGTGATGTAGGACGGAACTCCGAACCGGCAGATTATCTCGCCGCCGCACTAAGCTTACCAGGGTGGCTGATGTGATCCGGGCCAAGGGCCTTGCCTCTATCCACTTGGTGAAATACTCCAGCGCTACGGCGGCGAATCTTACATTCCCTGGAGCTATGGGTAGTGGTCCGACTATGTCCACACCCCATCGTTGCAGGGGCCAAGTTGGCACTATAGGATTGGTTGGGTTTGCTGGTGAGTTTTGTTTCTTAGCGAACATCTGACAGCTTTCGCATCTCTTTACTAGTTGCTTCGCGTCTTCGGCTGCCGAAGGCCAGTAAAAGCCTTGCCTCATTGCTCTGTGCGCGATTTCGTGAGGTCCCCTGTGTGCTCCACACAATCCTCCATGTATTTCCCCAAGCAGCTTTCGTCCTTCTTCTGTGCTGATACACTTGAGTTTGGGGGCTACTATCCCATCTTTGTATAGTTCACCTCTTATGATTGAATAGTGCTTTGTACGCGATTCCATGCGCTGCTACTCATGCCTGGATTCGGGCTCATAAGTGCCTTCCAGGAATGCGAATATAGGACTTTTCCAATCATGACTAGCAATGGCATGAATGCTGTTTGTCACTTCTTCTTCATCTCTTATCGCTTTGACCGAAAGTTTCTGGAAAAATACATCTGGAGGGGTTGGGATTCCTAATGCTGCCGCTTTCGCCAACTCATCTGCTTCTCTGTTTTCAGTGCGTGGTATGTATTTTATTGAGAACCCCGTGAAGTGTTTCTCCACTGATCTTACTGCTTGCAGATATCTAATTAGGACAGGCTCTCTTGCTATGTATTCTTTTTCGCAATGTCCGCTAACCACCTGTGAGTCTGTGCGAATGATGCATCTTTTGACCCCCATGGCCTTTAACTTTCGGAGCGCAAGCAATACTGCTTCATATTCGGCGGTATTGTTGGTGCTTGTGAACCGTGAACCGGGCCGCGTATCTAATTGATGGTCCCTGCTGAGGTGTTAGAATTGCCGAAACCCCAGCCCCCTTGTCACACCAGGCTCCGTCGCAATATGTCGCCCAGATAGGTTCGTCAAAGACTACTAGACCGGATTCGGCGGCTGGTGTCCAGTCCGCTATGAAGTCAACTATCGCCTTTGATTTTATCGCCGATCTATGTTCATAATCAATCACGAATTCGTTGAGCTCAGCTGCCCACTTCCCAACTCTTCCCACGGCTTCACTGTTTCGAACAAGGCTTCTAGTGGCCGAGAGGAGATAACCCGAATCTTATGTGCCTGGAAGTAGTGTCTTAGCTTTCGGCTAGCCATCAGGACGTGTAGGCTATCTTCTCTAGCTCTGAATAGTTTAGCTTTGCCGCTGAGAGGGCTTCGGATACATAATAGATGGGAAACTGCTTGAGCTTATCTTCATGCTCTTTCTCTTCTATCAGGACTGCGCTTACTGCTACCGGAGATGTCGCCAGGTATAGGAGTAAGACCGCTTTCGGGGACGGTTTCGTCATTGTTGTCAGATTGGTGAGATAGTCTTTGAGGTCTTGGAAAGCCTTCTCTTGCTCAGGACCCCATTCGATTCGGTGCTATTCTTGAGAACTCTAAAGAATGGTAATCCCTTTTCGGTGACCTCGATATGAATCTGCTTAGAGCTACCAACCGACCAGTGAGACAATTTGGACCTTCTTTCTTTTGTTTGGAGGCTTCATGTTGACAATGGCTGAGATCTTGTCCGGGTTCACCTCTATTCCTCTGGCCGAAAACTAAACATCCCAACATTTTAACTTTAGTGATCCCAAAGATGCATTTTTCTGGATTTAGCCCGAGGCCACTTTGGCGGAGATTCGCGGAAAGTTTCTTTCAGATTGCCGATGTGGGATTCTTTTGCACCGCTTATTACTACTATGTCATCGACGTATGTTACCAGATTCTTCTTTTTCTTTTGGTCTCTAAAGACCTCATCCGACATTCTGGAGAAAGTTGAACCGGCGTTTCGCAGACCTTCTGGCATTCGTTTGAAACAATAAGTTCCTCCTGGAGTGATGAAACTTGTTTTTTCCTCATCTTCCGGGTTCAGGTGAATCTGATGATACCCGGAAAAACAATCAAGTAAACTCATTCTTTCGCAACCTGATGCCAGATCAATCAAGGTATCTATTCTTGGGAGAGGATAGGGGTCTTTTGGACATGCCTTGTTTAGATCGGTGAAATCTACGCACATTCGCCACTTTTTGATGCTAGGATCAGGCGTCTTTTTCTGGACCATGACTACATTCGCTAGCCATTCGGTAATCGAACAGGTCTTATGACTCCTGCTTCTGAGAGTCTCTCGAACCTCTCGCTGCAGCCTGCGGCACTTCGCTCTTCCGATAGCTTCCTCAATCTTTGTTTCCCCGGGTCTCGCGGTTGGCGGTGACACTCAGGTTATGCTGAGCCAGGTTTCGGCTTACCCCTTTGAGATCTTCTGCTGACCATGCAAACACATCTGAGTTGGAGTCTAGAAACGCGGACAACCGAGTCGCCTCTTTCGGTTCGAGCTCAGATCCTATTATCACCTCCCTTTCGACGCCTGTTGTGGATATCAGAACTTTTTTTGTTAATTCGACCGATTCCACTTTCGGCTCTTTGTCGACTTTTTGGTTTTGCTCGATTTTCTTCTTCATCCTCCCCTCTTACGATTACTGTTACTTCATTGATCATACTTGTAACCTGGTATTGGCTTTGCATCTATTCTTCTCGCTGCCTCTCGTCGCCCCGCACGATTACAATGTCGAATGGGGATGGTATCTTCATACATAAGAAACTTTGCTTGATCACGGCTTCGAATTTGCTGATGACTCCCCCCGCCGAATATCGCTGTATACGGGTAGTCTATGTTGACTATATCGAATGTTATTATTTCGGTTCGGCACAGCCCTACCTCACCGAAAGTCACGGCGATGTCTTTCTTCCCTATAGCATCTATCCTTTTTCCCCCGAATCCGAACAAGGAGTTGCCACCGGTCAGTAAAGATCTACAATCCATGTCCATGGTTTGGAAAGCTTTAATGAATGGGATATCTACCGAGCTGCCGTTGTTCATCGGGATGTTGTGAAGAGTAAACTTATCCACATTCGCGGTTGCGATTTAATGCGCTGTATCGCGGATAATCTCTCACTCTGAAGTCAGTTTCGTCGAATGTGATCGGTACCATCGACCAGGCTGGCCTGTTGAGGGGTATCCTGGGTGTTACTGTGTGAACTCTTCTCACATAATCTTTTCTGGCCCTTTTATTTTCATGCTCAAGGTTGGATCCACCCGTGATTGCGTAGATGTGACCTCGGGGATGGAAGTGCCGAATTTGCCGGCTTTGTTTTCGGCTTGTTTCGGCTTTCATTTGCACATTCCCGCCGCGGATCGATCCAAGTTTCCCCGGGAGGATGCCGCCATCGAAGGTAGGCGAGCTCGAGGGACGAAACCTGGATAGTTCCAGGAGTACTGATTATGGTGGGTTGGGAACATCGGAGGTGGCTGCGGTAGTGGAGGTGGTGGTGGAAGTTGAGCACTTTGGTAGCCGAAGTAAGCATTCGGCTGTGTACCTGCCACTTCTCTCATGTTATATACGTGTTTCGGGGCTTGGCTGCTCGTGCACTTTCGTCCTTGGACTTCGCTCTTTAGCCATCGCCCGTATTTGCAATCTCTCGCTGTAGTGACCCATGTTCTCACCGTTGAGATGAAGCAATATGGGACTTTCGGACCATCTCGACCTCTTCCGCGCCCTCGACCTCGGAGTTCCGGCCTCCTCGATTAGACCGATTCGGCCCGGGGTTGCATTATCCCCTAGGAATGATTCTTGTTTGGGCTCGGGTGAGTGAGCCGAATCCTCTTGTACATTGTTGACTGGGCGATGAGTCTTACCGCCCCTTTGGCCATTGTTGTTGTTCGGATGTGGTGACTGTTGCCTCTCGTCTTTTCTTGCTGCCTTTCTTCTTTTCAGGCCCTCTTCGGATTTCGTGAACTTCTTGATCTGATCATACAACTCAGTTAAGGTTCTTGGCTCTTCTCGGTCTAGGAGCGCAGCGCATTGGCCGATAGCCATACCCTCAATTGCCGCTGCGATCACCACCTCATCCGAAACATTAGGGGTCTGCGCGTGGAGCTGCACAATCTTCTCTAGGTATTGAGTCAGCGACTCTCCATCTTCCTGCTTGAGCTTTAGAAAATCCCGGGTTCCCTTTTTCAGAGCTCGGAATCCTTCGAAAGTGATGATCAATTGCTCTCTGAGCTGCTTCCAGTTCCTTATCGACAGCGGGCGAAGTGCTATGTACCATTCATGTGCGATGTCCTCTACTGCCATTATGAGGGACTTTGCTAAAGTGACCGAATCCCCCCTGCCGAATGTACCGCGGCTTCATAGCTTGCAAGGAATTTCCTCGGGTCTGTTTTTCCATTGAAGGAGGGTAGCCTAGGTTTATAACCCGGTGGCCATGGGCTTAGCTGCAATTCCGACGAAAGTGGTGAGGTGGATCGACCTCCCCTTCCGATATAGCAGTGGTTCTTGCGCCTCCCTGTGATGCTGCTGTGTTTTTCTCCATCTGCGATATCTCTCGCAGTAGGTTGTCCTTTTCAATTTCGGCTAGTCTGGAAGCTGTTCCCTAGCCGAATCCTCTCTCGCCTAGCGGCGTCATTTCTAAGCATTGTTTCTTTACGTGCCCTTAGCTGCCTAAGCTCGGCTGTCTCGAGGTTGAGTTCCTGTGAGCCTAGCTCGCTCTTCTTGTTCATTACCTTGTGCTTGACGATCATTCGTCCCTGTCGTCCTCAGCGTTGTCTTCATCTTCTTGAGATTCGAGCCTCCTGCTCCGAAAGTCCCCTGGGCCGGTTAGAGCCCCTGGACCTGTGTCGGCGTCTTCCGCCTCCCCTTGGCCCTCGGTAGCCGGCGTGACATCCTCCGGAGGATCAGAGGGTTGATCCGCCGGAGGATCCGGCCGAGTCGTTGCCGCCGCCGCCCCGGGCCTCCCTCTTGTTGTAGCCATGGATTGCCCGCACAACCACGGTGGGCGCCAATGTTGGAGTAGCCCGAAGCAGTGCTACCCCTGGTAGAATGAAACACTCAACTAACACCCAAAGGCGAAAGCAAATGTGGAAAGTATCTCTTCTATTAATTCTCTTGTATCTTTACAAACCCCCCTCGGGGTCTATTTATAGTCCGTAGACTATTACAATTCCATTTTTACCCTAATACCGACCCCGGGCTCCAACGCTCCCCCCGCTAACGCCCGGGGACAGAATGGTACTTTCCCGCCTCCCGGCACAAATACCCTTGGCGAGTGACCCGGCGTCAATCTCGAGCAACCCGCAACCCGCAAAACAAGACAGACATTCGCCTTGGTCGAGAAAACTTCCCGAAAGCTCGAAGTGGTTGGTTTCGCCCGATTGGGACGAAACCCGACACTTTCAAAGACTTAGACATGCCCGAGGCCGCGCCACGCCATTCGCACAAAACGGCCGGATGTCCACGGATTCGCCCAAATGAGCCTCGAGCGAGCCAAATGAAGCGATGCAGAACGAAAGCCTGAGGATTCGGCAAATACTGACGAATGCTGACACCTCCATTTTCTATTCATCTTCGGAGATGAACTTCGCCGAAACCCTAAGCTTTCGCCCGAACTTTCTGAAAGTTCTACGTTTCGTCTATATTATTTCGCAGACGGACCTGCTGAGACTAAAAACTTTGTCCTTCGGCGAGTACAATCGAATGCCAATGCCTTCGCCCGACAGGTTTCGGTCTTCAACCCCTTAACATCCGGCATCGCATCTCCGGAAGCCCTGATGCGTACTGGCCACTGGACCGAATGTCCTGACATTCGCCCATGGAGGTCGAATGTCTCGACATCCGCCCAGTTTCCCCGCTTCAACTATTCCCTGTTATGTAAGTTCCTTGGTTCAACCAGGGGGGTTAGAAGGTTTCGGCCTCCCCCCAACAGGTCGTATAGCAGACAAACATTTTGAAGAGAAGATGGGACCAATGGGAGGGCCTACCTATTTCAATATCCCACAAAAGCCTGCGGGTAATAATGGAGCTGGAAGTGCAGGAGGAGAGAATGTGAGAAAAGAAGCCGAGCAGAACAAGAATAATAATCAAACATTGTTTGGAGCTTCAGATACAGTGCCATCTTCTGCTTACAAGATTCACTCTGCAACCAATCGGCTTCAGCAGAATTCATTTGGTGATGGTTATATAGAATTCACAGATTTCAATAACATGCATGCTCTTCCAAATCCTGGGTATCAAAGTGCTGCTTCAGGAAAATTGGGAGGAGAACCAGCCAAGAAGGATGCAGACCCCATTGATGTCCTCATGCACAGGATGGCTGATATGATGCAAAATCAATTCGGTCTGAAACCCAAGGGACGAACAAATTCCTACCAGACTCCTTTTCCCGAATGGTACAATAAAGTTGCATTACCAGCCAGGGTGAAAGTACCAACTGACTTCTCAAAGTTTTCTGGTCAAGATGAGACTAGTACCATCGAGCACATCAGCAGGTACCTGATTCAGTTGGGGGAAGCTAATACGGATGATGCTTTCAGGATTAGATATTTCCCTTTATCCCTCACAGGGCCAGCGTTTACATGGTTTTCTGCGCTGCCAAAGAATTCTATTGGCACTTGGGCTGATCTGGAGCAGAAGTTTCATGCATACTTCTTTCTTTGGAACCAATGAGAAGAAGATGGTGGATCTTATGAGCTTAAAGATGAGGGCCAATGAGACCCCTCTCGAGTTTGTTAGGAGGTTCAGGGAGATGAAGAATCTGTGCTATTCTTTGAATATTCCAGATGATCAGCTTCCTGCTATGGTCATAGCAGGCATGCATCCTAACATTAGAGAGAAGCTATTCGGGATGGATTTCGATGATCTTGGACATTTGTCTCAACGTCTGACCTTAATGGGTGCTCAAGCTCAAAACTTTAAAAGAGATAATCGATTCCAGAAGAGTAGTGCAATGGTAGATTGTATTTCTGGAACAAGCTTGTGAGTATGAGGATGAGGAGGAAGTTGCTGCTGCCGAATTAGTATGGGCTAAAGAGCCTACTCAAGCTCATCCTAAGTGGGTCAGGCAGGACAAGGGGTCATATAGTTTTGATGTTACTAAAGCAGATAAACTCTTTGAGTTTTTGTTAAAAGAGGGACGAGTGAGGTTACGTGAAGGACATCCCATGCTCTGGGCCGGAGAAGGAGTTAAAGACAAGAAGTATTGTGGTTTCCATGACACCAATACTCATTCTATCAATGATTGCCGAGTATTTAGGGTCAGGATCCAGAAGGCTATTCAGGATGGGCACCTGAAGTTTACTAGGAAGGTGAAAATAGACACTGAGCCTTTCCCTATTCAGACGATAGGGTTTGCGATGAATATGGTGAATTTCAGTGATCCTAAAGGCAAGACGAAAGTGCTGACATCTGATAGAGCTAAAGCTAATGGATCTGTCGACCCCAGTCGGCAAGTGTCTGTTGAAGAAGTCAGGCAGCGTGCTCAATTTCCGAATAGCCAGTTTGAGAAAGGGGAGACTTCAAAACCTAGAGTTACTTCTCGTATCTTACTCAACAAGTGGCAGAGAGAACAAGAAAAAGAACAATATCTGAAGGAAAAGTTCATGGAAGAAAGGAGAAGATATGAAGAAGAAGCTTATCGCCAAGAGCAAGAAGAATACCTCAGGGAGCAACAGCAATCTCATTGGGGATGTTCTTTCTTCAGACATTGCTGGAATGAGGGTTTGAAGCTGCCGTCAAGGAACAACTGTCCTGAATGCAGTGCTCAGTATTATGAATATAGGCAAGTAAGAGCCAATCGCCGTCCCATCCAAGAAAGACTTGGAATTCAGTATCCGAGGATGATCGGCGCTAAAAAAGACATATCCTGTTCGTCGGCAAGGGAAAAGATATGCCAATGAGATAGTGATGGTGATTATCCGGAGGAAAGCTATGAATGAATACATATGGTAGAAAGGCCAGTGGTGTCCTCCAGGTCTCAGGAAAAGTCAGAAAAGAAGAGTTCAACGCTTGAGGAATTGGGAACTCAAAGATGCTACAACCGACAAGAAAAAGGTATGGCGCCCGAAGAAGCCGAATGAGTCTAAACCTTCGGCTGATGTAGCCATGGCATTTTTCCTACCATCAGAGTTTGAAGCTCCCGAGGGACAGAGTGACCGGGACGAGGTGTATTCTGATTTTGATGAGACTGAGTTTGCAGAGTTGGCAGCACAATTGGTCTTATCAAAACAAGCGGGTTTTCATAGACCAATCAATAATAGACACTTGAAGCCACTTTATTTGAAGGGATTTGTCAATGGAAAACCCTTGGGAAAGATGTTGGTAGATGGTGGAGCTGCAATTAATGTTATGCCGTATACTACATTCAGAAAGCTGGGTTTCAACAATGAAGATCTCCCCAAGACAGACATGATACTTAGAGATTTGCCGGGAATGCTTCGTGGATACAAAGGGAGCTATACATGTGGAGTTAATGATTGGATCCAAGACGCGATCACAACATTCTTTGTCATTGATGGCAAGGGGGCATATAGCTTGCTTTTGGGAAGAGATTGGATTCAAGCTAATTGTTGCATCCCTTCTACGATGCATCAAATATTAATCCAGTGGATTGCTGATGATGTTGAAGTGGTATACTCTGATGATTCGGTAAGCGTGGCTAGTGCCGAATTAGCTTTCTAGGAGTATGATGGAATTGATTGCTTCTCCGAAAAGAATGGGAAGAAGGTCCAGTTAATCCACGAGACAGGGGACCAACGGCCGATACAAGCAAATCGGCTCAAATAGTAATTTTAATGGGTAACCCGATTGATGGCAACAAAGGAAAGTTAGGACGAGGATTTATGTCGGCCGACAAGTTGGAAGAAGTAGATATTGGTAGTGGAGATAAACCAAGGCCGACATACATCAGTGCTAACTTAGATCCCGAATACTGAGGCAAAAGCGGTAGATTTACTAAATGAATACAAAGATTGTTTTGCATGGGATTATTCAGAGATGCCTGGTTTGGATCGAAACATTGTTGAGCATGAATTACCAATTAAAGCTGGTTATAGACCATACAAACACCCCCCTCGAAAAATATACAAGGATGAGGTATTGGCCGATGTAAAGAAAGAAATTGAAAGATTATTAGAAGCAAACTTTATTCGCCATGTAGATATGCAGAGAGTGGATATCCAATATAGTGCCCGTTTATAAGAAGAATGGAAAAATGAGAGTTTCCATAGATTTCAGGGATCTTAACAAAGCTACTCCTATGGATGGATATCCAATGCCAATTGCCGATTTACTTGTGGATGCAGCGGTAGCCATGAGGTAATTAGTTTTATGGATGGTAATGCTTTGGGTATAATCGGATATTCATGGTCGCTAAGGATGTATCGAAGATCGCTTTCGGATGCCCTAGGCACATTGGCTTATTTGAGTGGATAGTAATGACATTTGGGTTGAAGAATCTTTGGTGCAACTTATCAAAGGGCCATGAATTATATATTTCATGAGTTGATCGGCAAAATTGTAGAGATCTATATAGATGATGTGGTTGTCAAATCCAAGGGTTATGAAATACATTTGGTGACTTAAAGAAAACCTTGGAGTGCACCAGAAAACATGGGTTAAAAATGAATCCAAACAAGTGTGCCTTTGGAGTGTCACTGAGAGTTTTTAGGATTCTTGGTTCACAAAGGAGGAATTGAAGTTGGAAAGAAAAGCATGGAAGCGTGGTTCCTCCAACGAATTTAACCGAATCAGTCGTTGCTCGGGAAGATTAATTTTGTGAGAAGATTCATATCCAATCTATCCGAGCGAGTGTTGCCGTTTCTCTCCGTTGTTGAGGCTCAAGAAGAATCAAGTTTTCAAATGGGGTGACGTACAACAAAAGGCTTTGGATGAAATTAAAGAATACATGAAGGCACCACCAATTTTGGTACCTCCTCAGCTTGACAAGCCTTTTAAATTGTACGTGGCGGCCGATAATCAAACAATTGGATCGGCCCTTATACAAGAACATGACGGGAAGGAAAGAGTAATAGCTTATTTAAGCCGAAGGATGTTAGATCCGGAGACTAGATATTCGGCTATAGAGCAACTTTGCTTGTGTGTCTATTACTCATGTACTAAGCTTCGGCACTATTTGTTAAATGCCGAATGTATAGTAGTTTCCAAGTTTGATGTGATTAAACACATGTTATCGATGCCAATTTTGAATGGTAGAATTGGTAAATGGGTTTTAGCCTTGTCTCGAGTTTGATTTAAGATTTGAAAGTGCCAAGGTGTCAAAAGGACAAATTATAGCTGATTTTATTACTCAACACCACGATGGTACTACTAAACTCGTTGACATTATGCCATGGACGTTATTCTTTGATGGATCGTCATGTAGCAAAGGAGGTGGTGTTGGTATTTTCATAGTTTCACCCCAAGGAGTGGTTTTTGAGTATGCTATACCTATAAAGCAATGCGTGACTAACAATCAAGCTGAATATGAGGCATTACTCGAGAGGTTTATACTTCCTCAAGGATACACAAGCCATTGCTATTGAGGTCTTTGGAGATTCGGGCGGTGATCAAACAATTACTTGGCCATGCGAATGTAAAAAATGACATCTTGAGGACATACTGAGGAGTGCAAAGAATTACTAAAAGTTTTCGGATTGTCACATTACACCACATTCCTAGGGAAGACAATGGAGAAGCCAATAAATTGGCTCAAAGTGCATCCGGATATAGAGAAAATCAAGAAGCCTTTGAAGCAGATTTACATGCATTCGTAATGGTGAAGTAGATACCGATTGGAGAAAAGACATTACCGAATACCTAAAAAAATCCATCACAAAGAGTATCTAGAAAACTCAGGTATAAAGCTATTAAGTTTGTGCTTCTTGATAACCAATTATATTACAAATCAGTAGATGGAGTTTTGCTTAAATGCCTAGATTCGGAGGAGGCCAAGAGAATGATGAGTGAAGTACATGATGGCTTGTGTGGAGCACACCAATCGCTTACGAATGAAGTGGATGATAAGAAGGACAGGCTATTTTTGGCCAACAATGTTGGAAGATTGCTTTGAATATTACAAAGGGTGCCAAGATTGTCGAAGTTTGGAAATATTCAGAGGGCTCCAAAGATACGCCATGAATCTAATAATAAAACCTTGGCCATTCGAGAGGATGGGGTATTGATTTAATTGGACGAGATAAATCCTCCATCTAGTAAAGGACATCAATTTGTACTTTTGGCAACAGACTATTTTACCAAATGGGTTGAAGCAATTCCTCTAAAAAGAAAGTAACATCGTAAAACATGATCGGTTTTGTTAAGGAACATATAATCTATAGATTTGGAATCCCTCGGACCATCACTATTGATCAAGGAACTCGGTTTACTTCTTCGGAATTTTTGTGACTTTCTTTGAAAAGAATGGGGATCACACTAAACAATTCGTCTCCTTATTATGCTCAAGCTAATGGTCAAGCGAAGCATCAAATAAGATCATGATCAAGTTTATTGAGAAAAAAGATTAAGGAAAAGCCAAGAAGGTGGCATTTGGTTCTCAATGAAGCTCGTGGGCTTACCGAATGGCCTGTCATGGTTCTACTAAAACTTCTCCTTATGAATTGGTTTATGGTCATCATGCGGTGTTGCCATGGGAACTACAATCGAATCAAGAAGGGTGGCACCGCAAAGAGATCTAAAGACAGAGGATTATAATAATCGATGATAAATGAATTGGAAGATTTACATCAAATTTGTCTTAAAGCCTTGGAGAATATTGAAAAGAATAAGATGCGTGTTGCCAAATATTATAACAAGAAAGTTAAGGTCAAAGAATTCATAGAAGAAGAGTTAGTTTGGCAAACCATATTGCCGATTGGATCTAAAATTAAGGCATTCGGCAAATGGTCTCCAAACGGAAAGGACCTTACCGAGTACACAAATGTGTTCCCGGCAATGCATACATATTGAAAACATTATCCGAGAAGTATTTGATCAATGGAAGATACTTAAAGAAATATTATCCCAGTATTGAAGTTGGTCGTTGAATCAAGACGTAAAACCGTAATATATTATCAAGAACCTAGCCGATTGATAAAATCGACTTTGAAGTTTTATAGCCGATGATTATCGGATACATCGCCTTTAGTACAAAAAAAGCGGACAAAAAGAAAGAAGAACTACCTCAGATAGGTCTTAAGTTTATACATCCGAGGGATTTCATACAAGCGGGACCTATATTGACAAGAAATGCTAGTGAGTAGGTTCAAACAGAACCTACATTGACAAGAAATCCTAAGGATTCTTCTTCTTCTTCATCGCCTCCTTAATTTGGTCGATGGTCGCTTGCACATGAGGAAACCGGTGGATTCATCGGAACATCCAAAGCATGCACCAGGTTTTCAACCGCCATGCGAAGATGATTGTGCTTTCGGAAAGATCTAAAAGGCGAGAATAATTAGTGATCAATGGAGTAAGAAAGGAAATCATCTAGGTGATAAGATAGGGGTTTACCTCCGATGTGTGCCTCCAGATGCATGCGGTGTGCACGCTCTGCACTACCGTAAGAGTGCGCAATGTTTAGATCTGCTTCAAGATCTTTACGTTTGTGCTTCTCTTGACGAAGTCGTTGCTTAAGGAAGGGTATGTTTTCGGGAAGATCTTCGTCTGAAGAATCCGAAGAGATTGGAATAGGGATGGATCTAGATCCGAATGCAAAATCCGGATGAATATGCACCCTATCATTAAGGAAAAGATTACGATGATGGAATCATGTGAAGAGCAATTAAGGAATGTCGAATGATTGACTTACTCGGGTTTTGGCTGGGTTCACGTAAGAATCGATGCTTGTTCCTTGCCTTTGTCCGCCATTGCCGTCTTGAGAGTTGAAACTTAAGCGTTGCTCGTGTATGCCGACCGCTAGAGATGTGGAGATAGAGGCGTATTGCTGGTGTATTTAAAGGAGAAAAAAGTTTTCCGAGGGTTCCCTCATAAATGTAAACCGAGTAGGTTTATTGGGAAGCGATAAGGACGCCAGTATTATTTTAATATTTAGCGGAGTCGCCAACACTGGCAGGCGTTGCCGAATGGGGGTTTTTCATTCGGAAAAGCGCATTCGGCAAAGAGACTTGAACAAAATGGATGCAAGATAACAAAGTAAAATTTTTATTTCATCTCGCCAAGAGGATCCTATGTACAAACTACTCGCGCAGCTTGTCAAGAACCATCTCAGCAGTGGTGGCGGCGACAATGGCGGTGGTGTGGCCGTCGTAGCGCTCCACGAGGAGGTCGATGTTGTCGGCGTCCGCAAAATCGCCGAAACCGACCTGCCTCGCCGAGTAATCCTCTGCAGTTTGAGAGGACAACGCTGTCAGGCTTAGGGCCGCACCAAGATGGACGCCTGTAAGGCCGCCTCGTCGATGCGGTTCTCCTCCACATCGACAAGGCGAGCCTCCACCGTCTCGCCGTGGGCCGACACCTTGTCGGCGACCCTGGTCGCCGCCGCATTGACGCGGTCGAGCTCCTCCCTGAGGGCTGCATAAAGGAGTGCATCATGATCAGGATACATTTTGGAAATGAAAAACTATCAATCAGAAAGTTCAGAAGAGATTCGACAGATTACCAGAGATCGTGTTGATCATCTGCGCCCTCTGATCGTTCAAGTCCAACCGCTTGCGCTCCATCTTGTCGGAGTACTCCTCAAACCGCCTCCCGGCCTCATCCCGCTCATCACGAACGGTCTTGATATGGAGCCGAGGAGTAGTCGAGGCGCTCCTCCTGGAGGCACCCCGCCGGAAGAGGAGCCGAATCCCCCGCCGGAAGCGTGAGAGGGCGGATTCGCCACCCAAGACGGGGCAGGAGGAGCCCGAAAGGCGCCCCGAAAGCAGCGGTGACCCGCACATGATCAAGATCTGAAGCATGAATAGAGGGTTAGTAGCAGCAGATTGAATTAATATGAATCTACATTGAAGATTGGGATTTTGAAGTATACCCGATCATGCGCCGGCGTTGAGCGTTGCTGCCCTCCGCCACATCCTCCGCTGGACGCTTGCCGCGGTTATCTCCGTCAGCCATGGCAGATGATTGAAAGGAAGAAGAGGAAAGTTTCTTGTTTCTCTCGGGAAGAAAAAAAGGAAGCGTAATGCTAAGGAGGCAAGAACTTTGGCTCGATATAGATTTTGGAAGGCGATTTCCAGATTTATAGATTGAAAATGATAACTGGCGCGGGATGAGAGGCGGTTTCGTCAATCCACTATCCCACGAAGGATCCGGAAGTTACTAATTGACTGGGCCAAGTTATTTGATCCAGGCCCATGACCCCGTATTCGCTAGTAAAGACCCAGAGAGGTTTGATTCGGTAACATTGCCATTCGGGAAAGAGTTCATTCGGCCATGAAGTGTTTTTCAGAAGAAGAAAAAATATAGTTCATGAAACATAAAGACAAATGGGTACAACAGAAGAAATGTTCTATGTTTCTAAATTATACATTCAAAAGGGCCCTCATCGCCTGGCGTTGTTGTTTCTTTGTTCTTTGAAATCGGCCGTAATCTTCTTATCTTTTTCCTCAAAAGATGATAGGTCGGGTAAGCTTTTGTGAGGACCGCTTGTTTTCTTCAATGATAGCCACAAGGCGATCTTGTGAAGATTTGATCGATGAAGAAAGAGAAGACAGTTGATTCTCATGGCCTTGGATTTGATTCTTCACTATTTTTAGCTTTGCTTCAAGGTCGACTTCTTGTTTCTTGAGATCTTCTAATGCAGGAGATAATTGACCAATATGAGCTCGTGTCGAAGAAATCACGGGTACAATTGGTTGGCCTCCTTTTTCCTTGAAATTCATGCTTGATGATAAGGTGGACCCAAAAGAGATAGATTTTTGCTTGCCCTCATAACAACAGGATAATGGTCATGCGAGGTAATGAAGGTTGTACAAACAAAGTAGGGGGATTACATTTTCGCATAGTTCAATTAGCTCTCTCATTTGATTGACATCCCTGGGGAGATAAATTGTCTTTCTCAAGCAAGGATATAATTTCTTGGATCCTAGAAGCATGCTCCCCTAGAAGAGATTGACCAAGAATATTTTCTTTATCTCCTTGAACAAATTCATCGAGATTGAAAATATTTGGGCAAAATGGATTTCAAGCAGAAGAATTGATTAATGAGAAAGAGTGCAAAGTTTAATTGCTTAGAAGAATTCCAAGAAAAAAAATAGATACCGATGAGATATTAAAGCCGTTGATGATTCAGGGGACAGGATTTGGAATCACATTGTCAAAAGAGATCATTTGAGCATCTCCGAATGACCGGTGAAGGTGAATGGGATCAACAAGAATTATTTGATCATCCCGAGGTTGTGCTTGGAGATCATCAATTGTGTCTTCTCGAATCACTGCCTCCAAGGCCTAGACTGTCTTCGTAATCCCGAGCAGCATTGTCTATAGCTTCTTGAGCATCCGAGAAAAGAGAAAATATTAAAAGATGCATGAAAGTATGAGTTTGAGATAGCAAGTAAGCTTACCAAATTGATCATTGATTTTCTTAAGCTCATCGGGAGTCAAGTCTAGTGCGGTTTTACTCTTCTTCCTAGACCGAGACGACCTAAGGCGTGAAGTGCTTGGAGCTTTTCTTTTGTCAATTGTAATTGATGCTGCTGGGGTCTTCATTAAGCTTGTCAGAGATAGAGCATCATGGCCCAGAGCAGGAAATGGACCAGGAGTGTAATATTTGACAGTTTGTGTCAAAAGAGGAGGTTCAAGGTCCTAAAAAAAAGGAAGAGTCAAATTTCAGACAAGAGAATCAACATGAATAGAAAGAAGACAAAGAGTAACAGGAAATACCTCACTGTCTGATTCAAAGTCTGACATTATTTGTTGACACAGAGGGTGGACCGCGGTGTTGAAAATATGACTGTGCCATCTTTGCCACCAGGAATCAAAGGCTGGGTGAGCATACTCACAAACTACAAATGGTGTAGGCGTGTATTGAGGCAAGTCCTTCCCAAGGTCAGAAATCCTGAGAGCTTCAAGTGGAGCAGATATTGTCTCTCTAGGCCTGATAATTCTGCTGAAATATAGTCTTGGGGGCACTTGACCACATCCCAGCTGTCTGGCCACCATGTTTGGATAATAAAATTCATATGTGGGAGTTACTCGCTTTCCATGAGTAAACTCTGCTGGTAATGTGCAGGGCTTGATAAAAGCATTGAAGATAGCTGTTGAAGTTTCATCTGCACAGCCAGTTCCAAAGTTGAAATTGAAAGGAAAAGTGAAAAGATCTTGATCTCCATAAAGGAACCAGCATGGCTTATCAAAACCTCTCAAGAAGAGTTCGAATAGGTGACCAATGTCGAATCAATGATAATAGCAGATGCTGCTTCTCCATATGATTGGCATTGTCTGTTCACAGGTTTTGAACCCTCAGCATAAGTATGAGAGGGAAAAGATAGACTGAACAAATCAACAGAAACAATCTGATACATGTGCAGCTGCAACCACATCTGAATAAACCACCAGGGGCCATTTACACAAGAGATGTTTTTCTTTGCAAACATCTGAGTGGTAATTTGATGCAGCATGTGGTACACACTCCCCAGAAGATATTTGCCTAGAGGAATTGGGTTAGTTGCCAGTAAGTCTTCAGCCATTACCATATAATTCAAGGTAGGCTCATTGGCTTTTCCACAGAAGATGAATCTGCAAAGCCACATGTTCAAGAAGGCTTTGTATTCTTTGTCTTGGACTGTTCCTGAAGATTGGTAGGTTTCTATATACTTGGTATAGCTTAGTCCGACACCACCGCTTCTTCGTGAGCTTGCACTTCTGCATTTTGAAAGGAGTAACACCGGCCGTCACATTCGCACTGCGGATCATGAAAACATCTGCCAAAGTGGGAGTCATGGGACCATGACCAAATACGAAAGTATTGGAAGCATTAGACCAAAAATGAGCTGCTGCTGTCAATAGTTTATCATTCCTAGGCATGTTCGACAAGGAAAGATCTAAACATTGACTAATTTCTAGTCTATCCCATTGCCAATCCTTTTTGCTTGCATCTTTGTGGATCCTATTGTACCAATTGCGCCCGCCACTGCGATTGGGGAAAGGGCCGTGTCTTGAAAGTATTTGCCCATTGATTAGGCGCCGAGATTCCAAACTTGAAGGGGATTCTCTGTGATTCTTTTTCAATAAATTCTAAAGGATCCGAGTCTCCTAAAGGCCCTAAGAAGTATGAATCTGCTCCCTCGGTGGTTGGATACGTAATGTCGCCTCCCATTTGCTGAATAAAGGCGGAATTGGAATTTTAAAAGAGGAAGGGTATCGAAAAATTGCCGAATGAGTAAAGAGGAATCGATGATACCCAAGTAAGTAATTAATCGAAGCAACCTCCAGAAGACTTGGATGAAGTCGCCATGTGGATGGATCGAAGAATCGGCTAGGGTTCTTCAAAAGATTAGTGCGGGCGGGCGGTCGCTAGGAGCTTGCACGAGTTGTTTGACCTAAACAGAGGGCGATGATGTGGTCAATTCAAGCGGTATTTTATCTTCAGAATTGAGGGGGCATATGTTAACACCAAATTTTGGTAAAAACATTAGACGCATTGTGTGGACCGGTGCAAGATGCTAATAATGGAAATATTCCAAAGAAAAATCGATGATTCGGCAATCGCGTTCGGCATTCGGAGAATGTCGGTATTCGGAAGAAGCTCGGTCGGGAACGCAAGGGCAAAAAGCGTAAATAAAGCCACAGAGAAGTTGCCGACTCGGAGAAAAATGTCTACGCCGACAAGGAATCTTGAAGACTTGCGATTCAAGCTTGTATTTTAAGGAAATCTATGTATTGTTTTCGTAAGTCATTAGGACTCACATTATCACCCTGGGTATAAATATAAACCCTCGATCATTGAAAGAAGAGATCAACAATCAATACAATCAACCGCCCCCGTGCCAACTTCGAGTCCTTTTGTCGTGGTCGCCGAAGTTTCTTCGAGAGGATTCATCGATCCGCCGACCTCCGAAGTACCCCACAACCTCGTTTACTTCGACGGAATGGCCGCGCGGGCCGGGCGTTTGCTTAGTAATCGGGTAGTCTCGTTTTATCTCGATGGGATGGCCCGTGCGGCCGGGCGCCTACTTGATGGCTAGAAGTCTTTGTTTGTGTTTTAGTTTATCTCGACGGAGTAACCGCGGCGGCCGGGTGCTTGCTTGATGACTTTGCATGAACAAGATAGTTATCGGCTCTATTAGATTTTGGCAAGATCTAGTAGATTCATTAAGTTATCATGTGTTTGCATGTTCTTTATGTTTAAATAGATGCAACACTTTTTATTGCCCAATCTAGATTAAGATTGATTCGGCTAGACTTTGTTATAGATCTATTTAAGTTTTATTTATATTTAAGCTAGATCTAGTATGTTCATCATGGTGTTTATAATATAGCCGAGTTCAATCTAATCTAAGATTGTTACACGTTCTTGGTTTAAGTTCGTCTTCACGTGCTTATTCCTTCTTTGTGGATCCCGATTCGGTAACCTTGCCGAATACGGTAGCGCTTTCAAATAATAAACTCGCGCACACACGTTATTGGATGAATTCATGCTTTGAACCTGTTATTACAATTCAATCGAAGTTATGATTAGACCGTATCCCGTTGGTTTGATCTAATTTCGGATTCACACTTATAGAGTTAAAGAGATTAGACACGTGGCAACGTAATCTATTTAAATCTATGCATATGTTGGCTACGTAACACTTCATTTATCATTTATTGCTCTTTAATTATCATGCATGAATTCTTACTTGATCTATAACGTATACCTTGATTGCTATATCATGAGCGATTGAATACTTTTTTCAAACATGTCATCTCTTTAGTCATTCGGCAACTATGCTTTTGCTTACTTATTCCTTATGTTTACCGAATGCTCCATAAAACCGTTGGCGAATAGCTCTTCATAGCTATATGTCGCCGTAAAGTGGCTTCGAGGGTCGCATATATGGAACTCGTCAGGGTCTCACCCGACACGTTCCGGCTTTTTGAGTTTAACAAATTTCATCCCTTGTCGGTTCAGGACAAATTGATCGGCACGCCCCGAATTCGACGCCCGGGCACCGTTTTGAAGCTAGCTACTTTTTGGCTTGTCGGTGTGTGCGACACAGAGCAGATTTTGTGTCAACAATACATAAGCCCAAGAAGTCGAGGCCCAAATTCAACATGACATCATACCGGGCCGCAGGACATGGGTTTTAGTATTTTGGGCATAACTTTTTCATACGGACTCCGTTTTGAGCACGACCCACCGAAACGAAGCTAAACGGCGAGATGGACGCACACACAAAATTTCAGCCCAAACGCCCAAATATTGGTGCGCCGCACTAAGGGGTGCTAGCGCACCCATTTGGAGGCGGTTCGGGCCCCGGCTTTCTCGAGGCGGTTCATTACTTTCCAAAAGTGTGTTGCCGACGTCGTTGGTCGGTTTGGGCTGATTAGGAAGGTGTTCCAAGGTCGGTTTGGTTCCTTCCATGTGGGGAGGGACATTTTCCATGTAGTAGAGATCGGCGGAGGAGAGATGTGAAGGGGGTGAGCGGGAAGTGCCGGACTTGTCGGTGACTCCCCAACCTTGTACCTCGGTGGAATCAGACTTGGCTCCTTAACGGGATCTTGGCTAAGTAAGCTTCCACGGTCCCGATAATCTTTATTGTCTTTTGTTTATCCACGATTTATCTACTTGTTTGCGGGATCGGTAGTCGTTCCTTGGGGCGGAACTCTAGTGGTGGAACCTTTTGACCGGGAACCTCGCGAACACTAGAGTGATAATCACTAGCGTAGACGCGTGGTGTTTGGGCTAGCGGTTTTCTACCTTTTGTGGCACATCCCCACGGTTGAGCGGGTAGGCGGCTTGGTCGTGAGAAGCCTTGTCCGCCCCTTGAAATCCCCCCCCACGTTCGGGTGTGGCGCAAGTGCTAATTGCCGGACATTGTTCTTTGAGCGTGGGCCGGTGCCGAAGTGAACAAGTAGCTCGGAGACCTGGCTACTCATAGACATTAAAGGTGTAGGGATCCTTCTCGCTAATCCTCCCCATCTTTGGTTGTGTGTGTCCTTGGGCGAACTAGTTTGGAGAGAGTACATCCATTCCCTGTGGCAAATACGATACCCTGAATATTTCCGGGTGAAAGCTACAACGACAATTCCGTGTGCTTGCGGATTTATCTGTGTGTGTTAAGAAACGTCAACACGCATATACCGCACACAATCTAATCGCAGATACCACCATCTTGGCCTTTTTCGTGCTGGGGACTAGATCAAGTCGGACCACTTAAAAGAGCCAAAAGAGGATACGGATACATTTTCGTAGCAATCGACAAGTTCACCAAGTGGATAGAATACAAGCCATTGGTCAACTACAACTCCAAAGAAAGCGGTCGAAGTTCATCCAAGAGATCATGCACAGATTCAGGATGCCCAACAGGATCATTACGTGACCTCGGATCACCCTTCACGGCCGAACTCGAAAAATTGGGCACGAGATTGCGGCATACAAATAGATTATGCCTCTGTAGCACATCCTCAGGCAAACGGACAAGTAGAAAGAGCCAATGCAGACTCATCCTTGCCGGGTTTAAAGCCAAGACTATATGAAGAACTCAAAGACTATGGATCCAAATGGATTGAAGAGATACCAAAAGTTGTATGCGGGGCTTAAGAACTCAAATCACAGAGCAACAGGCTACTCACCTTTCTTCCTAACATACGGATCGAAGCGGTACTACCAAAGCAGATCTCGATATGGAGCTCTCCACGGATTGAGCAGTTCAAAGAAGGAGAGGGAGAAATGCACAAGAAGACTTGAGATCGACCATGCGGAAGAAGTAAGAGAAAACGTCATCCTTTAGAACGCCAAGATACCAAGAAGGACTCGAAGGCACTATGACAAGAGCACACGACCAAGAAATCTGAACCTAGGAGATCAAGTACTCAAAAAGAAACCAAAAGATAGAAGGCAAGCACAAATTGCTCGGTCCGTAGGAAGGACCCTTCATCGCCAAAAAGAGTATCGGGACCAGGAACCTACAAACCGATGACCACGTATGAGAAGAAATCAGAAACTCTTGGCACATCACCAACTCGTAAGGTTCTACCCATAAAGACTCGCAGCCACGAGAGAAGTCACGTAAACCTTGCACCAATTCTCTCAAGAAGAAGAAGAAAATGGCGTCGAAAGAACTCTAGACCCACAAGAGGTTCTAGAATGTGCGGCGCTCTAAGCAGTTCAAAACAAAAAGAACTCCAAAAAGAGCGTGGCGCATGCCTCCCAAGAGGGGAAGAACAAAACAAAATCCAAATCGGCACTTCAAGAAAGAGAAGTCGGCCGACGAGGAGGGCAACCCCGACCACTAGAACGGAGGTCACCAAAAAGGGTGGAACCACGCCGAAGTCCTATCTCCGGAATAGCGCCCATACCTTAAATCCTAGCGGTAGATCGTGAACTACGACTCAAAAAGAGAGGGCGTAGGGATCGGCCCATTTAGGTCGCAGAGGCCATCGAGGGTCCGTAAAGAGCCAATATGTCCTACGAGGAAGGGCGGCCTTCGATCGGGCGTGAACGGTGTAGTGTTATGAAATAGGAATCCATCATCTCACATCAAGTCTCTCTCGAAAGCATAGCGGCCCAAACCGGGCAAGGTGGATTGTAGTGTTGTGAAATAGAAACACAACCATCTTGACCTTCAAATCCATGATGCACTTAAATGGGCCCGGACCGAGAACCCTATATAGGGACGTCATGTTATAGTCCACCGGAGGACGGCATGGGAGAGCCCTTGCCCGTAAGCAAAGAACCCGAGTTAAAACAACTCTACTCGAGCACGACTCCACCAAAATCTACTAGCGTAGTCCGAGAAAAAGACAAACGCAAAAAGGCCTAGCGAAAGACCAAATGGCGGGAGCAATACTCCACCTATCGTGACATGTCCTAGAAAAAAGACAAAAACAAGTCACACGCCAGAGGAAACAACCCGGCAAGGCGGGCACGACCCCCGACCATCCACAAAGAAGTCTAAAGCAAAGACGCACCGGAAACCCGAACAAAAGCAAATTTTGGTACTACAGAGCACGACTCCATGACAAGTCTCAAGAAAGAAGACAAGTCACGGCGTCGAAGGAAGAACCCATGACGCAGGGGCAAGACCCCACCAAATATAAGCAAGCCCAAGAAGAAGACGGCGCTACCACTGCGGGGAAGAAGCAACCCTAGCAAACCCCGAGTGCGACTCCACCTCCACGACAAGTCTCGAGCGTAAGAAGACAAGTCACGTGTCGAAGGAAAGAACCCGCAGACGCATGGGCAAGACCCAACCTACTACAAGCAAGCCCAAGAACAAGGCGCACGCTACTATAAGGGAAGAAACAACCCCAAAGACCGGAGCAAGATTCTATCTCCAAGACAAGTCTTAAGAAAGAAGACAAGTCAAGCATCAAAAGAAAAGACAAAGGAGACACCGGAACAAGACTCCAACAACAACATAGCAAGCTTAAAGAGAGCTAAAAGTCGATGCGCAAAAAGGAAAAGAACCCTAACGCATAGGAGCAAGACTCCGTTCTACTTTTCCTTCCAAACGGGTCTACAAAAGGCAAGGCTGGTTCATCGGAAGAACAACCCGTGATGAATATAGAGCAAGCCTCCAAACAACTACTCCGCACAAGTCTACAAGAAGGAGACGGCCGTAAGCCTAGATCCAAAGGCACAATCACATCAAGCCATCCATAGAAGAAGACTTGAAAGACTTCCACAAAGATTGCTCGAAGGATGATCGATTCTTTACGAAGCATAAAAAATGAATAAAAGAACAAGCACCTTTTATTCATTATCTGAAGGTTACAAGTTACATGGGAAGCAAGTCCCTACAAGATACAAAAGAAGACTCGGATGCACGGGGAGCCCAACAAGAACTCTCGCATACAAGATACAAAGAGGGCAAGAAGCCCAAACACCTTTGAAGAATACAACGCTGCCGATCCACGAAGAAGATGGAGCGCCAAGACTGCGCTTTAACTCCGCCAAGGACGGGCACCGAAGTCAAGACCCCTTGCGCCCAAGTCCATAAACACCACGGTCCATAAGAACCCCGCGACGGTAGCAAAGGGACAACAGATCAAGATAGGCGACACGGTGAAGAAAAGAACCCTCTGCGAAGGCTCAAGAGTCCACCACGCCGCAGCCAGGTAGAAAGAACCCAAGGAAGTGCTCAACTCCACAAAAGAGTAGAAGGAAGCGCCTCCAAAGAGTACCATCTGCAAAGCAATTCCTCAAAAGGCACAACCTTTCCCGAAGACAAGCGGCGACCAATACCGGTTGGGAAGCCGACGTATGTCTGCCCAAGTAGCAAGGAGGCAAGCCAAAGAGGATAAGAAGGGAGTCCAAAAACGAACCCCAACCCGACCCACACCAAGAAAAAAACGAAGGAGGAGAGGAGATCATCTTAAGTCATAAGACATCCCACACTCACTCCTCAAACTTTACAGGTGTGGAACCGCTGTAGGAATAGCCTGCCGCTATTCCCAATCACAAGACATCCCTCACGCATAGAAGAACCCAAGAAAGGCGTAAGAAGATGCCGGGAGGCTGATCCAACTCAATCAACGGCACCGCCATGGATCCAAAGCTTAGAGAAAGGGCTTTTTCTAAGAGAAGAGAAAATGTCTAGAGGAAGAAGGAGTGGAGAAGAAGAAAGACACTCTGGATCCCCAACGAAGCAAAAGAGGGCATATTTATAGGCAGCAGGGACCGCCTATGGACCAAGTCCACAGAAGACGAGGCAACCACAAGAAAGGAACGGTCACCTCAAATCACGCAAGCAGGAATTTATGGCAATGATTGCCATACACTGACGTTTCCCAAAAAACGGAGCGCTAAATAAAAGCGATCAGGTGACCCGTGATCGCACGGAAAAAGAGAAATTGATCAAAAATCAGGAGGAGACAGAGAACATCTAAGATTCCTTTCCAAGAAAAAGAACTCCCTAGACGCCGGGGGGCTAATGGATACCCCGCACAAGATTTTTTCCAAGATCGAGAAGAACTTGAGGATGGAAATCTTAAAGATCGCGGGTTACATCCGAGAAGAGCAAGAAGAAAGCTCTCACGACTCATACTTGAGATGCTCGGGGCTCGCGAAGAGAAGATCCATCCGTGAGGCGAGAAGAACTCGAAAAACAAAAGAGAAAAGATCTCAAGACCACGCTTTAAGGCTCCATCCGAAGAAGAGCTCGTGGGAGAAGAGCAATCTAGAGAGGAAGAACTCGTCGAGGGGAACTCAAGACGGAGGCAAAAGAACTCAAAGACCTTCCAACTCTTTGTACCAAAAAGCAAGAAGCTCGGGGGCTACACCCTACGGGGGCACTTTTTTTCAAAAGCGCGACACCGCTTGATGATCCCAAGACCATGTCAAGGCTTCGCATGAAAAAAAGAGCGAGGACTACTTCCACAACTCAGCCTTGAGATGCTGGGGGGCTTGTGGATCTGGGATCACCAAAGGACTCTACCGAAGTTGTTCGTAGGATTCTATCCTAGCCCAAGGTCACAAACAACTCCCGTAAGGCAATGGAAGCATAGCTATGGAAGACTTCATTTGTAATCAGGATAGAACTCTTGTTAGATTACCATGTTTGGAGTTCGGGTGTTGAATCCTCGTCGGACAACCCTCTCTCAGATCCGACTAGGTCAGTAGCAAACTCTTTGACCCCTTGGACTATAAAAGGCGGCCAAAAGAGCACCTCGTAGAGGAGAACGCAACTTGAACACATCAAGTGTTGTAAACCTTACAACCGATCCTCGGTTGACCCCATCAATCAAAAAAAAGGCTCCGCCGACCGGACGTAAAGGTCTTTACTCGATCAAGGATCGAGGGCCTAAACCAAAGATATAAAACCCATCTCCATGTCAAGCTAGCGCAACAAACCGCCGGACTCGAGGTTCATCGAGGCCCGAACAAACCGCTTGATTCACCCCGCGGCGTGCTCTCTCTACCGTAAAACATCGACAAATAGTAATACTATGAAAGACAAATTTCCAATACTTGTCATTGCTGAATTATTGGACGAGTTGCAAGGTGCAAAATTCTTGACAAACTAGACCTATGCTCAAAGCTATCACCAGGGCACGCATGCATCCCCGGACATCAAAAAGCGCTTTTAGAACACATCATGGGCACTTTGAGTTTTTGGTCATGCCATTTGGTCTATGCAATGCACCTTCAACCTTTTAAGCCTTGATGAATGATATTTTGGAACCTTTCTCACGAAAATTTGTCCGGTTTTCTTTGATGATATCCTAATTTTTAGCGCGATCCAGGACTGAACATCTTTCACATGTAGAAGAGATCTTTAAGGTACTAGCATCCCACAATATTTTCTTAAAGAAATCTAAATGCCATTTGGTCAATCACAATCGGGTTATTTGGGACATATTATTTCGGCGCCGAGTAGTTTGTTGATCCTTAAAAAATAGAGGCAAAGTGGATCGCTTGGCCAATACCTTCCCCCACGGTGTGCTTTTGCTCTCAACCCCTCCCAAGCTACACCACGCCTCTCTCTCTCTAGCCCCTCTCTTCCCTCTCTCTATTGGACGTGTGAGCCGAGGTTGAGGGCAGCACGACGCCGCCGGGCCGTGGGGTCTTTCGCGAGGAGGCACGGCGCTTGGGAGGGAGGCCGGTGACTCGCAAAGCCTGAAGTGGCGGATCCGGTGACCTAGAGCCCGGAGCGCGAATTTGAAGCGAGCCGGAGCATCTCCAATGACAAGTAGAAGTGCGCCACCACGGGTATTGTCCACCCTCTCTCCTTCATCCGCCTCAAATGCGTTGGCGGTGCGGCTCGCTCTTTGTTGCCTCCCTTCCATTGCTACAATCTTGTTGCCACGCCTTCCATTGCTACAATCGTTGGCGCGTGCGTCTGCTCTTGGTTTCAGGGGAGATGCTTGTCGGCCCCGACCAAGCTATTGTTCATGGGACGAGATCTCCACGGATCCGGTGAGGAAGGAGGTCCCCCCGCGCCGGGACTTCGGCGTGGAGGAGCTCCCGGCAGGGCAGCCCTAGATGGGCTCGCTGGGCCCATGGATGGGCTCGGCGGGCCTAACTAGGTTTTTTAAAAGCTATTAGCCTTAACGAGCACATCTAAGCCACCCACCACGATCCACGGTTAATAACCATGGCGGACAAAAAGAGCCCATACGGTTAATCTAAGATTTAGCGTGACCTTTGAAGCGTGACGGACAGCTTTCCCTGCCCTTTGAAGCGTGGACGGACAGCTTTCCCTGCCACCGTTAACAAAAACCATCCGTCACGCAAAAATAATTCTATACTGGTGTGGCAAACATTTGCATTTGGTGTTGCTATATAGAACTCTTGACTCTCGATGGTGTTCTCTTTGAGATCAATTCAATAGAGACGAAGCGTTCTTTCTATATGAGACAACCTGTTACGAACAAAGCGAGTTGCTCCTATATATTGAAATCTAATCTTATCTTATGGAAGCTAATCCTACTCTTTTTATAGCTGCGTGTATAGCTACACCTTTGTCTTATGTAATATGACTAGTTAGCATGCTCGTGCGTTGCTTACGAGATAATAAACTCATGTATTGAAAACACATGAATCGCATGATAAGATAGCAATATTGTGAAACTAAATACCAACATTAAAAGTGACATTTAATCTAAAAGGAACAGGTTATGAAATTAACAAAACAGAGAGAGTGTGACGCCGCAAAGTTCACTAACTTTAATGTATAGACCTTTCGGTGCATTGCAACATGAACAAACAATAAGCTTCATTGACGCTAAAACCCAAAGCGTAATGGAGATATTATAATTTTATATACTACCAAATTAAGATCGAGCCTAATTAAAAAAAAAAGTCTGATGCAGTCAACTATGGTACGGATGCTTGGTCAAATTGTTTGAGGTCACATCTCTTGTTCATACAATTCATTGTAGGGTCCTCTTGTGGCCATCCTTTATGGAGATTAATTGTAGAATGCTTGCTGAAGATCTCAAAGCACCAAAACGTGCTTCAGCTATGTCCATATCCTATATTAGGAAAGTCACAAAATACTGGAAGTGAAAAATAAGACCAATTCTCAAGCGTAACTAACCAAGGATCAATAGGGTTCAGCCACCGGCTGATCCACCAACAAGAAGGCAAGATTTTGTGCTTTTTACACAAACAAAGCCTGCATGTTCAATGTCATGCCTAGCACATAAAATTGTATCCCATTATGCATCTATTCCACGAGTCCTTGCTTCCCTTAATTTGACAAAATATGGATGTAACAATAAAGGTAACCGAAAAACAAGAGTCAAACAGCCAACCAAAATCGTACAGAACTTGCATGCTTCTTTACTAACCCTTACTTCATACTTTATAGAGATAATAATATTATTAGCATACTTTATAGAGATAATATTATTAGAACGATGTTTAACTAAAAATTTGCATCTTTATATCATTATATGTGTGTAAATTCTTTAGTTTTTGGCCATGACATGGTTCAGATCAAGATTGGAACATATACCTAGTTGGTAGCAAGATGCCCTTGATTGTGAACGCGGTGCTAAAGCGACGAGGTTGGTCTACTTCGGCAAGAAATGGAGGTTCCAAGAGATTGTTAGGCGATCATCTCTATACAAGAAATAAAGAACGGTGTTAGGACGGCGTCTCCATAGACCTCGACCACCACTAAAACACCTAAACAATGGTCGATGTCAACATGAGGCTTAAGGCCCCGGCGCACACATGAGTCGACGGTAGTGTTGAACGCCTCAAAGAATGTCGAGGCACTAGAAATGGACCACGACGCACGGCGTGCATTGTGAGGATGTAGTTGGCGGCGAAGCAGAAAGTGAGGGCAGCATGGAGGACATCGTGGCCATCAATGATCATTCGTCCGTGCTAACGTGAAATGTCTCATATCCATCGAGAGACACGGCCTGTCAGTGTCTTTTCTATGATTGTCCGAGTCTACATGTCGTGATCTTTTCCCCTTGCGTGACTATCTTTTCTTAAAACCGAGTTTGGAAACCGGAAACAATTCATCATCAACAAATTAATGCGACAACAAAAATCAATCACCCCTTCAATTACCATATATTTGGCTACACACAAATTAAATACTTGAAACAATCAACAAATAAGGCAATAAATACTTGTACGGTAATTCACAAATATGGCAACAAATTAATGCGGCAACAAAAATCACTCACCCCTTTTTTTTTTTAGAATGGTTTTCTTCTTTCTTGCACGTATACTGAGGGGCGTTGAGCACGTGCATGAGGTTGGGATTACATGATTTTTTTCTTTCTTTTTATTTACTGAGATTTTTCTTTCCTCTTTTTAGGGATCACATGGAGGGAGGTAGACGGACAAATCAAATATTGTGGCACCAAAAAATCAAAACCTCTTGAGGAAAATATTTCTTTTTAATTTGATTGATCGATAGTAGTTTTTTTTTTTGCATGAAAAAAATCGCAAGAGCCGCGGGAAATCGCACGAGGGAGCCCTTCCCTTTGCATGCAAGGATTTTTTTCCTATTTAATTTGATTGATTGACAATAGTTTCCTTTTGCACGCATTGCATGCAAGGAAAATAAACAACTGCCATAATTATCCCATGAGCCACCCTACGGTCCGCGATGCAAGGAAAATTTTCAGATGGGCCACCACACGACCGAGTAAGGGCGTGTGGGATCACATGGAGGGCGGCTGGAAGTACCAACCATTTGTCGCACCAAAAATTGTTATTATGTTGTAAAGAGTAAAGAGTAAAGATAGTAATGGTTCTATAAAGTGAAAGGTAATGACAAACGCGCCTCAGCTTGCAAACTATCTGCATATTTTTTCTCAGTTTGGTCATGCACTGAAAAAAGGATGAGCCCATGTGCCAAAAAAATTATATAATCCACTGCCCCCTCCTGATCAACTTGTTTCATAATTTTTTGAGGTAAAAAGAAATTTCTAAACTAGATTATAGGTTTTTAACTGCATTATTTTTCATGTAAAAATATTTAGATAGAATTCTGAACAATTGTTTTAAGAATTTTTTAAAAATTATTTCTAGTCTGATTTATCTCCGGAACTTTACCTTTTGACATGGCGCCATATCAGTAAAATTAGAGGATTATAAAACACTGAATTTATAGTCTAGAGAATCGGACGAGAGATAAATTAGATTTTTTTCCCCTTTTCTTTTTATTTTGTTGAGATTTTTCCCTTTTCTATTCTAAAAAGGTGAGGATATTTATCTAGGCCCGGCTGGCCCACGGCGATTGGGCGGAAACAAGGCCTGGAGCACAGATCAGCACAGATCGGCTTGCCCAGCCGGGCGTCTCCGATTCCGATCGGATGGGAGAGGGAAGGAACTTCAGACTCAGAAACTAGGGAAGAGACTCGGTAACTAGGGAAGAAGTAGGAAAGGTAGGGAAGAGACTCAGAAACTAGGGAGGGAGGGAAGAGTAGGGAAGGTAGGGAAGAGAGTCGGTCGGAAAGAGAATAGGGGAACTCGGAAAGAGAAAGTTATATTATATTATATTATATAAACTGCGGCGGCGGCGAACACCGAGGAAATCAATCGAATCCCCAAATCGTGAGGCAGCACGACGGCACGGAGATGTCAGGCGACAATTGGATCCCTGCCAATTGCGGCGACGGCAAGTACTCCGGCGACTGTGGCGTGGAGTACCCCTGCGTGACGCGGTACCGCCACCGGCGACTCCTCACCCTCCTCTGGCTCCAGGGCTTCAAAGCCACACACGATTCGTACGTGCGCTCGCTCGCTCCCTCCCTCCTTCCCTCCTGCTTGTTGTCTTGGGCCAGCCATTGATGCGCAGGCTTCCGTCGCTGCGTGTGTGTGCAGGATGCTGGGCGAGTCAGACGCCATCATGTCCGTGCCGCACCTGCAGGAGCTGGTGCTGCGGGGCCAATGGCTAGACGCCCACCGCTACCTCTCCCGCTTCCTCAGGCGCGCAACAAGCGTCGAGGCCATAGTCCTCAACCGCCTCTTCAAATCGTTCAGTACCTTGGCCCCCATCGTCCTAAACTGGGGAAAGATGTCAAGCTGTCCAAGCAAACCATCTGCCAGGGCCAAACAAGGCTCCGCACCATCAGAATCGACGTCCAGCAAGCCAGGTAGATCGATCGATCGCGCTTCAACTCTTTCCCCAATTCGTTTGGTGCTGGGGCCTCGTGTTATGGTGATAATAATAATTAATAAACATAACAATTACTGAAATACATGTGGTGATGTAATAATACTTTGTAGGGCCTCGATTGACTGGGAACTTGTGAAGAAAAAGGCGGCCGAGATTTTGCACGAATTGGTATTGGCGACACCGGAGCTCAGAGGCCTCATCTTTATGCCGCGCGGGCGAATGATGCTGGACACTGTTCTTCCCATTGGCTTCGGGTACCCACTGCTACTTGCCTTTTGTGTTCTACCAGCTTCCACACTAGCTAGCTTGTTCATCTCATATCTGCTTTCATTGATACCCCCATCGGTTTGATTATATATGCATGTAATCGATTTTGCCAGTTTCCGCCCGGAGGTTTAAGCCCAAAAGAAACAGACCCGACACCCAAAATCCGCTCTTGGAGTTGCCAAGAGTTACCATGCGAGATGGCAGAGGTACTCCACGAATGCTGTTACATACTTATCTTGAGATGATCTGTATTATGATCATCGATAGCTGAATCTCTCTGTTTGTTGTATATAATGTGTTTTCTCACATTGTTCCTTTTTGTTTCTTCTGCAGAATTCCAGCTTCTTCAGGTGCCTCTCAGGAAACATACGACCGTAAGACACCATTCTTTCTATAAATATTGTCATTAAGCATTTCGCCTGGTAACATTTTGCGTATTATGAGATACATGTTTTCAATTGCAGAAAGGTTAACCTTGATCAAGGCACTGGATCGGATGGCAGATATTGTTGGTAAACAATCCTTGTCGTCACACTCTAAATCAGTCTTATGTTTGATTAGCCTTAAGAAATCAGTCTTATGTTTGATTAGCCTTAAGCCTAATTTCTTGTTGATTAGTGCTTGGTAGATTGAGGAGCACACATGGATGCTATAATCTTTTCCCAAATTATTACATCATAGCTTATCGTCAATAAAACAGATTGTCAGCTAACTTTGTCTCTTCTGTTAACTAATTTGTTTGGGGTTAAATTATGTTACGCTCATTTTCCTAGCCAGATATCATGTTTACTGATGCTCAACTTGTTGGCCTTCAGATGAATGTTTAAAAGCTGGTAAACCCGAGGTGACAACTGGAACGGAAGGTAAGTTCACACTTCTTACATCCACCAAATAAAGCTACTTTAAAAATTGCACTGTATGAACTTAATATCTAGATTTGCATGGGATGTGCTACTTGTTGAAAGCCTTTTAGAAGTATCTCAATAGGAAAATTATGCCAATCAGCTTCGGGTCATGCTTTCCATTTCAACTTCAATTTGTGTTCTTGGCTCTACATGTCTTCTGTTTATATTGTGGTCACTTTTTGCAAAAAGAAAAGCAAACTTGACATATTTCATACCATGCTAAATTAGATGGAACTGTCTTTTTTTCTGCACCTATTCCACCAAATTTTGTCCCAGTCCTTTTGCATCTAGCACTCTAGCCCCAATTTCATATTGTCAATATCAGTTCTAAGCCACTACCAGTCTCCGTGAGAATGACGAATCCCTAAAATTTCTCATTATTAGAGAACAACTGCAGCACATCTTTATTTGCTCTGTTCATCTATGAAATTGATCCTTAATAAGAAGATATATGTGCCGTTAACTATTTTTTTTCAGATCTCTTATTTGGCTGACGCTTCAGTGTAACAGTCAATGTCAGGCTTTGATGTGTTTCTCTGTAACTAATAAGTACCTTGATATCTGATAGCTTCCCTTTAACTGTTTATTTAGTTACAGGTACTACTACTGCTCCAGTCTTGCAGACTATCTCGAGTAGCTTGACATGCCCTGGGTTCCCAACAGTTGCAAATGCAGGTAAATTCGCAAATTGCGCCCTAAGAACACCTACTGCTCCAATTTTCTGAACTATATATATTTTTGTACTTAGACAACCCCTCCTTGAAGTTATCTTAGTGACAAATGCAGGTAATTTGGCAAGCCATGTGCCAACTACTGGTGCTCCACTCTTTGCAGCCTGTGTTCAGTAACTTAACAAGCGGTTGTGGAAATTCTGGTATAGGATCGATGTCAAATGCAGGTATGTTAATCGAAAGCAGTCTTGTTTTCACACCAGCACAAGACTCCATCCCTAAAACTGATGCAATATATCATAGGTTGTTAAGATATCTCAAATGTACTGGATAAAGCTGTGCGCTGCTGATAAGAATATCAGTTCTAGCGCCAGTATTTATAGCCCTATTTCTACAAAGGAAGCTCTCTTATCTTCAAAACCTCTCTATTGTCTTTAGTTTGTTACCTACTTCCATGTTTTGCACTAGTTTCCTTTTCAGTTCCCTGTTTCACAGGGTCCTCCTGTTTTTTCCACTATGATTAGTTGATTGCTAGCTTATTGATTGTGTTTTATCTTAGTGGAGGACAATAGGCTTCATGAGGTTTGTGTGTACTATATATCATAGGTTAAGAACTCAAATGTAGTGGATAAAGGTGTGCTTAGTGATAGAGTATTAGTTCTAGCGCCAGTATTTGTAGCCCAGTTTCTACAAGGAAGCTCTCTTGCCTTCAAAGCAACTCTATCATCTTTTGTTTGTTGCTTATACATCCATGTTTTGCACTTGTTTCCTTTTCAGTTTCCTGTTTCACAGAGCCCTGCTGCCTTTTTCCACTATGATTAGTTGATTGCTAGCTTATTGATTGTGTTTTATCTTAGTGGAGGACAATAGGTTTCATGAGGTTTGTGTGTACTATATATCATAGGTTAAGAACTCAAATGTAGTGGATAAAGGTGTGCGCTACTGATAGAGTATCAGTTCTAGCGCCAGTATTTGTAGCCCAGTTTCTACAAGGAAGCTCTCTTGCCTTCAAAGCAACTCTATCGTCTTTAGTTTGTTGCTTATACATCCATGTTTTGCACTTGTTTCTTTTTCAGTTTTCTGTTTCACAGAGCCCTGCTGCCTTTTTTCCACTATGATTAGTTGATTGCTAGCTTATTGATTCTGTCTTATCTTAGTGGAGGGCAATGCGTTTCATGAGGGTTTGTGTGCACTATATATTTGCATTTTCCAAGAGTTTCATGTGCATTCTGAGAACTGCATTCCCACGTAGTGGCAACAGCAAACGTTTACCTTTTACCAGATTACCTGGCTCCTATTTCCATTTCGATCGCCAGAACTCAATAAGGTGCTCCTGTTGCTCGGTCTCACAAACTACTTAAATTAACAAACCATGCTGAAACTCCATTTTCTTATTTCTTCCTTGAAACTTTTAGCTGTTTGAGAGCAATTCTTCCTTAAAACCTTTAGCTGTTTGAGAGCAATGTGTAAATATTTAAGAAAGCTCTGCTCTAACTATTCTTTGTACATTTGTGCATAACAGTTTATTTGAAGTATCATGATTAGCCATAAAGATGCACAAGTTGTTGTTTTTTTTTTATTAAATGCTATGAAAATCCTTTGTCTCCTAGAAGTTTAAACTGATGGTCAATGTCCCGTATTAGATAGAAATGGAATACCAAATATTTCTTATTTATATAACTGGAGTAAGTAATTGGTTCCAATTGAGAGCCCTTGGGACCGCTTCACCTTGGGTCAACCAAAGTCTTCCCAAACTGATGTGACCTATGCTCTCTGTAATGCCTTGTCCTGTTACATTCTAGTGTGGCTAATGTTTAGTCCTGCTATGCAGTATGTGTTCACCTCATGTTTTTCTGCGGAGGTTATCTTTAAAACATCCATGGTGCTTAAGTTGTCCATTACATTATACACCTCTCGATTTGTTTTGCTTTATGTCTTACCTGTTTATTAAGGTGCATGGTAATTCATAAAAGCAATTGAATGCAATAGCCTTGACAAACTTTTGATATGTCACTTTGCATATGTAACTGCCTGCTACTAATTTGAACTATTCAACTTCTTCAGGCGCTATTGCTGCTCCACATTCGCAGACTATGGTTGTTAGCTTGGCAGGCCCTGTTATAAACCCTGTGGTGACGTCAGTGGAAAATGCAGGTAAGTTGACAAATTATTTGCTAAGAACACCTGCTGCTCCAGTCTTTCATTGTATTTTGGTACTTAGACATCCCCTTTCTAGAAACCCAAGTCTCGTAGTACATCACTCCTGCTGGTTCTTACTCATCAACTTGGTACAGGTGCTCTTGTTGCTCCAGTCTCACGTAATGTCTTTTTTACTGCCAGTCTACCATTGCCAAATGCAGGTAAAACTGTTTAACCATGTGCTAAGAGCACCTCTCCAGTATCACATGCTATTTTTAGTTGGCACCTCTGGTAGAAACTATGGTATCTGATCAGTGACAAATGTAGGTAAATCAGCATGCCATGCCCTTACTCCTGGTGCTCAAATCTTGTCGACTGCAGTTGGTTGCTTGACAAGCCCTGCTAAAAGTTCTGAGCTCCCACTGATGACAAATGCAGGTTTGTAGTTTTCATCTCCACTGTTGGTCCAATATGTTATTGGTTATGAGAACAGCAGAAGTGCTAGTCAGATGAACCTTGACAGTATTGGATCTAACGTTTAAATGTTGTTGATTCAATTAGGAATAATTTTTGATCTATGGATAGCATGCAGTAATTTGACGCTCACATATCTGTTTGCGAAATCCAGTGTTTCTACATTCTACTTCCTGAAAAGTTATTCTAAAACCCTATTAGTTTTCAGAACTTACTGCAAGAAAGCATATAACAATTAGCCTATTTCAGTAATTGCATACTGTAATAATTCCACAAAAAATATAAAGAAAGACGGTTGCAATGCAGAGAGTGGCTGCCAGGAATTGAACCTAAGGAAGAATCCAAGGGAGGAGGCCACTTCTGATGAGCAGGATCTTCATCTCGAAAGGCAACGAACCACTGGAGCTTTCAGCCATGCAGGCCTGGTGAGATACTGATCTTTTCTTTAGGAACACATGATTGCATGCACCAATGGTGCTCTGTTTTTTTCTCTACAGTGGAAGAAGTAGAACGACATCTTCACTGAGTATGATTTGATATGTAAAATCTTCTGTTGCGCCAAATCACTTTATTACAGTATATATGTTGCCAAATACAAAGTTAGTCTCTATTATGGTAAAGTTTGCTGCAATGATTATGCATCTCGCTATTCACAAAAAAAAAAAAAAAAAAAAAAAAAAAAAAAAAAAAAATATGCATCTCGCTCATTCCCTGGTGCGATTTTTCTACTGGACGGTAAAGTAACTTTCCCACAACTTACTGACGACTGATGAACAATGCATCTTCGTGATGTTGCTGTAAGCCTTATAGAGAAGTTTTATTTACTAACCTGGAATTCAAATAGTCATATTTGTGATGCATGATTCTTACCTTGAATTCATTTTACAACATGATGCATGCTGATATACCGTTACCAAAGTATATTTTATTGAACAGCAGCTAATACTAGTAATAACTAATGGGTGCTTGCTGGACTGCAGATGCCGGCAGCGAAAAATTCCGACCCCAGTCTCGAGCCTGCCTGGTGCTGCTGCAGGGAGGGCGCCAAGGGTACGACGCCACAGGCTTGCGGCCCCCTCGGCGCTGTAGTTCCGCCTTGCGGAGAAGGAGGCTGAATTTGTTCCAGTCACGGCAAAGGCCATTCAGCGCAAGGCGCTGCGCTTAAAGCATGTTGACTTGCTCTGCCAACCTAAAGAAACAGGTGGCGGGCCTGAAGCCGCTCAAGAGGAAGAACCCTATCGAGCGCCTCGCTAGGGCGGCTGGCCTATCCTGCTCAGGCCGTAAGGTGGTGGCAGTGGCGTTGGGCACGGGGAGACATGAAGATTCCATGAACCCAGTCTTTTAGGCTCAGGCGTGATCAGGCTCAGGCGTGATCCTTGAACTGGGCCAGTTATCCAGCTTTGCGCTCCACTGTGTTTTCGTTGTTCCTTGTTAAACTAGCTTCCCCGGTTGCGACTTGCCTGTTGGTATGCAGGATGTTTTCTCCATCCGCTCCAGCTGCGTCTGTGAAGATGGGCGACCACAGGGACACCACCCTTTTCTTTTTTTCTGTGTTCCTCCGCCTTTGCACCCGCCCCTTGTTGTTTTTTAATCAAGAATTATAAATCAAGAGCGCATTTCCTACTCTATTTTTTTCATGGAACGTTCGTGGTCTGGGCTTGCCTAAGTGTAATGCTGTGCGTGACACTATTTCAATCTCTCACCCTCATATTATCTGTGTTCAAGAATCTAGACTTGCCCCTGTTGATCGGCAAAAATGCTTGACTTTCCTCCCGTCGTACTTGGACTCCTTCCTCTTCATCCCTGCAAAGGGATCCCGGGGGGAATTATTACCGCTTGGAATTCTTCATTCTTTTCGGGTCATGAAATCTCCTCGACAAGGTGACCTTCTATCTCCAATTCTCTTCAATCTAGTGGCAGATGCCCTATATCTACAATGCTTACAAAGGGCCCAGATGCAGGAGTTATACAAGGGCTGGTCCCCAATCTAGTAGATGAGGTATTACACACTTGCAATATGTTGATGATATAGTTATTTTCCTGAGCTACTCAGTGGAAAATCTACATAAAGTTAAATTTAATCTCTCATTTTTTGAGGTCATGTCAGGGATGAAGATAAACTATGATAAGAGTGAGATATTCAGTGTGGGGACTAGACAATTTACAACAACAGCAAGCTGTAGAGGTATTCAACTGCAAATTAGGACACTTTCCTATGAAATATTTGGGGATGCCAGTAAGTGATCACAAAATATCTAAAGCTCTATTGAGTTATGTAAGTGACAAGACTGGTAAGAGATTAGGTACATGGTAGTGTGAATATCTGTCTTCTAGATGTAAATCCATGCTGATAGATTCTTGCCTGTCTAGTATTCCATTGTATACCATGAGAGTCTACCAAATCTATTAAGGAATTTTTCAAGTGTTGGACACCATCAGATCAAGATTTTATTGGCAGGGGCTGGCAAGAAAAGAAAATACCACATGGTGAAATGGGAAGCTTTAGTCAGACCAAAAGAGAGTGGTCGGCTAGGCTTTCAAGATGTTAGAGTTATGAACACCTGACTATTAGGCAATTGGATTGACAAGTTAGAAGGAGATGATAATAGTTTATGTTGTACAATTCTGAGGAAGAAGTATTTGGGTAATAAGAGCATTCTTCAAATAAAAAATACGAAAAGGATCTCAATTTTGAAGATCTTTGCTAAATATTAGAGAGTGGTTTCAAAAAGGTAGAGTTATGTCTGTGGTCAGTGGTCAACAAACCAGATTCTGGCTGGATGTATGGCTTGGTGACTGCCTTTTAAGTTTAACTTTCCATAGTCCATTTCAAATAGTGGAGAACCCAGATTTAGATGTTGCCAGTGCTAAGAGAAATGGCTTCGGGATATCCATTTTAGAAGACAACTTAATGGGATTCTCAGTGAAGAGTGGTCTGATCTTCTAGAGGTATTGGAATCAGTTAACCTAACAACTGGCAAAGATAGGATGATCTCGGGCTTTAGAACAGTCAAAGAGATACAATACAAAATTTATGTACGAACATTTAACTTTTGGAGGTGTCAAGGACCTATAGATGATGTCTCTCTAGAAGTGTAATATTCCATTAAAAGTGAAAAACTTCATTTGGATGGCCACTCATGAGGGCATCCAATCTAGGGTCCAACTCAAAAAGAAAAAGTGGTCAGGTCCACAAGATTGTTTTTGTTGTGATATCCCTGAATCAATCGACCACATCCTATTCCAATGCCCCATTGAAATTTATCTGCATTGACCTTCCTTAGAGATACTTTGAGTTGGCAAAGTTCACCAACGCATCGGGCTGACTTCTTGATGATGTTTTGATAATTGCCATGGAGTTAGACGTAAGACCAAACTCTTTATATATGCAGCGCTCTATGGACAACTGAAAGTACGCAACGACATGGCGATTAACAAGAAACGCTATTGTCTCCGAAGGCTTATCATAAACAAGACAATCGTGCTACTCAAGTCATGGAAGCCCCCTGTTAAAGAAAAAATGGAGCCGGCGGGCGAGGAGATGATCCAACCATCATGAACAATGCTCATTGAGTAAGAAACAAGCTAATCGAGCAAACGAGTTTCCATCAAGCCTAAAACTTTATCGCTTGTCTCTCGCCATGAGTTTACTAGAATGTAATCCCTTGGGGAGTATGACTTATAAAGTAGACGTTTTACTTCTTAGAGTTATGGGTTTAGAGTCACAATAGATGTCTTTTGAAGTTCAAATATCCAAAGACATATGGGTGTGTTTGGTAGCTCCGCATCCGCCCCCGGCGGGGCTTATTTAGGCCATGAAATGCTTTGTTTGGTTGCGTTTTTTGGGCGGTGGGCTGTTTTTCCCCATGGCGCCAGATGCGTTTTTAGCCGAAAAATGGATGTCGGCCATTTTTACGGGGGCCCGCTTGGGCGCGGCAAGCGCGACTCGTCGTGGCCCGGTTGACCACGCTTGAAGCCAACGAATAAAACCCAAAGCCGTCACCGCCCAACTAGGGTTTGCCCGATCACTCGTTCACTCCTCGGCGACCGCCCGCGCATCATCTCGCTCTCGCCCTTTCCCCTTTCGTCTTCGCCCAAGTGAGTTCTCCGCCGGCCGACAAAGTGAAGCTCACCGGCCAAGATTCGTAAGCATCCACCTCGATTGGTTCGAACCCGGGCTCCTTCCCCAAGGTGAAATTTTTTTTTGGTGGTCATTCTTGCGCCTTTTTATGTTCGATTTCGGTTGATTTTGGATACGTTTATGCTGAGCTTTAGGATCTTGGTCAATGATTGATATGGATGTGTGGATCTCGAGGCGAGGTTGTCCTTTCGCAATCGTTCCTTAGCATTGATTAGGTTTTCGCCATACCGCTGCTAGGTCCTAGTAATTGGAATGGCCATGCCCCGATTTCCCTCGATTAGGTTTAGATCTTTATGTTGCTCTATGCTTTTGCATACTTTGAACTGGGTGGCACACCATTTTGGTGTCGCAGCCCATTCAATAGCGTCAATGTTGGTTGACCTTGAGCAAGAACTGATTTTTATTACTCGTTTGTTGTTTAGCTTCGTGGATACCGCCCTTAGGGGCGCCGTTTGATCCTTAGGGGTGCAGCAATGGTTGTTGTTCCTTCTACTTGGGCCTTTCTTAGGTTCGTAAGAAGGATGAGATCTTCTAGGAGAGGCATTACACTACTACACAAATGATTAACCGTGGCGGGCTTTTTGATTTTTACGTGGCGGGGGCATTGTGTCCGCCACGGAGCTAGGGCCACGTTAATCGATTGATTAACCGCGGGCGACACCTTGCCCGCCATGGAAAATCGATTAACCGTGGCGGTCTTTTAACAAAACCGCCACGGTTAATGGATTTTACCACGGCGGGCTTCTTTTTATATGCCCACCATGGTTAATGTATTAACCATGGCGGTTTTTATAATATGACCGCCACGGTTAATTAATTCAGGATTAATAAAAAATAATTCAAAAATATTATAATATTATAAATTATGATTTAAACCATATATTAAATAATAAAATAAGAGAATATTCACATAAATCTTAAACATGCATCACAATTTAACATTGAACTAACATGGGCATTCAACATGAGAATATACACATCGAATTTACGTAACTTCGATCGAACGATCGATTGATCAATCATGTTTATAGCTAGGTTACAAGTTTAGGCCATCCCATTATAGTCCCTCATGTCTAGCTTATTTCTCCAAATCACGGAGTTCCCATAAGTCCTCTCTTCTAGCTAGGTCATTTGTTAGGTTTGAAGAAATTGTCGATTAGGTAGCACAACGCCCTCAAGGCGGCCCGATAGATGGCGCCAACTAGTTTCTTGAAGGTTAGGTCGCCCAAGCCTTTTCGGCCCAAAATGTTGGCGTGGTTTTCTTTCGTCACCGGCGCCACGTAGTAATGCATACACGCCACGCTGGGCAATGAACGAGCAGTGTAGAAACCACAGGGGTTGGTGCCCATAGGCCGCTTACCACACCGCATGCACAATATATGTACCAGAAAATGGTTAGAATATTATGAGACCATTCAATATGGACGAGCAAACGAGAGTAATGCTACATATACCTCGTAATCTTGCATGATCTTCATTTGGTCCTTATGTTTTTCTTTGCATATGGGTTGCCTACGATCGAATGACCTGGGGTCCGCCAAGTAATCCTTGTAAGCCCTGCATGCGAAATCCCTCGGTGTCATGAGTTCGTAAGTTTGTGGTATGAAATAGTATACAAGTGTCGTGACTTACGATTCTGCGGGGCCTCTTCAAAATGTTTATAGAGGCCTTTTGGCGTACCAAGCAATGAGTCCACCCTAAGGGCACATCCATCCCGAGGGAAGATTAGCCATGTAATCCAAAGTGGCCAATGTGTTGTGTTGTTTGTATACCGCCGGGCTACACCATTTTATTTGATTAGAAATAGATTCCAAGTGTTCAAAAAATAAAAGTATTGCTTTTGACTTACTTAATATGTTGGGCGCAATGACACAACCGTACGCCGATTTGATCTTCTTCATGCACTTACGGATGTAGTCGCCATCTCTCTAACTCTTGCATCGGCCAATCTTTTTAAAGTGTTTATATTGTTCGGCCCGCTTCTTGACCTGTGGGTTCCTCTTGCTCCCCATCCAGTAATGAGAAAAATACGCCAGGTCTATTTCCGCTGGACATAGAAACACAATTGGCTCATTCTTCGTCCGGGCTATCAATGCTTGCATCCTGCAAGCACATGTGGTCACGTCATTATAGGATCGGAGTGCTAGAATTAGTGGTGTAAGAGCGGGTAATGCATAAACAAACTCACGCAGCATAGAGTGTGACAATGGATTGATCGAGGTCCTGGCGCCGTAGCAACCGCCACATTTCGTCGAAGCCTATTGGGAGTGAAATATCTTCGCCCAAGTTAAAGAGCTCTTTAAGAACCCCGTAATGAAACTCCCTCACCCCCGGTCCCTTTGCATGTTGATATAATCGGTGGAACCCGCGAGTGTCCCACTCCGCCCCTCGATTAGTTGGCCCATTGGCACCATGGCGGCCAAGCTCAAACCGGGCCCAGGCGAGCCCAGGGCTGACCCATTGCCCCCGCTGATGGGGTATATAATTCTCATACAGAAAGAGATGTATGTTAGCATCATCTAGGTATGTACGCATAACGTAATATGTCTAGCTAAGTTTGGTTGAGATTATCACGCATATACGTACCTAGTATGCGCCGGTCTTCATGGCCCCGAGTTTACGCTTTAGCCTATCGGAGGTCCTTTTTCTCTCCGCTAGCTCGCCTCTATCGCAATTATCTAAGTATTTGGTGGTCGGGGCAAGAACTTCCTCATCTTCTTTTCGATAGCTTCTTATTCTTTGGCGCCGGGGAGCATTCGACCTCATCGCCCTTCCGAGTGCTCGAGGCGGTGTTGAAAATCCTATGCATGTGAATTGAACTACATTGGCGCCAATACATGCAAAGTACAAGTTAGCCATGTATTTTTTGCTATTTTTGCTACATTCTCTCGAAACCTCCTCGACCATTGGGCGCTTTGAACGGCGTGGGAGGACGGTGAGCCCCCTTGTCACGCTTTAGGAGAAGGTGTCCTCTCGCTTGAGCCGTAACAGGTGTCTTGCCACCATCTTCTCCTTAGGTTGTTTCGGAGGTGGGTTCATGACGAGGACTTCGCCACCTTGGCCACCATCATCGTTGTTATCATTGTTGATATTTCTAACACGATCCTTATTAGGAAGGCGAGAGAAATATATATGGGATATCCGTCTAATCATGTTAGCTTGGATATGGGATTAACCTCATAATCCAATAAAGCGGTTAGGCGGTGTTAGTAGTGGGATGTAGCTTAGCCACATTATCCATAGTGGAGTTAATCTCACCGGGATATGAACTCAAGGTATACCACTCATTTCTAGGCATTACCTATACACTAGTCTGTCACCCTAGCAATAACGCTCAAAGAAATGCGGGGCATGGTATTTATAGATTGGCCTTGATAAAAGATTGAACATGATATCGCAAAAGTTTACGGATAGAAATACCAATTGTAGCACTTCACTTGGGGGAGTAATCCGGGTATCGTATTTATATTTTACCACGGGAAGGGAGTCTATGGAAAGGTAGAGAGATAAGAGCTATCTAATGATTTTATAATATGATTTATTTATGAGATCATTCACTTTATAGTATTATAATGCGAGTAGCCATGAGCATCAAACATAACTCAACGGGATAAGTCAAAGATAAAGATAAATAATATAATGATAATTGTCCAAGTCTAGGATTAGCCTATGCCACTAATATCATACAAGCAATTGGCATGTTATAAATTAGACTAGAATGAATATTCCTAAGATACTCTTAATTAATATACATCTATGAATACTACAATTAGTGCAATACATCTAGCTATCATGGCAAGATTAGATTACTTCTATACATGGCAAGCATTACCAAAGACAAGCAAGGACGAAACTTGTTCATCATCATAATTAAAAGCTCTCGCGTGTCCTACATTCGGAGGGTGGACTCCAAAGGACTCAACAGGGGCTGTCACCCCCGTGATCTACCACACGACCCAGAATGTAGGGTGCAATTGCGGATAAACGTTGTATAAACACCACGTTTTTACATTGCTTAACACCCAAATAGTGATCATCTATATATGAGTGCTATACAATTCCATGCATAAAATATAAAGCAATCTTACTAAACTAAATATATAATCATAGCAAGCATAAACACATAGCAACAAGAATATAATAATTATAAAGATCAAAGCCATAACAATTGTATTCTAAGTATAAGAGAACTTATAGATTGAATACAAGAGAGAAGTCTCAAGAACAATCCTTGCTACTTCTTGACTATCAGGAATGTTGCATTTCTTAAGTGCAATCACTAGAAACAGGTTTAGAACCCATCTCTAATAACGACGCCTTGAAATGCGCCGTTGACATTCCTAAGTGAAACCACCGTGTCGGTGATAACACTAGGTACGTCAATGGTGATAGATCTTGCCTAAGAAGATATTCATCCATAAAAAGCACGGATCTATCATTGTAGCATTTCACCCGGAAGTATTCAGGGTATCGTTATTTATATTTTCCCAAAGGAAGGCATGGTGTAAAAGTCTCTAATTCGGACATGGTCAAGATGACACGAATGTATAATAGACCAATGCTCATAATAGGGGTAAAATAGGATAGAGAATAGGGTAACTTGACACACACACTCAAGCCAATCTCAAGGATAAAGGTAAAAGAATGAATAAAAGAATAAGTCTAACATGGAGCAGGCATATCCTAGATAGTCATGTCAAGATAGCAGATACACACATGTTTTTCTTGGAGAGATTCTAAGTCAAGCTCGCCAAGGTCTCTGGCTGAGATACTTGGCACCAAGCAATCGCCCAAACCGGGATGGAGACCGCAATCAGATCAAGCGCCACACCCGAACGTGGGGGATTACAAGGGACGGACAAGGTCGTCACAACCCAGCCGCCTACCCCCTCAACCGTGGGATGTGCCACAAAAGATAGGCAACCCATAATCTAGACACCACGTCTACACTAGTGATTATTACTCTGGTGTGTATACAAGGCTTACCCGTCCCCGGGGTCCTTCTACCAAAGCACCACCCCCCGAAGGAACGACTATCAATCCCGCAACCCGACATCAACCAAGGCTAACTCTAGATAGAACTCATCATAACATTCTAGCTCTTGATCTAAACATGTATGTATGATAAATGAAGCACGAAGTTCTCTAGGACAAGATCATGATATAGGAACTATAGACTAGTTCTTCAACCAAGATTATATCACAAGAACTTTACTCTAATTCAAGAACATGACTATATTGATAAGTAGAGAACAAGAACAAGATGAAGAACTCTAAATTGATCATACCGAATAGCTCCAAAATGTCTTGCTCTCCTTTATTAATCCTTGCCAAACTCCTCCTAAGTACAAACTAATAAGAAGAAGAAGAAGAAGAAAGAAAGAAGAAGAAGAAAGAAGAAGAAAGAATAAAAAGAAGAAGAAAGAAGAAGAAAGGAAGAAAAAGAAGAAGAAAGAAGAAGAAAGAAGAATAAGAAGAGAGAGGCTACATTGTGTGGTGTGTGTTACAAGGGAGGGAGTGCCCATCTATTTGTAGGACCTTCACCATGGGATCCTATCTTGGCTAAGCCATTTGGTACTAATCCCGCACCATATTCGAGGCGCGCACTCCGCCTCCGGACTTTTCGGTCGAGATGGGCCGCCGGGACGAAGCCGGGCCGTTTTGGCCTCCGGGAGGGCACCCAAAGGTGCGCCGCACCCATATGAGCTCCGTTTGGGCTGAAATTTTGTGTGCGTGTCCGTCTCTGGTCGTTAGCTTCGTTTTCGCGGGTCGTGCTCAAAACGGAGTCCGTATGAAACAGATTATGCCCAAAATACTAAACCCATGTCCCGCAGCCCGGTATGATTTCATGTTGGATTTGGGCCTCGACTTCTTGGGCTTGTGCTTGGATATTGATATTTTATGGACTTTTCTCCCTTGGGCTTGATGTTCTCGGGAATGCGCTTTCCGGGGAGGTGCCTTTTGGTGCATTTTCCACTTGGTTTTATATAAATCCCGCAAAACATTATTTGGCACTACAAGTGGAATTATGTCAATAATAAATGCATATGTGTGTAGTAAGGTATAGTTTCACCCCCTTATTGGTAGAATGTTGACGTTTAAAAATATGTCGTTGGTGACCGTCAACAAACTCCCCCCAAGCTTACCCTTTGCGCGCCCTCGAGCAAAGATAAGTACTCGGTTGTTGATCGGGAGTTGCTACTATGCCGATTATGTTTCACAAGTGCCGGGGTTATAATAAGATTTTCTACTAGAGTTTGAATAAAATGGCATGCCTTTGCTCACCCTTTATTACCTTTCATCGTAGCGGGGCTTTTTAGCTTTTCTCAAAGCCTTGGGCGGTTGCGAGATAGAACGGTTATAATGTAAATACTTTTCATTCGTCCCTTTTGATCAACTTTCTCATCCAGGATTTATTTATTTAAGTTCTATTTTTTCGAGAAAGTATGGGCTTTATTGCTATATATATATATATATATATATATATATATATATATATATATATATATATATATATGGAGAGGTGGGCTCTGCCGCGCCCTGCACATTTGTCTTTTATTTCCTCTCTTTTTCTTTCTTTCTTTTGGAGATGTGGGCTCTACTCGCCCTCGGACACATGTCCATTTTTCATCTCTTTTTTTTTATCATAGCCCATATCATTTCTCTTTTTCTTTCAAATTAGATTCCCGGATGTCAAGTTTCTCTTTTTGGACGAAATCATAGCAAATCCATTTGTACCATATCATACTTGGCAACAACTTAGACTAGATAGAGCCTATGCAACCCACATGAATCGAGGTTTTTTATTTTTTTTATTTTTTAGGATGAGTTCTTAGAATTAGCCACTAAACCCAAACTTTAGAGAAATTTGAATTATAAACTAGGCACATGCAAAACATAAGACAGAGCAACTATTCATCATTTCAACGGGGGGTAGAACTAAAACATTTCTACAACACATATATATAGAATGGAATAAGTCTTCCTCCCTCTCTTTCTTCTTCTTCCCTCTCTTTTTTTATTCTCATATCTCATCATTCATATAAGATAAGAAAATAACTTAGGATAGAATGTGAGATACGAAGTTACCTTTGTGGAGTCCTCCCCAAGCTAGCTTTTGACTTACCTTCGGTTTATGAATGTTGCTAGCTTGTGAACGCTATGAATGGATCTTTGATCAACATCATCTTTTGAGTGTGCCAGGGGAGACTCCCCCAAGCTTGTCTTGTGATGATCTTGAAAGAGCGGGACAACCATTCTTGGAGTTTCAAAGGTTTTATTTTTATTTATTTTGTTATTATTTTTATTATTTAATATTTTTTTTTTTTTTTTTTTTGGTTCACCAAACAACTTTTGATCTCCATTGTCATCTCTTGGACTTGCCCTCATGATGTTTGATAAAATCCTGCATGGGTTAGTCCATAGATTCGACCAAAATCTACACTAGCGACTCTAGTTCAATAATCGACTTCATTGCATGTCTAATCGATTAAGGTAGACTTTTTGACCTAAGCACCATGCTTAATTCAAAACGCCTATGGAAGTATGATCAACTAGTATGACAAAAACTTCCAAACTTAAATGTGCCAATATAGAAAGAGGAAGCATGAAAGAGCAATAAGATTCATCCAATAAAGATGAAGACTTTGAAAGGTGAACAAAAAGTTTAATTTTAATTTTTTTATAGATTTTATGTAATAAATATTTTTGTTAATTTTGATAATAAAGTATTTTATAAGACATATATTTTTTTAAATATACCCCATTTTTTTTTTTTTTGAAATATACCCCATTTTTTGAAAATATAATAGATTTTTGTGTAGTAATTTTTTTTTGTTTATTTTAATAATAAAATATTTTATAAAACACACATTTATATATATATATATAATATATTTATTTATTTATTTATTTATTTATTTATTTATTTTTTGGCATGGTAACGAAAAAGATGAGAGTGAAAGGTTCACATTACCATGTTTTTGGTTCTCCCCCAAGCTAGCTCGAAGCCCATTGGATCGGGGTTTTACCCCCGTGCTTTTTGGCTTTTCCGCATGGTTAGTATATGGTAGATTCACGAGTGGATTTACCATCCTTCGTGATTACCAAATTTCGAAACATATGCGGGAAGGAGCAAAAGAGCGACTTGTTTTCAAAGACTTTTATTTTAGGATTTTATTATCAAGGGAGAACACATAAAAGTTTCACCAAACTTTTCATACTCAAACAAGGCTAAGATAAAGATGCAATATAAGTCTAGCCTTGTTTTTATCTCCATTAAAGAATAATTCTACTTTTTATGATGTCAGCCCTAGGTTCATTAGTCAAAAATTCAACACCATGTCAAATTTTGATTAAAGAAGACCATTTTAACCCAAGCACCATGCTTGATTTAAAAGACCTATCGATATATTGCATGAGCGACATGCAAACACATCCAAACCGGATCATATTTCATAAAACAAAGAAAACATGAAATTTTTTTTTATGGAGATAAGTATGAGTAAAAAAAGAATTGGTGAATTATTACCTTTGTATACCACGAGTTTGTGTGTACCATCGTGCATGAAGGAAAGATCGTTGAGACTCTCACGGTGGTAGCTTGATAATCCATCTCAGGCGGGCCACAAGGCTTTTAGGTGATACACACATGTAGTGTATATGGACCATGTGTAACACCCGGCCCAATAAGGATGTGGCCCATGAGGGGCCTATGAGTGCGAGAGAGTGCACATGTTTAGTACCACCTTCTTTGGTTAAGCAAGGGTGGAGCAAGCCTTTGCCTTCCGGCCATATCACCTTCGGGTTAACCCTTTTACACGAGGGCGGGGCGAAAGGTGTAAAGGGTGCTATGTGTGCGTGCGTGGCCCCTCGGAAGGGTTGTGCGGTGGCGCTTTGGAGGGCGAGGGTGTCACAAATGGTATCAAAGCCGACCCTTGCGGTTTCCACGGGCTGGTGTAGTCGCCAGATTGTTCGGGCATGGGTGTACATGTGCCGACACCGGATGCACTGACATGGGCCAAGAGGAGGTCCTGGTTAAGTTGGCGCTTCGGCGAGGACGTCGAGTCCTTTGAGGGGGTGTATGTAACACCCGGCCCAATAAGGATGTGGCCCGATGAGGGGCCTATGAGTGCAGAGAGTGCACATGTTTAGTACCACCTTCTTTGGTTAAGCAAGGGTGGAGCAAAGCCTTTGCCTTCCGACCATATCACCTTCGGGTTAACCCTTTTACACGGGGGCGAGGGATGAAAGTGTAGCGGGGTGCTGTTATGTGTACGCTGCGCGCCCCTCGGAAGGGTTGTGCGGTGCGGCTTTGGAGGGCGGGGTGTCACACCATGGGCCTTAGTGGTCACAAAGGTGTAAAGGAGGATGTTCCTCCTTTCCTTTACCTTTTTTTTTTTTCTTTTTTTTTTTTTTTCTTTTATTGGACCTTTGTGTATCCGAGTGTACTTGACCGACTGACTTGAGGATAGAGTTCATAATTGCCGTGTGTCGGTGGCATGATGATCTTGGTTTGGTTATGGCTTCCCGGCCGGGAAAGAGGGAGACATACCGAACTCACTCAAAAAGTGCAACAAAGGTCTTGGGAGAGAAAGATCCCTTCTTGCTTACATGGAAGCAATGCGGGGGTGGAGTCACGTGTCTTCATTGTTTTACTTTGACCATGTAGGCCTAACTGCTCCTCTCTCCTCTTATTATATAATTTTTTTTTTTTTTTTATATATCTCTCTTTTTTTTTTTTTCAACTCTCTTTTTTTTTCTTTTTCTTTATAGCAAGGGAGGCTAATCTCTTATTCATCTCTCTTTTTTTTTTTATCATATTTTTTTTTTTTTTTTTTTTCTTTTTTTCGAGCTCTTTTTTTTATAATCCCCTTGTTGCACTTGGAACTTGATATTCTCACCATCTTCCCTCACACACTTGGACTTTCGTAAAAAAGTCAAATGTGCAAATTCAGTGGTCTCCTTTTGAGTGTGTTCCTCCGCCCAAGAGCATCAAAATTTTCTTAATGTAGCCCACATGTTTTCAAGCGTCGCGTGCCCCTCCACACCTGAAATGGTTAGCGACAAGAATACCCGAAGGTGCATACTAACTTGATAACATGTCCTTACTTTTTATTTATAAGATTTTTTTTTTATAAGAGTTTTTTTTATATTTATAAAAGATTTTTTTTTCTTTTAGATAAGCCTAAGATGAACAAAGATCACTACACATGCATATTATCAAGAACATGTCCTAATAGATCATCCCTTTAACCAACGCCTTCCCCGGCAACGGCGCCAGAAATGCTTGTTGCATTTCTTAAGCGCAATCACTAGAAACAGGTTTAGAACCCATCTCTAATAACGACGCCAGAAATGCGCCGTTGACATTCCTAAGTGAAACCACCGTGTCGGTGATAACACTAGGTACGTCAACGGTGATAGATCTTGCCTAAGAAGATATTCATCCATAGCGCACGGATCTATCATTGTAGCATTTCACCCGGAAGTATTCAGGGTATCGTTATTTATATTTTCCCAAAGGAAGGCATGGTGTAAAAGTCTCTAATTCGGACATGGTCAAGATGACACGAATGTATAATAGACCAATGCTCATAATAGGGGTAAAATAGGATAGAGAATAGGGTAACTTGACACACACACTCAAGCCAATCTCAAGGATAAAGGTAAAAGAATAAATAAAAGAATAAGTCTAACATGGAGCAGGCATATCCTAGATAGTCATGTCAAGATAGCAGATACACGCATGTTTTACTGTGAGAGATTCTAAGTCAAGCTCGCCAAGGTCTCTGCTGAGATACTTCGGGCACCGGCAATCGCCCAAACCGGGATGGAGACCGGCAATTGCACTACGCCACACCCGAACGTGGGGGGATTACATGGGACGGACAAGGCTGTCACAACCCAGCCGCCTACCCCCTCAACCGTGGGATGTGCCACAAAAGATAGGCAACCCTTAGTCTAGACACCACGTCTACACTAGTGATTATTACTCTGGTGTGTATACAAGGCTTACCCGTCCCCGGGGTCCTTCTATCAAAGCACCGCCCCGAAGGAACGACTATCAATCCCGCAACCCGACATCAACCAAGGCTAACTCTAGATAGAACTCATCATAACATTCTAGCTCTTGATCTAAACATGTATGTATGATAAATGAAGCACGAAGTTCTATAGGACAAGATCATGATATAGGAACTATAGACTAGTTCTTCAACCAAGATTATATCACAAGAACTTTACTCTAATTCAAGAACATGACTATATTGATAAGTAGAGAACAAGAACAAGATGAAGAACTCTAAATTGATCATACCGAATAGCTCCAAAATGTCTTGCTCTCCTTTATTAATCCTTGCCAAACTCCTCCTAAGTACAAACTAATAAGAAGAAGAAGAAGAAGAAGAAAGAAAGAAGAAGAAGAAAGAAGAAGAAAGAATAAAAAGAAGAAGAAAGAAGAAGAAAGGAAGAAAAAGAAGAAGAAAGAAGAAGAAAGAAGAATAAGAAGAGAGAGGCTACATTGTGTGGTGTGTGTTACAAGGGAGGGAGTGCCCATCTATTTGTAGGACCTTCACCATGGGATCCTATCTTGGCTAAGCCATTTGGTACTAATCCCGCACCATATTCTGGGCGAGCGCACACCGCCTCCAGACTTTTCAGGTCGAGATGGGCCGCCAGGACGAAGCTGGGCCGTTTTGGCCTCCGGGAGGGCACCCAAAGGTGCGCCCGCACCCATATGAGCTCCGTTTGGGCTGAAATTTTTGTGTGCGCGTCCGTCTCGTCGTTAGCTTCGTTTCGGCGGGTCGTGCTCTGAAAACGGAGTCCGTATGAAACAGTTATGCCCAAAATACTAAACCCATGTCCTGCAGCCCGGTATGATTTCATGTTGGATTTGGGCCTCGACTTCTTGGGCTTGTGCTTGGATATTGATATTTTAAGGACTTTTCTCCCTTGGGCTTGATGTTCTCAGGAATGTGCTTTCCAGGGAGGCGCCTTTTGGTGCATTTTCCACTTGGTTTTTATATAAATCCTGCAAAACATTATTTGGCACTACAAGTGGAATTATGTCAATAATAAATGCATATGTGTGTAGTAAGGTATAGTTTCACCACCTTATTGGTAGAATGTTGACGTTAAAAAAAATATGTCGTTGGTGACCGTCAACAGCGCGAATTCCTATTTTGGAGATAGGTGAGAGCCGATGATCGCCGTCTTGGATGCATCACCGGTCGTAAATCGATGTGCTTGGCGTCGGCTTCTTCTCGGGGTACCAAGATTGCTTGTTTCTTGGCTAGTATCTCGAGTTCTTCGGATTTGTCTCTGTGCCATTTGATGGACTTCTCTTTTCTCCAAGAGTGTTCCGGTCTTGTTTGCTATTTCGATGGCTTGGACATCACACTCGAAAGCCTTTTTGAGGTCTCCTTTGATTGAAAGAACTCCAAATGAACTTGATCTTCAACTAGAACTAGTTATGTAGCTAATCTACTTCTAGTATGAACTAGAGCTTAGGTCTAGACTTGGCTGGACTTGGATGAATATGATTGATAATGAAATTGTTATTAGCCTCAGGGTCAGCTGGTCTTCTTATATAGTACTTGGCGATGAACATCAACCCTTGGATCAAACCGACCTTCAACAATGGTGTAGATAGAACCTCAAGATCGGTGGTAAACCGACATAAAAATGTGAGGGCGGCGGGTGGGACCCACGGCGGCCGGCCTATGTGGCAGCTTGGGCCGCCCGGGGGTGGCATGCCACCTCGGCATCCCGTCTTTTCTGGTGTCCTCACGGTATCTTCTAGAATGTTTTAGTCCACTTTTTCGGGTTGAGTTGCTTCACAGATAAGTTTGGTCTTTATTTGCCTTGTAATTATCTTGAATATCTGGAACCTTCTCCATTATTCTCTACATTTTCCTGTTAAGTCCCTGGAAAGTCATAGAATACCAAAACTCATGGAATTATGTTAGTTAGACCCCTAGACTTATGTTTAGTCTTTGACTTTAGCCCTTAATTCATGTTAAATAACTTAAAAATTTATAGTATAACATGTGTCAACAAGCTCCCCAAGCTTACCTCTTGCTAGTCTCTTAGCAAGACACAAAACAAAACATTAAACTTGGATCAGTGAGTTGCTACTACGCTATCACACCTCAAAAGTACACATTCCTTCAAAGCGAATTTCTCTCCGGATAAATAAAACTTTTCAAATCTTCAACTTACTCATATACCTTACCTTTTAGAACTTATAATTTTTTTCTTCAATCATGAGCAATTGAAAGATAGAAACGATCCAAGTCGAACACTATATTTCAAACTCTTTTGATCAACTGTCCTTCGGAGTTTTTACTAATTTTAAAATAAAACTCAAAGTTCTCGAGTGTGACACTCTCTAGTCTCTCAATTATGATAACTATGGATCCTCTCTTAGGTGATAAAGTAACATTGTTTATCTCTTATTAAATATATATTTTTAATTTAAGCAATAACACTTAATACTTTCTTTCTCTCATCCTATATCTAAAGCTTATATTTGGAGTTTATAGGTAGGAGAAAAAATTAAACTTGCTTACATATATTGTAAATTCAAGCAATGGATCCAAAGTCACAAATCACACTGATCAAGTGGTGCATGTGTATGGTGGATAGAATAGAGAATAGAAAGAATATAATAGAATAAATAGATAAGGAATATCTTACTTATGCACTACTGCTTGATTTAGGCTGCTTGGGAGGGTCGTTCGCACATAAAACCACAGCGGAAGGAGAAGCTCTCTAAAACCGTATTCTTGAGAATACTCCTAAAGCTAGAACCCATCCGAGTAGAACCCAAGCGTAAAACCGGAGGAAGTCTCTTGCTACTTTGCCGAATCTGAAACATCTTTAGAGAGACCCTCGCTTTGAACGAGAACCACAGAGACCGTATGGACGGATCTCCGTTTTTCGAGGAAGACCCTACTTGAACAATTTGGTAATACCTCAATTTACGAACAATGGAAGAAACCACTGTCCCAGTTGGCCTGAACCACCCCCCGACGAACTTTTTCTCGAGTCTATTAAGGAGCTAACCGCTATCATGAGTGCGGAATGGCTACAAGAGGAAGGGCCCTCTTTCGAAGAAATTCGATTGAACCATCCCTCTACGCCTATCATTTGCAAATACCAAGGGGACATAGTGGAGGTCATGTATAACCCTTTGTAGGCATAAACATCTTGTCCAAATCCTTTGCTCGGCGATGTGACATGGAAGCACCTAGAACCCACACAGCACGGACATTACGCATAGCACCTCGAACCATCATAAAATGCCTTGAGGTTATACACGACTAGATTCTTCTTCATAGGAATGTCAAAATATCTCTGGATTTTCATATTTTTTGATATCCAAGATTTTGACATCCCTAATCGGGCATCCCCGGAAAAGATTCTTGATCTACCACAAACCAGGGATTTAGATGTCAAACTAGGAGGCAAATCATTGTCCATACCGGTTACACGAGCCAAAAACTTCGATGGCGGACTCCCTCCATGAGTATGACACGCCCGAGGAGGTCAAAGGAGTCATGATCTATGAAAACCTGAAAGCGGACCTAGGGCGTGGCGCCCAATTCTTCATAGAAGAAGAGGGACGACTCGGGGCAAACCATAGAACTTCCCCAAGAGGAAGAGCTGACTCGACCTCCGGTTGAGCTTAAACCCCCCTGAGGCCTACACTATGTATTCCTAAAGCGGTGACACACAAACTCCGGTTATCATCAAATGATAAACTTAGTGACCGGGAGACGACCCAACTCATAGCCATTTTAGAGAAACATAGATCGGTCTTCGGGTATTCCTTACAAGACCTAAAAGGGGGTAAGCCCAACACTCGCACACATCGTATACCTATTGACCCTTCGGTACCCCATCACGCGAACCACGAGAAGGCTCAATAATGTGATGCGTGAAGTCGTGAAGAAGGAAGTTCTCAAACTTCTTCACTTATTTGGGATAATCTATCCCGTACCACATAGCGATTGGGTTAGCCCGGTCAAGTGGTCCCTAAAAAGGGAGGAATGATGGTCGTTGAGAACTCTAAGAACGAGCTCATTCCACAAAGACAAGTCCGTGGGGTGGAGAATGTGCATTGACTATAGAAAACTTAACAAGGCGACAAAGAAAGATCACTTCCCGCTTCCATTCATTGATGAGATTTGGAGAAGTTAGCAAAACATTCTTTCTTTTGTTTCCTTGACGGGTATTCCGGATACCACTAGATCCCGATCCACCCTAATGACCAAAGCAAGACCACCTTCACATGCCCTTATGGAACCTATGCCTCTTGTAGAATGTCATTCGAGCTTGTGTAATGCACCCCGCTTCCTTTTCGGTGTATGATGTTTATTTTCTCGGACATGATCGAAGAAATCATGGAAGTCTTCATGGGCGACTTCTCGGTCTATGGTAAGACTTTTGAAAGTCGCTCGAAGAATTTAGACAAGGTCTTTGTTGACGGTAATTAACGATATATTTTTCCGTCAACTTACTACCTAAAAGGGAGTAAAATTAAACCTTTTATACTCGGATGCATTTTACACTAATAAATTCCACTTGTAGTGTCTTGTATTTTATTTTTCTGATTTATAATAAAAGCAAGTGGAAAATCGACCGAGAATACGCCTTAGGAAAGCGCTATTGCCAAATTCCAAGCCCAAAAGCAAATCGTCCCAAAACATCAAATTTGGGCGGCGCACCTCGACCTACAACTTTTAGGGATGAAAGACGACACCCCACCAAAGGCGCAGGCCGGGGGGGGGGTGCGTGGCGCACCCATTGGTGCTGGCCGCACCCTCCTCGAGGCGGTTCAGCCCCACCTCGGGGAGGCGGTTCGTGCACCTTCAAACTGGTGGAACCGTCATGCGCTAGTCGGTTTGGTATACATGGAAGGTTATCTAGGTCGGTTTTGGTGTATTTTAGCATTTAGGACCCTACTCCAGGTGTATAAATAGATCCCATCTCTCCCTCTCTCAACACACACCATTTGGAGTCCAGCATACCAGCAATACCTCTCTCTACCACCTCTACCTCTCTCTCTTCTTCTACTTCTCCTTCTTCTTCTTCTTCTTTCTTCTTCTTTATTCTTTAGTAGTACCTGGAGTAGAAGAGTTACAAGGAGGGCTTGTCTCCTAGAAGAAAGAGCTTTGGTAATACATCTTCTCTATGGAGCATTCTTCTTAGTACAAGTCCTATATCCTATTTCTTGGCCTAATTTATGAACTAGAGTATAGTCTTGATCATGTTCTTGTGTTGATAGATAAACTAGCATATAGTTTAGATATCATAATCTTGACATGTTCATTACAGTTTATTAATGTCCTTCATATGCCTAACTTGATTAGAGGTGGGATATCGGTTCGTTGTTCCTTAGGGTTTGCTCTTGTTCTAGTCCGTCCATTCGACGAGTGGGGATCCTGGGGGGACAAGAGTAGTGCTCTAATACGTGGGCATGGTGCTCGGGTATTACGACACCTGCGGATATGAGTGCATGCCACGGTTGAGGGGGTAGGCGGCTTAGTCGTGACAAGCTCTGACCGTCCCTTGAAATCCCCCCCTTTTTCGCTTTGTCTTTGTAGGAGTTCGTAAATGCTTCCTATCGGGTCGTATGGTAACCAGGAAGTCTCCCTGATATCCTAGACCTAACCATGCCTAGATCAGTTTGCATATGATGTATAACTATTCATTGTAGGGCCAAGATTAGATAACATTAGAACTACTCCATTAGATTATTCTTTTATTCTTTTATATTTTCTTTATCCTTTATGCTGGTGGATTTCCAAGTGTGTGTCACACTATCCCTATACCGTATCACTTACCCCTGTTATGAACAACTTGGTTAAGCAATCACAATGTTCCTCTATTCATATGCCATGCTAAGTTATCACTCGCACGCTTTTCTCCTTTGGGCGAATATAAATAACGATACCCTGAATATTTCTGGGTGAAATGCTACAATGATAGATCCGTGCGCTTGCGGATGAATATCTACGATGGCAAGATCTATCCCGTTGACAAACTCATTTCGGATCACCGACATGTGTTGGTATTTTTTAGCGTAGCGAATAAATCCGCAAAAGCGCCACGGAAAGTACCGTTGTAGCTTTCACGGGAGTATTCAGGGGTATCGATTTCCATGGGGAACGAGAAGTGAACTGGAGCAAGCCCAAGGTCATCCAAAGACCATTTTTGGTAGGAAGAAAGAGGTTCTCTAAGGTTTTCCCAAAGTTACTAAATACCAAGTTCGGGCTTACTTAACCCTACTTACTACGGGCGATACGGAACCTTTCCGATTCTCGAAAAGACGGGAAACGGTGTCGGGGTCAGGCCGCCAAAAGCTCTCTGAAAACACCAACCCGTACGTGGTGGACTACAAAGGCCTGATCGGAGCTGTCACCCCCGGGGCTACCACAACTATTCTGTAGGTTTGGGCGCAATCTCAGGTAAACTCTAGCCTAGACACCACGTCTACACTAGCGGATACGAAACTAGTTCCGTACGAAAACTAGAACCTTCGGTCGAACGGAGATCCGTAAGTACAATCAAGTATGGACTGAATTTAGTAAAATAATAATATTGGAATTACCAGAAGATAACCTGGATCTTTCTCAGACGAGTCAGATCCGAAGAGGTACAAAGTTGAGGCGAAGCCGACAATCCCGGCTACTCCTCCGCTCTTTCCCTTTCACTCTCTTCCTCTTTTTCTAGATATACAACTAGGTGATGAACACCTAGAGGGACACTACTTCTTGATATAAAATGTGGAAGTGTTGCTCACAATGTAGGATGTGTGTTGTGTAGTGAGGAGTGCCTCTCTTTATATAGTGGAGAGGAGGAGGGAATGTAGGGTTCTCCTTGCTTGGAGGGAATGGAGGGTTCTCCTTGCTTGGAGGGAATGGAGGGCTTTCCTTGCTTCAAGGTGTTCATGGCGGGAACAAATGTTTGCACCGCATGCAACCGCCCCTTGAAGTCCGTAGCGAACCGCCAGAGAAAGGGCGGGAAAAGGCGCCAAAATTTTGGGCCGACCGCCTTGATCTTGCGCCGGTCGCCGCAAAGATGGGCCCCGTTTTGCCTCTCCTTTCTCTCGATGGGCTTGTGGGCCTTGGTAGATGGTTTCCGCTGGTGCAAAGTCCAGATGAGGCGTGGAATTGGCCTCCTTGCTTCCCTTTGCTCTTTAGCGTATTTCTGACTTTGCGCTTCCTACTTTATTTGGCATACTTTATTTGTATTTCCATAACATTCTCGCAAAACAACTTGAAACACCAAAACTCGTGGAACTCATTAGATAAATAATGTTTGGTTATGTTTTCACATGTGATATTGTATTAGTAGTTTACTTTGGTGGTAGTAAAACATGCATTAATTGAGTGTCAACAAGTTCCCCACACTTGGCTCTTTGCTCGTCCCGAGTAAAGGTTAATGATAAAGTAAGTATAAACATTGCAATTCAAGTTGTGAACCCGACATAAAAAGATCATCCCAAGACATACCTCATTACCGTGGGATATGTGGAGTATCTAACATATATTCTTGGGTGGTTGAGAAATGGAACGGCTTTGAACAAAGTCATCCTATTTTCACATCTTAGTAACTTGGAGTTTTTTTTTTTTTTTGAAATAAAGCATAGTTCACAAGTACTCCTCAAATGGTACTCTCAAATCGCTCAGTGGTGTATGTTTTTTCCTCACCAAAGGCATTTATAGCATTGCCTTCTTTTTCTTCCTATTTATAAAAGGCTTATGTGGAGCTCGGGTAGGAAAAAATTTGTGGGCACACTTGTATTGCATATTTTTGCTAGGTCAAACAATGGATCCTATTGGAGAAAAATGTCATACAATCAAATCAAGATGTGCAAGTGTGTGGATAAATATAGTGGCTATCCTATTTCTACTATGCTCCTTGAAATATCTCCCTTTATTGAGACTTTGGATAAAATATTTGTGAGAGCATGGGCTATCTTTTCATCTTTTGTTTCTCTTTTTTTTTTTTGGTAGAGAGGCGGGCATCTAAGTACCCATTGTTCTAATAGAGGACACTTGTCCATTTTTTTTTTTCTCTATTTTTTTTCTTTTGTTTGATGATAGCCTCATGTCTCTTTTTGGAAGACTTTTGAGAGGGAGATATCAATAAGTGTTTGGAGCACTTATTTTGAAGGAAACCTAACCGATATTTTTTTTCTCTTCTAGTGTAGGAGTAGAACATTTTTTTTATGGATCTAAGTGGGAAGCATGTTTTCGCGCCTACTCCCTCTGTGTGGGAGGAAATGATCAAACCGAGTTTGTAAATGGTCCTCCACCCGTTCCCGATGTGGGTTGGTGCTTTTTGTTCTACAATAACGTTCACCCTTCGTTCTGTAAATGTTAGTGATAGAGAATACCCGAAGGGAAACACCATTTATTTATTTATTTTTTATTGATGTAATTTTTTTTTTTTTACAGGGAGAGAGAGAGGTCAGGTTTTTATTCAAAACAAGACTAGGATAAAAGCAAGTCTATTATGTAGAACACAAAATTATTTATTTATTTTGTTATTATCAAACATGTTCATCCAACTTTCATTCAAACTCAAGCAAGACCAAGGTAAAGATTGCAACATACACATAGTCTTGGTTTATCTCCAACATTGAATATTACTTCTCACTTCTTATGAAAATAATTACTCTAAGTTCATTAATCAAGATTCAACACCATGTCAAATTTTGATTAAAGAAGGTCATTTCAACCTAAGCACCATGCTTAATTTGAAAGGGCTTATGAATGTACCATATATAAATACACCCAAACTAGAGCATACGACATAAACAAAGAGGAGCATTACTTTGCTTGATCATATGAAGATAAGAATGAGTAAATGAATTGGTGAACAATTATTACCTTTGCATTACCTCGAGTGCACTTTTACCGGCAAAGATATGTGGATGGAATCTTTGTAGATGCTACAACGGTTGATTTTCGTCGATATGATCCAACTCAGGGCAACCATCAATGCTTTAAGCTCTTTTTTTAAGCAATGCCAGTGCTCACATCATCTTTTATTCTCTTTTTTTAATGACACCTTGGTGTGTGTGGAACTCGAACTCACACCTTCCTCCCCCACACTTGAACTTTTGTGCAAAAGTCAACGTGTAAGGTCGTATGCGTCCTTTTGAGTGTGTTCCATCACCCATGAGCATTTAGAGTTTGTATTTGATGTAGCCTCATGTTCTCAAGCATCGCATGGTTCTTTGTTCTTCTTTGTCTCCTCCTCGAAATGGTTAGCAACAAGAATACCCGAAGGTGCATACTAGCTTGATAACTTATTCTTGCTTTTATTAATAAGAAAAGGTTCTCTTTTTTTTGTAAAAAACAACTTCATCGGAAGAGCGGGTTATCTCCGAAAGTGCTTTGTTTAAAGACGAAAGCTCATCCTTGGGAAACCCTTTTGAATTTGAAACCAATGTTGGTGAAGTGGTTTCCCCTTCGACACCAACCTTTGAGTGTCGACCAGTAAAAACTCATGCCGAGATACCACGAAATTTGCAAAATTTATGGTAGACAAAAGCATCTACAATAACCCTTTCAATTTTTTTTTATGAACTGAGAGCGAGAAGGGGTTGTAGATCATGATGAAGATGGCTGAGTTATGGATCGACTCAGGAGATTTTTCATATGAGCATGGAATGGATGGGACATTTAGAATGTAACTTCCATGTTTATTGATGAAATCTTCTATTTGTGGGGAGCACTTTCTTTTTCATGACAGATCAAGTTATCCGCAAAATATGGATTAGAAATTATTATTGCGGAGACTGTTTCACGCTCTCCCAAGTGATGATCAAGAATAAATTCTGATGAGACATCGTGTGTGGGCATAGGGGGAGAAGGTATAAAAATGTCTTCTATATGAATTGGTTCACCCTCTATGTGTTGTGAGTGTTCTTGATGTCTCATATAGGAATTCGAGGTGTATGATGATTCTGATATGAGAATTTCTAAAGCATTCCAAAAATCATCATCAAGGAAATGGTCATCCTCGAATTCAAAGGGGCATGCATAAGGATGGGATTCATCATCCCAAGAAGTGTGATTGCATGTTCCCTTAACGGGAGGTTCCTCGACAACAAATTATGAGAAGAATTTGAAGGAACTTCAAATTCGGGTTGTAAGTGCCTCCTTTTTGTTGGTCGGGGGCTTGACTCTATTGGATCTTCTAGAAACTCGTCATATATACCGATTGTATGTGGTGTTTTCTAATATCTTCTCTAGAATGGCTTTCCCCTCACTAATGGATTTATGCACAAACGAGCCTCTAGAAGAGAGGTCAAGTTGGAGAGCATACTCTTTGCTAAGACCAAGATAGAAGTGGCAAAGAATGACTTGGTCTAGCAAAGAAAGGTGTGGAACTTGTATTTATAAGACTTAGTAACCTAGCCCGGGATGCTCCTAGAGTCTCCTTCTCTTTTTTGTTTAAATCGAGAATTCTATTCGAAGGGCGCCGACTTTCGGGAATCGGGGAAGAAAGCAAGACAAAATCTGTCTCGAAGTTCAACCCAGTTTCGTGAACACCTCCAACGGTATGAGCATACCATTGTTTCGCTCTACCCAAAAGGGAGAACGGAAGCTTGATTTCCACTTGATGGTCTCTTGTGTCATGCCCGATAAAACGAGGCAAGAACACAAGTGCTCAAATTCCCGAAGGTGGCTATATGGATTTTCGTTTTGTCTCGCCCAGAGAAGGGTTGGTCTCGAACCATGGCTATGAAAGCGTGGCGAATTTCAAAGCCATTTGTAAGAATCGATGAGATGATGGTGGAGGCTCCAACGAATCGCCCTTTGGAGCCGAATGTTTATAGATAGGCGTTGAGTCCATGTGGTTGTGGTGATGGTGGTGGTAAGGTGCATAAAAATGGTGGTAAAAAAAAAAAAAAAAAAGATACACGGATGACTTAGTTTGATCCTAGAATAGCTACCGATTCCAAGAACGGCGCGCCGAGAAAGCTTGTTGGTATTTTTTAGCGTAAGCGAATAAATCCGCAAGCGCCGCGGAAAGTACCGATTGTAGCTTTCACCCGAGTATTCAGGGTATCGATTTCCACGGGGAACGAGAAGTGAAACTGGAGCAAGCCCAAGGTCATCCAAAGACCGCTTTTGGTAGGAAGAAAGAGGTTCTCTAAGGTTTTCCCAAAGTTACTAAATACCAAGTTCGGGGCTTACTTAACCCTACTTACTACGGAGCAGCGGAACCTTTCCGATTCTCGAAAAAGACCGGGAAACGGTAATCGGGGGTCAGGCCGCCAAAAGCTCTACGAAAAACACCAACCCGCACGTGGTGGACTACAAAGGCCCGATCGGAGCTGTCACCCCGGGGCTACCACAACTATTCTCGTAGGTTTGGGCGCAATCTCAGGTAAACTCTAGCCTAGACACCATGTCTACACTAGTGGATACGAAACTAGTTCTGTACGAAAACTAGAACCTTCGGTCGAACGGAGATCCGTAAGTACAATCAAGTATGGACTGAATTTAGTAAAATAATAATATTGGAATTACCAAAAGATAACCGGATCTTTCTCGACGAGTCGATCCGAAGAGGTACAAAGTTGAGGCGGCCGACAATCCCGCTACTCCTCCGCTCTTTCCCTTTCACTCTCTTCCTCTTTTTTCTAGATATACAACTAGGTGATGAACACCTAGAGGGACACTACTACTTGATATAAAATGTGGAAGTGTTGCTCACAATGTAGGATGTGTGTTGTGTAGTGAGGAGTGCCTCTCTTTATATAGTGGAGAGGAGGAGGGAATGGAGGGTTCTCCTTGCTTGGAGGGAATGGAGGGCTCTCCTTGCTTGGAGGGAATGGAGGGCTTTCCTTGCTTCGAGGTGTTCATGGCGGGAACAAATGTTTGCACCGCATGCAACCGCCCCTTGAAGTCCGTAGCGAACCGCCAGAGAAAGGGCGGGAAAAGGCGCCAAAATTTTGGGCCGATCACCCGCCGATCGCGCCGGCCGCCGCAAAGATGGGCCCCGTTTTGCCCTCTCCTTTCTCCGATGGGCTTGTGGGCCTTGGTAGATGGTTTCCCGGTGCAAAGTCCAGATGAGGCGTGGAATTGGCCTCCTTGCTTCCCTTTGCTCTTTAGCGTATTTTCGACTTTGCGCTTCCTACTTTATTTGGCATACTTTATTTGTATTTCCATAACATTCCTGCAAAACAACTTGAAACACCAAAACTCGTGGAACTCGTTAGATAAATAATGTTTGGTTATGTTTTCACATGTGATATTGTATTAGTAGTTTACTTTGGTGGTAGTAAAACATGCATTAATTGAGTGTCAACAACATGGTGGTTTACTTGGGAATGCCATCGGTGCATTTCTGACGCTTTTATCGGGATGGGTTTTATACCTGTTTCCTTTGAATGCGTTAAGAAATGCCAACAAGCATTTCTACGGCGCGATTCTTCGGGAGAAAAGCGTTGTGATATATAAAAAAATATAGCTAGCAATGAATATGAATTTGTGTGCGCGATGCCATTTGCTCATACAAGGCTAACTTTTACGTGTTTTCTCCCTGTTGTGGATGAAAACAGGATAGTGTATGTCGTTTTTCCTCCCCGGAAAACTTCATCTCCAATCGGAGGCACTCCTAAGGAAGAACCGGTCTCGTGCCGCTTCTTCTTCGCCGTAACCCCGAAACAGACGAAACCGACATCCTCGCACCAACCGCAACTCAAGCAATGGCCCGAAAGTCGCTTCGTGATTTCTCAACTTCCCGCTGTCACCAACGTGCCCATCGGGCCGGTGGTGAACGCGGCGCGAACAAAAACTTTGAGCTACTAACGGGCTAATCACCATGGTGCAGGCCAGTCCATTCGTCGTGGATCGCCGAGCGAGGACGCGAACGCCATCTCCAACACTTCCACGGAGCTATGCGACACCATCGTTATCAAGGGACGTCGAACCCGACGTCGCAAAGTTCGCCTGTTTCCCTTCTCCCTTGTGGGGAAGGCGGCGATGGTTCTACAAGGACAAGGAAGTCGTCGAGTATGTGGGCCAAGTGCTCCGCGACGCTCGCTAAGTTCTTCCCCATGGGCAAAACCAATGCCCCGAGGGGGAGAATCGCCAACTTCCGCCAGAACTTCGATGGAACCCATCCCGAGGCGTGGGAAAGGCTGCAAGAATACATTCTAGCATGCCCGCACCACGGATGGAGAACCGCTCGTGCCTTAACTTCTACAATGGTCTTACTGACCATATCCAAGGGGCACCTCGGACGCCGCCGCGGTGGCGCATTCCTATCGCCACCATCGACCGCAAACAGCCCCTCGATCGACAAAATGGTGGCAAACCGAGCCGGGCGAAGACAGAGCCTCGCCAAAACCCGTAAAGGCATGCATACCGCGGAAGGAGGCGGACATGCTTGCCGCGAAGATGGACGGCCGTCCGAAGAAGCCGGAAGAGCGCAGCCACAGATGCTCCTACCCCCACCGCACCCGCCTATACGCTACGACGCCACATGACATGTGAGACGGTGGTGAGGTTGGCCACTCGGGGATAATTGCCCCGAGACCCGTGAAGAAGCCGCCTTCATCAATAACAAAGAACGGGTATCGCCAACCGCAGCTAGGCTGGTCCAAAGCCACCATACCAAGGCAACCGGGGGTTCAACTCCAACTATAACCCCGGTCAGCCATCGTTGAAGGACCCGTCTTCGGGCCAGGCAAAAATTAACGAAAAACCTCACCAAAAGATGAGCCACCAAGACAAGATCTTGAGGGCGTGAATAACAAGCTCGAAGGGTTGACGCCACCGTGAAGAACCGCATTTCGGCTTTAACAAAATGATAGAAACACAACCGCCCGGATCGCTGCCCAAGTACCCGATTAACGACTTCGGGAAGGATCCTGGGGCAACCCGAGGTCCCACACGAGTCGGATTAACATGATATCTCCGAGGCTCGGCCGACCCAGAGCCGAGGAAGATCCCCGTGGACTCGCCATTCATTGCCAAGAAGGGAGATCCCCGGCGCCCGATCATCACCGCGCCATTGGCCCCCACAAGTTTGCAAATGCATTCGTGAGGACGGGGGCCAGCATCAACGTGATGTCCAAGATCACCTTCAACAAGATCCATGGAGGAACGCTTACCCCCGCCACTTTCGTCCTCCAAATGGCGGATCGATCCAACAAGGCGACGTAAGGGATCTTTGGAAGACATGCCGATCAAGATCCAAGATGAATACGTCCCCCGTTGCACTTTGTGGTCCCGGACATGGGCCCAAAGGAGGATGTGCCTCTCCTCCCGGGGAGGCCATTTCTTTTATACCGCCAAGGCCGACATAAGTCCGGGGAAGGGCTTCATTGTCTTCCACATCAAGGACAAGGCGGTAAAGTGCCCATTCATAGGGTACGGGCAACACACCCGGCAATTACCATCATCAAAGCCGGTGTGGAATGTCGAAGGATCGACTCGAGACCCGGAAAGTACCTCCCCATGATGAAGCGAGGGGAGAGTCGACAGTCGACTATAAATAACCCGCTTATCCGAAAAAAAAAAAATGAGGTATACCCAAAAAAAAAAAAAAGAGAAGGGTATATCCAAAAAAAAAAAAAAAAAATGGGGTATATGTGAAAAAAGAGAAGGGTATATCCAAAAAAAAAAAAAGAGAAGGGTATATCCAAAAAAAAAAAAAGAGAAGGGTATATCAAAAAAAATGATTTATATATACTTATATATATTTATAAAATATTTTGAAAAAACTAAAAATAAAAAGTTTTTCATAAATAAAATAAAACTTTATTTAAAAAATTAAAGAAAAAAATATTTTATACATAAAAACTATAAACAAAAATAATTTTAAAATAATTTTTCTAATTAAAAATAAATTTAAATTTGAAAATTTTTGGAGAAATTCAAAAAAGGGAGAATAAATTTGAATCGGACAAGCGCCACAACGGGCACAAACTTTTCGAGAACCACTAACACGCCCGGCCAAAATTGGGCCACTTTGGCCTTAGGTGTGGTGCACACAAGCACCCCAAGGTGCGACCGCACCCTCCCCGGGCGCGCCAATCGTGTTCAAATTTGTTCATTTGCTTCAATTATTTGTGTAAAACGGCCCTTGGCCGTGCGCTCGGCTATAAATAGTCCGGTTACTGGGTGTGAGAGTCCACACCTCTCATTTTCACCCTCTCTCACTCTCACACTCTCTCCCGCTTGTTCTACACCCAATTTCTCCACCAAAAATATTGTGCCAAGCATGATTTCGGGTGTGGAAGTTCATACTTTCAACTAACCCTTGCACACCCGAAGTCTCGCTCAATCGTTTTTGTAGCGACCATGAAGAAAGCCGGAAGATCTTCGTGGGTTGAGGCGGTCGTCAAGGCACGATTCGCGGCATACAAGTGCAAGCTCCGCCCTCAACTTTGACGACGTTGAAGACTCCCCCCATGCAAGAAGACGCCGCACCCGTCGGGGACGAAGCTCAAGCTCCCGACGACGACGTAAGACGCCAGCGTCGTACCTCGACATTCGCGGAGATCGGGAGATGCAAGCATATCTCCTACTCAAGGATCGTGTGTTCCAACACACGCCCGGAATCGACCCCGAGCTCCTCGAACAAACAGGTATGGATAACGAATTTCCCATCCTTTGAGAGCGGTCGGGTGGCGGGACATTCCCCCCTCGAGGAGGAAGGTTCTCGCCTCCTAACAATCCATTTCTTTTGCACACTAGTAGAGGACCAGCCGGGTATTTCTTTTCAGCCTTTTTGGTACACATTATCATATTTTGTGGGCGGACCTAGCTCGTCACCGGGGTTTTTCTCGAAAGATGTGCATTAAACATAGATCTTTGCTCTCCCGGCCCGTTAGACATCACTTTTGGGAGGAAATATCCAGGTGCTCATGAAACTGGACCTTTCAAACCTCGCCACTCACAGCATCCAAAGACCCATCACTTAGATTTATCCACCGCTGGATCTCGTTGGACGTTGTTTCCTAGATTTGGGGTTAGATGGGTGAATGAAATTGAATTAAAATTACTCTATGCTATTATCCACAAGGAAAAAGTAGCTCCAAAGTGGTAGAGATGTGCGTGAATCTTTTACACAATATCACAAAAGTCGCTGTTCTGCCACTTGCACATCCCTTATCACACGCCGCTTATGCGATTGGAGCTTTGGAAAATCAGCAAAATAGAGTACATTTCCACACCCGGAAGAATATTGGACCGTCGCGCAGCCTTGTACGTGGGCACTTAATTAAGATTTTACCATCGGGCTAACTTGGTCATCTTTTTCCCTCGGCTATGCAACTATAGTTCGGTTACCTAACCCGGACTTACAGTTGTATAAAAGCGGGTACTAACATTTGAGCTCGAGATGTTAATAGTTTGTGCGGGGAAAGATACCCCAGCTCTTCACGCAGCATCAAGAGACCGGAAGTTGGATCTTCCTCCCATGGCCCCTACGCTACACCTCAGCCCGCGGCCTACACCGGTGTTCCAGGCAAAGATGGCCTCACCCTATGGGGACCCGGGGGTAATACCCGGTATGATCCTACGTGGGAGCCGCCCTCATTAACACCGGCACCATCGAGCGGTGGCCTCGAAGGAGATACAAAGCAGCATGGAGGGCCAACAGATTTGACTTTGAAGACAGCTCCGACGATATGCCCCCCGCCACCAAAGATGTGCAACCACCACAAGGGGTGGAGGCTATCGGTATCCAGCTGCAAAGCACCTCGATGTCCGCACTAGGAACATTGAGTACACGCCAATTCCCATGTGCAACATACCGCATGCTGGGCGGCCAGAACCGGGAGGAGCAGAAGTCAACAGAGATGGACTCGGTTTGGAGTCCAACATGGCCACGCGCGCCGACGCGAGGAAGCATTCTCGGGAGGTATCAAGGCTTCGATCCCCGATCTCTAGGCCTCTTGAGATAGGTTGGGGAGGACCCCCACTGGGTATCACTGCATTGCATATTTATTTTTCATCAATCTTTATTTTATTTTAGCATGTTTACATTTCAAGAACCTTGCATTTAAAAAAAAAAACTAAAAACTAAAAAAAAAAAAAGAATGTATTACCAAAGCTAGAATAAGTAACTCTTCTTGGTGCCTCAATGCTTATGTGTAGGAGCTATAAAAATGATTAGTCTTAATCCCTTGTTGAAATGATGAATAGTTGCTCTGTTTTTATGCTTTGCATGTGCCTAGTTTATAATTCGAAGTTCTCTAAAGTTTGGGTTTAGTGGCTAATTCTAAAACTCATCATGAAAAACCCGATTCAAGTGGGTTGCATATGCTCTATCTAGTCTAAGTTGTTGCCTCATATGATATGGTACAAATGGATTTGCTATGACTTCGTCCAAAAGAGAAACTTGACATCCGGGAATTTATGTTTTAAAAAAGAGAAATGTCTATGGGCTATGCTAAAAAAAAAATGAGGTGAAAAATGGACAAGTGTCCGAGGGCGAGAAGAGCCCACATCTCGAAAGAAAAAAAAAAAAAGAAAAGAAAAAAAAAAAGAGAGGAAATAAAAGACGTAAGTCTAGGGCGAGTAGAGCCCACCTCTCAAAAAAATATAATAATAGCAATAAAGCCCATGCTTTTTCGAAAAAGAAATAAATATTTATCTAAATAAAATCCCGGATAAAAAGAGGATCAAAAGGATGAACGATAAGCACCTCTCGTTATAACCGTTCTATTCGGCAATCGCCCAAGGCTTTGAGAAAAGCTAGAAAGCCCCGCTACGATGAAGGGTAATAAAAGGGTGTGAAAAAGATGTGCCATTTTATTCAAACTATAGTAGAAAATCTTATTATAACCCTGGCACTTGTAAAATGTAATCGGCATAGTAGCAACTCCTGATCAACAACCAAGTACTTATCTCTTTTGCTCGAGGACGCGCAAAGGGTAAGCTTGGGCGAGTTTGTTGACGGTAATTAACGATATATTTTCCGTCAACTTACTACCTAAAAGGGAGTAAAATTAAACCTTTTATACTCATATGCATTTTACACTAATAAATTCCACTTGTAGTGTCTTGTATTTTATTTTGCAGATTTATAATAAAAGCAAGTGGAAAATCGACTGAATACGCCTTTAGGGAAAGCGCTATTGCCAAATTCCAAGCCCAAAAAGCATATCGTCCCAAAACATCAAATTTGGGCCGAGCGCACCTCGGCCTACAACTTTTCATGATCTTAAAAGACGACACCCCACCAAGGCGCAGGCCGAGCCGGGGCCTGGGGGCGCAGCGCACCCATTGGTGCGTCCCGCACCCTCCCCGAGGGCGGTTCGGCCCACCTCGGGAGGCGGTTCGTGCACCTTCCAAACCGGTGGAACCCGTCATGCGCTAGTCGGTTTGGTATACATGGAAGGTTATCTAGGTCGGTTTTGGTGTATTTTAGCATTTAGGACCCTACTCCGGGTGTATAAATAGATCCCATCTCTCCCTCTCTCAACACACACCATTTGGAGTCCAAAGATACCAAAGACCTCTCTCTCTACCACCTCTACCTCTCTCTCTTCTTCTACTTCTCCTTCTTCTTCTTCTTCTTTCTTCTTCTTTATTCTTTAGTAGTACAGAGTAGAAGAGTTACAAGGAGGGCTTGTCTCCTAGAAGAAAGAGCTTTGGTAATACATCTTCTCTATGGAGCATTCTTCTTACAAGTCCTATATCCTATTTCTTGGCCTAATTTATGAACTAGAGTATAGTCTTGATCATGTTCTTGTGTTGATAGATGAACTAGCATATAGTTTAGATATCATAATCTTGACATGTTCATTACGATTTATTAATGTCCTTCATATGCCTAACTTGATTAGAGGTGGGATATCGGTTCGTTGTTCCTTAGGGTTTGCTCTTGTTCTAGTCCGTCCATTCGACGAGTGGGGATCCTGGGGGACAAGAGTAGTGCTCTAATACGCGGGCATGGTGCTCTGGGTATTACGACACCTCGCGGATATGAGTGCATGCCATGGTTGAGGGGTAGGCGGCTTTAGTCGTGACAAGCTCGACCCGTCCCTTGAAATCCCCCCCACCGCCGTCTCAGGCCGTAGGAGTTCGTAAATGCTTCCTATCGGGCCGTATGGTAACGGGGAAGTCTCCCCGATATCCTAGACCTAACCATGCCTAGATCAGTTTGCATATGATGTATAACTATTCATTGTAGGGCCAAGATTAGATAACATTAGAACTACTCCATTAGATTATTCTTTTATTGTTTTCTATTTTCTTTATCCTTTATGCGGGTGGATTTCCAAGTGTGTGTCACACTATCCCTATACCGTATCACTTACCCCCCCTGTTATGAACAACTTGGTTAAGCAATCACAATGTTCCTCTATTCATATGCCATGCTAAGTTATCACTCGCATGCTTTTCTCCTTTGGGCGAATATAAATAACGATACCCCGAATATTTCGGGTGAAATGCTACAATGATAGATCCATGCGCTGGATGAATATCTACGATGGCAAGATCTATCCCGTTGACAAACTCATTTCAGATCACCGACATGGTGGTTTACTTGGGAATGCCATGGGGTGCATTTCGACGCTTTTATCGGGATGGGTTTTATACCATTTTCCTTTGAATGCGTTAAGAAATGCCAACGCCGATCTTGCAACGATGCCAAGAAAAGGACACGGTACTAAATCGGGAAAAGTGCCATTTCATGGTCCGAGAAGACATCGTCCTTGGACACTTAGTGTCCGAGAGGGGAATTGAGGTAGATAGAGCTAAGATAGACGTTATCGAAAAACTACCTCCCGGTAAATGTCAAAGGGATCCAGTTTTTCCTAGGCCATGCGGGTTTCTATAGGAGGTTCATAAAGATTTTCCACAAATCTCGAGACCCTCACGAACCTCGCTAGCTAAGGACGCACCTTTTCGACTTCACAGATGAGTGCATGCACGCTTCGAAACCCCCTCAAGAAAGCACTCATCTCGCTTTCCGATCATCCAACCCCGGATTGGTCGTCGCCATTTGAAATCATGTGCGATGCTAGCGACTATGCCGTTGGTGCGATCTTAGGCCAAACCAAAGACGAAAAGCGAAAACATGCAATCACATATGCTAGCAAGACTCTAATCAGGGGCCCAAATTAACTACGCCACCACGTAAAAAAGAGCTCCTTGCGTAGTCTTCGCTATCGAGAAATTCGCTCTTACCTAGTGGGTGCAAAGATAATCATTTACACCGATCACACTGCACTTAAATATCTCGCTCACTAAGAAAGATGCGAAACCTCGGTTGATACGCTAGATTCTTCTACTCCAAGAATTCGATATAGAAATAAAGGATAAAAAGGGAGTAGAAAATACCATTGCAGATCATTTGTCGCAAGCATGCAAGTCACTAACATGCAGTGAAACTCCAATCAATGACTACATGCTTGTGACGACATGCTACTAAAGGTGTCGGACTCAATCCATGGTATGCAAATATTGTCAACTTTATGGTTGCGAGGATATGTACCACCGGAGAGGACAAGCGAAATTGCAAGTAGAAAGCCGACGACACCTTTGGGATGAACCCCGTACCTATCTGCAGTATGTGGTGGTGGCCCGAGAAGATGTGTACCGAGGGAAGAGGGGATGCAAATCATTGAGAAATGTCATGCATCACCCTATGGTGGCCATACCGAGTATTCCGCACACAAGCCAAAATTTAGCAGTGCGGATTTTACTGGCCAACAATGTATGAAGACACAAAAGAATTTATCGAAGATGCTCAGCCGCCAAAGAACCGTAAATATCATTTGCTTGTGATGCAATGCCCCTACACTACAACCTTCAAATAGAAATATTTGATGTGTGGGGCATTGACTACATGGGGCCATTCCCTAAGTCCCATGATTGCGAGTACATCCTGGTGGCAGTGGATTATGTGTCAAAATGGGTAGAAGCAATGCCATGCAGCCGCCGCCGACGCCAAACATGCACGCAAGATGTTTCACGAAGTGATCTTCCCCCGTTTCGAACACCACGTATGGTGATAAGTGACGGAGGATCACACTCCCGTGGACAAATCATTCGAGCATTCCCCGAAGGAACTTGGCGCCAAGCACAACATCGCTACCCCATACCATCCGCAAACCGGCGGAAAGCCGAAACCTTAAACAAGCGGATCAAAAACATACTCCGTAAGACGGTTAATGAGATGGGAAAATTTTGGAAAAACAAGCTACCGATGCTCTCTCGGGCATACCGGACGATAGTCTCGAGCTCAAATGTTAGTACCGGCTTTTATACAACCTGTAAGTCAGGGTTAGGTAACCGAACTATAGTTGCATAGCCGGGGAAAAGATGACCAAGCTCGCCCGATGGTAAAATTTTAATTAAATGCCTCGTATTGCCGCGCGCAGCCGTCCAAGTACTCTCACGGGTGTGGAAATGTACTCTATCTCGCTGATTTTCCAAAGCTCCAATCGCATAAGCGAGGCGTGTGATAAGAGATGTGCAGTGACAGAACATCGACTTTTGTGATATTATGTAGAAGATTCCTACACATTTCTACCATTGGAGCTACTTTTTCCTTGTGGACAATAGCATAGAGTAATTTTAATTCAGTTTCATTCACCCATCTAACCCCATGTCTAGGAAACAAAGTCAACGTGATCCAAGCGGTGGATGAATCTAAGTGATGGGTGCCGGATCTATGAGTGGCGAGGTTTGAAAGTTCGGTTTCATGAGCACCGGATATCTCCTCCCAAAAGTGATGTCTAACAAAGCCGGGGAGAGCAAAGATCTAAGTTCATTGCACATCTTTCATAAAACCCCAAAGTAATGAGCTAGGTCCGCCCATAAAACATGATAAGGTGTACCAAAGAGACGGAAAGAAATTCCTAGTTGGTCCTCTACTAGTGTGCAAAAGAAATCGAATTGTCGAGGCGAGAACCTTCCTCCGAGGGGGGGAATATCCCCGCCACCCATTTGCTCTCTAAAGGATAGGAAATTCATTGTCCATACCTGCTTGTTCGAGGAGCTCGGGGTCGATTCCGGCGTGTGTTGAAACACACGATCCTTGAGTAGGAGATATGCTTGCATCTCCGGTCTCCGCAAATGTCGAGGTACGATGCGTCGGCTTCGTCGATTGTCGGGGAGCTTGAGCTTCTTCCGACGGGTGCGAGATCTTCTGCACGGGAGAATCTTCGAGGTTGTCGGTTGAGGGCTAAGCTTGCACTTGTATGTCGTGAGTCGTGCCTTGATGACCGCTCAACCCCGAAGATCTTCCCGGCTTTCTTCATGGCTACACGCAAAAATGATTGAGCGAGACCCCGGGTGTGCAAAGGTTAGTTGAAAGTATGAACTTCCACACACCCGTAATCTTGCTCGGCACAATGTTTTTGGTGGAGAAAATGGAGTGTAGAACAAGCGAGAGAGTGTGAGAGTGAGAGAGGGTGAAAATGAGAGGTGTGTGCTCACACCAGGTGCCTAGGCTATTTATAGCCGAGCACATGGCCGGGCCGCTCCACACAACGGATCGGAGTCGTTGGCGGTTTGAGCCGAATCGGCGCCAGAGGGAGGGTGCCGCCGCACCTTAGGTGCGCTAGCGCACCCCCGCCTCGAGGCCGTTGTGGCTCAGTTTTGGTCGGGCGTGCTCAACGGTCACGAAAAGTTCGTGGGTCGTTGTGTGCTTCGTCCGGATTCGACCGTTTTCTCCCCTTTTTTGAATTTCTCCAAAATTTTCAAATATAAATTTATTTTTAAGTAGAAAATTATTTTAAAAATATATTTTTTTTGTATATAAATTTTATATAGAAAATATTTTTTCTTTATTTGAATATTTTATTTATGAAAATTTTTATTTTAGTTTTCTAAAATATTTTATAAGACAATAAATATATAAATCACTTTTTTTTAAATATACCTTTTTTTTTTTTTTTTTTTTTATATACCCCATTTTTTTTCTTTTTAGATATACCCCATTTTTTCAGATAAGCGAGGTTATTTTTTAGTCACTGTCGACTTTCCCGCCTTCGGGCGGAGGGTATCTCGCTTCCGGGGTTTCAGAGTCGACCCTTCAACATTCCACACCGGTCTTGATGATGATGATTGCCGGGTGTGTTGTTGCTTTGTACCCAATGAATGGACACTTAACCGCCTTGTCCTTGATGTGGAAGACGATGAAACCCTTCCCCGCATCGATGTCGGCCTTGGCAAAGATAAAGAAATGGTCTCCCAGGGAGGAGAGACACATCCTCCTTTGGGCCCATGTCCGGGACCACAAAGTCTGGGAGGATGTATTCATCTTGATTTTGATCGCATGTCTTCCGGTATTCCCTCCGGGTCGCCTTGTTGACTCGATCCGCCATTTGGAGGACGGTTGGCGTGAGTAAGCGTTTCCTCCATGGATCTTGTTGAAGGTGATCTTGGACATTACGCCGATATCGCCCCCAAGTCACAAAATGCATTGGCAAAGTTGTGGAGGCCAATGGCACACGGTGATGATAGGACGCCTAGGATCTCCCTTCTTGGCAATGAATGGCGAGTCCGAGGGATCTTCTTGACTCTCCGGGTTGATGGTGAGCCTCGAGTTAATCGACTCGTGTGGGACCTCAGGTTGCCCCAGGATCCTTCCCCGAGTCGCATCGGGGCACTTGAGCAGCAATCGGGCCGGTGTGTCTCTATCATCTTGTTAAAGCCGAGCCTGGTTCTTCTGACCGGCGTCAACCCTTCGAGCTTGTTATTCACACCCTCCAAGATCTTGTCTTGGTGGCTCATCTTTTGGTGAGATTTTTTTGATTTTTGCCGGCCCGCATCGGGTCCTTCAATGATGGTGACCCGGGGTTATAGTTGGAGTTGTACCCACGGTTGCCTTGGTATGGTGGTTCGATCGGTTATTATTCGGCCCCGCCGCGGTTGGCGGTACCCGTTGTCGTTGTTGATGAAGGCTTCTTCCACGGGTCTCGTGGCGATTATCCCCTCGAGTGGCCAACCTCACCACACGTCTCACATGTCATGTGGCGTCGTGGTGTAGACCGGGCGCGGGCTGGGTAGTAGCTTCGTCTTTGCGCTCTTCCGGCCTCTTCAGCAGCCAGAGTCTATTTTTGCGGCAAGCATATCCGCCTCCTTCACGGTATGCATGCCTTTTTGTGTTTTGGCCAGGGCTCTGTCTTCGCCCCAGCTCTGGTTTGCCACCATCTTGTCAATCAGGGCTGTTGCCTGATCTATGGTGAGCGATAGGAATGCGCCACCAGCAGCGGCGTCGAGGTGCCCCTTGGATGTGGCCGTGAGACCATTGTAGAAGTTCCGAGCACCAGCCAGTTCTCCATCCCCGTGGTGCGGGCATGCTAGAATATATTCTTGCAGGCCTCTCACGCCCTCGGAATGGGTTCCATAGAATTCTGCGGAAATTGGCAATCCTTCCCTCGGGGCATTGGTTTTGCCCATGGGGAAGAATTTAGCGAGGAACGCCGCGGAGCACTTGGCCCACATACTGACGACTTCCTTGTCCTTGTAGAACCACTATTTCGCCTTCCCCACGAGGGAGAAGGGAAACAGTGGCGAGCCCGATAACGTCGGCCCGACGCCCTGATGACGATGGTGTCGCATAGCTCCGTGAAGTGTTGGAGATGAGCGTTCGCGTCCTCGCCCCCGCCGATCCACCAGAATGGACTGGCCCGCACCATGGTGATTAGCCCAAAGTATGAAGCTCGAAGTTTTTATCCGCCCGCGTTCACCGTCGGCCCGGTGCCGGGGCACGTTGGTGAGCGGCCGGAGTTGAGAAAATCGCGGCCGGGCCATTGCTTGAGTTGTGGTTGGTGCGGGGATGTTGGTTTCGACTCGCGGGGTTCCGCCAAAGAAGAAGCGGCACGAGACCGGTTCTTCCTTAGGAGTGCCTCTCGGATCGGAGATGAAGTTTTCCGCAGAAAAAAACCCGACATACACTATCCCGTTTTCATCCGCAAATGTTAGAAAACACAAGAAGTTAGCCCGTATGAGCAAATGGCATCCACGCACATCACGTCGTATTCATAGCCGCCTATTTATTTATTTTTTCACAATGCTTTCCCCAAGAACGGCACACGAAATGCTTGTTGGCATTTTAACGCATTCAAAGGAAATAGGTATAAAACCCATCCCAATAAAAGCGTTTAAAATGCACCGATGGCATTCCCAAGTAAACCAACATGTCGGTGATCCGAAATGAGTTTGTCAACGGGATAGATCTTGCCATCTTAGATATTCATCCGCAAGCGCACGGATCTATCATTGTAGCATTTCACCCGGAAATATTCAGTGGTATCGTTATTTATATTCGCCCCAAAGGAAAGCATGTGATTGATAAATTAGCATGGCATATGAATAGAGAAACATGTGATTGCTTAGGACCAAAATGTTCATAACAGGGGTAAGTGATACGGTATAAGGATAGTGTGACACACACTTAAGAATCCACCAGCAAAAAGGATAAAGAAAATAGAAAAGAATAAATGAATAAATGAATAACCTATTGGAGTAATTCTAATGTATCTAATCCTCGGCCATACAAATGAATAGTTAGAATCATATGCAAACCGATCTAGGCATGGTTAGGTCTAGGATATCGTGGAGACTTCGGGTACCATTACGGACCATAGGAACCATTTACGAACTCCTACAAAGACAAAGCGAACGTGGGGATTTCAAGGGGACGGACAAGGCTTGTCACCACCAAGCCGCCTACCCCTCAACCGTGGCATGCACTCATATTCGCAGTGTCGTAATACCCGAGCACCATGCCCACGTATAGAGCACTACTCTTGTCCCCCCCAGATCCCCACTCGTCGAATGGGACGGACTAGAACAAGAGCAAACCCGAAGGAACAACGAACCGATATCCCACCTCTAATCAAGTTAGGCATATGATGATCGATAAAGAACTGTAATGAACATGTCAAGATTATGATATGTAAACTATATTCTAGTTCATATACCAACACAAGAACATGAACAAAACTATACTCCAGTTCATAAGTTAGACCAAGAATATAGTAATAGGACTTGCAAATAGAAGAATGCTCCATAGAGTAGATGTATTACCAAAGCACTTTCTTCTAGTAGACAAGCCCTCCTTGTAGCTCTTCTACTCCAAATACTACTAAAGAATAAAGAAGAAGAAGAAAGAAGAAGAAGGAGTAGAAGAAGAGAGAGAGGTAGAGGTGGTAGAGAGAGAGGTATTCTTTGGTTTTTTGGACTCCAAGTGGTGTGTGTTGAGAGAGGGAGAGAGAGGGATCTATTTATATACTTGGAGTAGGGGCCTAAATGCTAAAATACACCAAAACCGACCTAGGATACCTTCCTTCTTTTGCCAAAACCGACCAACCCATGACGGTTCTCCCGTTTTGGAAGGTGCACGAACCACCTCCCCGAGGTCGGGCCGGAACCGCCTCGAGGGGGGGCGCGGCCGCACCAATGGGTGCGCGCACCGGGCGTGGCCCCGCCCGCGTCTCGTGGGATGTCGTCTTTGTCCTCGAAAAGTTGTAGGCCGGCTGCGCCGCCCGCATTTGATGTTTTGGGTCGATTTGCTCTTGGGCTTGGATTTACGCAAGCGGTTGAAATCTCATGTTTGGTTTTGGGAATTGATGACGACACTTGTGGACTAATCCTTTGCTCTAAGTGTGTACCTTAAGAAAGGATTAGGTGAATGATAAGAAGCATGATGATCATGAACATGGACGATGATGATGTACATGATGGATCGTCAAGCTCGATGATCGGCTTGAGAGGAACCAGGGAGATCAAGGCAAAGGTATACTTGATAGGGGTTTTCCTTTTCGTGATCAAGACACGATAGAGCCGCGGTGATCACATTATAGGATAGATAGCCGACTATCAAGAGGGGATGCCGCGACAATCCTTGCATGAAGTGCTTCTAGGTCCAATTGACTTGCATTTGCATTTAGGATTGAGAGCACTAATTTGTTCTTGTCTAACCGACGCGACATGCTAACACAAGTGCTCATGGGACACATTCGGTGTTGGCAACTCAAGACAAGAAGCATACCTTGGAAAGATGAAAAGACGACGACGCAAACGAAGAAGCGTAACTTTTTGCGCGCCGACGCTAATCGCCGGCCGCGCGCAAGCGCAAAGGTAAAGTTCAAAACCGGGCGCCCGACAAAGGCCCGGCGACTTGCGCCGACGCTCCCGGCGACGGCGCCGACGACGGGCCGGAATCGATCCGCAAGGCCCGCGCCGTGGAAGACCCGCTGTCGAGGAGGTTTGAACGGCGCCCGGGCGCCGGCCGCGGCGCGTCCGCGCACCCGTGAGAGCTTGTCGGGAGACTCCCCGCCCGACGACGCCGGGCGCGCCCAACGCCAAAGGCGCCGGGCGCCTGAAGACAGGGCCGCCGCCGGGCCGCCCGGCGGCAGCGCAGCGAAGAGGCGCTTGGAACCAACGGCTCTATTTCGACTCTGGGGTCTATATATAGTGCCATGGCCGGTTCATTTGTCACTCTTCTTGCACATTTGAACACCTACACACTTGTGAGCCAGAGACTCCTCTCCACTCATCTCTTCACTCTAACTTCGAATCTTGAGTGAGATTGAGAGTGATAGAAGTGCATTGCTTGATTAGTCTTGCATCTAGAGGCACTTCATCCTTGAGAAGCCGCGGGATTCTTGTTTTCTTGGGAATTTGCTTGGTTCCCTAGCGGCTTGGAGCAAGAGGCGGTGTTGAGCTCAAGTGGAGCTTGTTTGAGGCCACACCGGGTGGTGATTGTGAGGGGTCGTTCCTTACCCCGCGGGGAGATTCGCGAAAGGAGCACTAGTGAATTGCTCGTGGCTTGTTGGACCCTCTCTTGTGATTGTTGCTTGAGCTCCCATAGGGGATTTGGCAACCGGCCATTAAGCTTGGCAACATCAAGTGAGTGTGTCGCCACAACGAGGACTAGCGTGCCGGCAAGCACGTGAACCTCGGTAAAAATCATCATGTCAATTGTGTGCTTGCTCGTTGGAGATTTCATATTGATCACGTTGATTGGCTACAACCCCTACACTCCGCGGTGGTATTGTATTCTAGCATCTTTGCATTACTTTCACTAGTATACTTGTGTAGGCTTGCTTAGCTTGAGTAGTGTCTTTAGGTTGCTTAGTCTAGATAGCTCCTAGTTGGTAAACTAGTTAGACTTGCTTGTTCACCTAGGGGTAAAGATAGAGACTTAGCCTTGTGTGAATTAGAGACAATAGAATTGACTTGTGGCTTGCATAGCTAGTTGAAGCATTGCTTAATTGCTACGCCATCTTATTTACTAACCGCTTTGCTTAGTGTTGTTTGAAGAATTTTAATAGGCTATTCACCCCCCCCTCTAGCCATTAGGACCTTTCAAGTGGTATCGAGCGAGGCACCGTTGTTTGAGAGGCTTAACAACCTACGGTGACAAAATGGCGTTGAGTTTTCATGTCAACAACACCAAGAAGGCGCCACCTTTCGATGGCACCAACTTTGCCTATTGGAAGGTGAAGATGACCGCACACCTCAAGTCAATCAATAGAGAAGTGTGGGTTGTGACCGAGAACAAGTTTGAGGTGGCAAAACCAAATGAGCCAACTCCGGTTGAAGAAAAGAAACTATATGCCAATGATGTGGCCGTGAGTGCTTTCCATGAGGCATTCAATGATAGAGTGTTTGAGCAAGTCAAGACACTCACCGTGGCTCATGACATTTGGAAGAAGCTAGAAGCATGCTATGAGGGCACCGGAAAGGCGCCAAGCAAGCCAAGGCATACATAAAGCTTGAGCAATTCAATAGCTTCAAGATGGAAGATGATGAGAGCGCGCTGGGAGATGTTACACCGCATGCAAGTATTGGTGAACGATCTCAATGCACTTGGTGAAGAGATCAAGGACAAGACCTTCAACATGAAGTTCTTGAGGTGTTTGCCTGGAGAGGTTTGGGATGTTCATCACGGTGCTTGTGAGAACAAACTTGAAGGATTTGACTCCCAACCAATTGCTTGATGAGGTCATGACCGATGATTCATATAGAGATGATAAGAAGAAGCAAGAGCTCATCAACAAGGCAAACAAGAAGGTCAAGGATGAAGAGAAGAAAGAGGACAAGAAGAGCTTGGCACTCAAAGCTAGCTCATCATCCAAGGGCAAGAAGAAGAAGGAGGAATCAAGTGATGAGGAGGATGGCACTTCTACTAGTGGAAGTGAGATTGATGAACACATGGCCCTCTTTGTGAGGAAATTGGGCAAGTATGTGAAGAAGAGCTACATCTCATCAAAGAAGAACAAGAAGAAGCAATCATTCAAGAAGAAGACCAAGGATGGCAAGAATGAAGGCAACATGACATGCTTTCGTTGCCATGATGATAGTCACTTGATTGCGGAGTGCCCATACGATAGTGATGATGAGAAGGGCGTCAAGAAGGCAAGAAAGAAGAATGATGCCAAGAATGAGAAGGAGAAGAAGCCTAAGAAGAAGAATGAGTCCCATGTGGCTATGTGGGATAGTGATGGCTCATCTTGTTCAAGTGATGAAGAGGAGGACAAGAAGAAGAAGAAGGGACAAGCTCACCTTGCCATGCATGACAAGATCTCCCTCTTCGACACTCCTTCATCATGCTTCATGGCTAAGGCCACCAAGGTACAATCTATCACTAAAGATGATGATGGTAGTGATAGTGATAGTGATGATGAGGAGCCAACCTACACTAAGGAAGAATTAAAACCATGCTTGATGATAGTATTGACATGTACAAGGATAGTAGGAAGGAGGCCAAGGGCTTGCGTAAGGAAATAAAAAGCCTTAAGAAAGAACTTGAGGAGCTTGGGCATCTTATGAGAGTCTAAAGGTAGACCATAAGACGCTTGAGAAATCTCATTCTAAGCTAGAGAAAGCTCACTCCCTCTTTACTAGATGAGCACAAGTTGTGCCAAGTTGTGGAAGTTGTTGATACATGCAATGCTAGCATCATGTGTGATATTCATGTTGATGAACCATCTCCCATATGTGTAGCCTCCACTAGCTCTATCACAAGCACACCCATCTCTAGTGAAGATACATGCAACCCATTGCTTATTCATGAGAATGCATGTTTAAAGAAGGAAGTAAAGGAGCTCAATCACTCTTTGGCTAAGGCCTATGGTGGTGAGGACCGCTTGCTTATGTGCTTGGGTAGCCAAAGGGCATCCTTGTATAAGGAGGGCTTAGGCTATATCCCCAAGAAAGGCAAGGCCGCCCTTGTAACTCACAAGACTAGTTTTGTGAAGAACAATGGTAGCTATTGCAAAGCTTGCAAGCAAGTTGGTCACTTAGAGCACATGTGCATGAACAAGAAAGCCAATGTTTCTTCCATCAAGCTTGATAATTTCTATATGCTTGTGAAGAAAGACAATGGTGTTCGTGCTAGGTTCATTGGTGCACCATGGATGGGCTCAAGGAAGAAAGCCATTTGGGTACCAAAGACCTTGGTGACTAACCTTGAAGGACCCAAGCAACATTGGGTACCTAAGAAGAATTGATTTCTTTTTGTAGGTCAACTATCGTGCCGGAGGAGAGCATTGGATAATGGATAGTGGGTGCACTCAACACATGACCGGGGATTCTCATATGTTCAAGAAAATTAGCATCAAGGGCATTGATGAATATGAGTCAATCACATTTGGCAATGACAAGAAAGGCAATGTGTTGGGGTTAGGCAAGATTGCTATCACTCAAGAGAAGAGCTTATCCAAAGTGTTGCTAGTTGATCATCTTGATTACAACCTCTTGTCGGTCTCTCAACTTTGTGACCATGGGTACAAATGCATATTCACAAGTCAAGAAGTTGAAGTGGTTAGTGGTGATGGTGCAAACATGATCTTCAAGGGATTTAGATATGGTGATCTCTACCTTGTAGATTTCAAGTCCAAAGAAGCCAAATTGACAACATGTCTACTCTTCAAGGCTAGCAAAGGGTGGTTGTGGCATAGAAGGCTTGGTCATGTTGGGATGAAGCAATTGAACAAGTTGATGAAGAATGACTTGGTTAGAGGCTTGGAAGATGTGAAGTTTGAGAAGGACAAACCTTGTGGAGCATGTCAAGCCGGCAAACAACATGGCAATGCACATCCAACCAAGAGCATCATGAGTACAAGCAAGGCATTTGAGTTGCTACACATGGACTTGTTTGGGCCAACATCATATTCTAGCATTGGTGGCAACAAGTATGATTTTGTCATAGTTGATGACTACACTAGATACACATGGGTGTTCTTTTTGCATGACAAGAATGATGTTTTTGAGCTTTTCAAGACATTTATCAAGAGGGTTCAAAATGAGTTTGAGACATCCATCAAGAAGATTAGGAGTGACAATGAAAGTGAATTCAAGAATACAAAAATTGAAGAGTTGTGTGATGAGCTTGGAATTGGACATCAATTCTCACCAACCTACACTCCTCAATCCAATGGTGTAGTTGAGAGGAAGAATAGAACCTTGATTGAAATGGCAAGATCAATGCTTAGTGAATACAATGTTAGTCATTCCTTTTGGGCGAAGCAATCAACACGGCTTGCTATTGTAGCAACCGATTATATTGCCATGGGATGCTTGGCAAGACACCATATGAGTTGCTAAATGGAAGGAAGCCCAATATTGGATACTTTAGAGTCTTTGGATGTAAATGCTACATTCTCAAGAAAGGCACAAGATTGGGCAAGTTTGACAAGAAATGTGATGAAGGTTTCCTAGTTGGATATTCAACCACAAGCAAAAGCATATAGAGTTTGGAACTTGGGTAGTGGCAAGCTTGAGGAGGTTCATGATGTTGAATTTGATGAAACCCAAGGCTCTCAAAATGAAGTTGAAAATCATGATGATGTGAGTGGTTCCAACTTGGAGAATGCAATGAGGACAATGGATATTGGTGATATTCGGCCTAGGCAAATGAATGATGATGATGACACTCCATTGCCTACCACTTCGGTTGATATTGGTGCAAATGAGGCTAGTACTAGTGGCACTCAAGATGAAGATCAAGATCAACAAGCTAGTCCAACTCCTCATCCTAGTCATCAAGTACAAGTAATGCAACCATCCAACATAGCAAGAGATCATCCAATTGATCAAATAGTTGGTGACATCAATAGTGGAGTGATCACTAGAGGAAGATTAGCATCTTTTTGTGCACATCATGCCTTTGTTGCACAAGAAGAGCCGGAGAACATTGGAGATGCACTCAAGAAGGAAGATTGGATCAATGCCATGCATGAAGAGTTGAACAATTTCAAGAGAAATGATGTATGGGAATTGGTGAAAAGACCAAAGAACTACAATGTGATTGGAACTAAGTGGGTCTTCAAGAACAAGCAAGATCAAGATGGAATTGTTGTGAGAAACAAGGCAAGGCTAGTAGCTCAAGGGTATTCACAAGTAGAAGGTCTTGACTTTGGAGAGACCTATGCACCGGTTGCTAGACTTGAAGCAATTAGAATCTTGCTTGCCTATGCATGTGCACATGACATCAAGCTCTATCAAATGGATGTGAAAAGTGCATTCTTGAATGGATTCATCAATGAGTTGGTGTATGTGGAACAACCACCGGGCTTTGAAGATGACAAGTATCCCAACCATGTCTACAAGTTGAAGAAGGCTTTGTATGGGTTGAAGCAAGCACCTAGAGCATGGTATGAGAGGTTGAGAGATTTTCTCCTCTCTAAAGGGTTCAAGATGGGCAAGGTGGACACCACACTCTTCATCAAGAAGATTGGCAAGGACTTGTTTGTGTTGCAAATATATGTTGATGACATTATCTTTGGGTCAACCAACCAAGAGTTTTGTGAAGAGTTTGCTAAGATGATGGCCAATGAGTTTGAAATGTCAATGCTTGAGAGCTCACATTCTTTCTTGGTCTTCAAATCAAGCAATTGAAGAATGGCACATTCATTAGTCAAGGCAAGTACATCAAGGATATGATCAAGAAGTTTGATCTTCAAGATGCCAAGTCTATGTCTACACCAATGGGCACCAATGGAAGCTTAGACCCCGATCCTAGTGGTAACATGGTTGAGCAAAAGAAGTATAGGTCCATGATTGGAAGCTTGCTCTATGCAACCGCATCAAGACCGGACATTGCATTTAGTGTGGGCATGTGTGCTAGATATCAATCCGATCTAAGAGAGAGTCACCTCAAGGCAACCAAGAGAATCATTAGATACTTGAAGGGCACTCAAGATGTGGGACTATGGTATCCAAAAGGATCCAAGTTTGATTTGATTGGATATTCGGATTCCGATTATGGAGGATGCAAGATAAATAGAATGAGCACAAGTGGCACATGTCAATTCCTTGGAAGGTCACTAGTATCATGGTCTTCAAAGAAGCAAAATAGTGTTGCTCTCTCTACCGGCCGAATACATTAGTGCCGGAAGTTGTTGCACTCAATTGCTTTGGATGAGGTCAACATTGAAGGATTTTGGATTCACATTTGACAAAGTCCCATTGTTTTGTGACAATGAAAGTGCTAGAAAGATGACTCAAAATCCGGTTCAACATCCAAGAACAAAGCACATTGACATAAGGCACCACTTCATAAGAGATCATCAACAAAAGGGTGACATTTGTATCATGGGCATTGGCACCGAAGATCAACTAGCCGACATATTCACCAAGCCACTTGATGAGAAGAGGTTTTGCATGCTAAAGGGAGAATTGAACATTATTGACTTCTCCAACTTGAGTTGATGCACCCCACTTATATGACATGCCTCTCCTTCGACAAACACCCAAGGTAAAAGTTGGTTGTCATGGCATTCATACTTGTTAAGGACTTGTTAGTGCATCTAGACATCATGCAATTTAATAGGCTCATTCATGATAAATAAAATGATTTCAATGTATGTGTGGCACCACTATTGCTTTGATTGGTTTTATGAACTAGTGGTGGCATATGACATGTTTATGCGCTTGCAATCCTAGTGTCAACTCTAGAAAATGAGCTATTGATGTGTATTCTAACATGGTGCAAGATAACCCTTATGTATATGAGGTGTGAAAAAGCTTGTCCTTGGTTCAAACTTGAATACATGGAAAGGCAAGTGATCTAGATGAGACCACATTTGATCCTTTGATTGACTTGATTTTCTCATTTACACCTTTTTGGTGATTGTTGACAAAAGGGGAGAAATAAGTCACAAAGATGTTGGAAAGGATCACACAAATAGGGGAGCAAGCCCATAGACTATTTGTGCATTTGTATGTGCATGATCTTAATGAAATGTTGCATTGGCAATCTAAATTCAATATACATGATTGCTTGGTGTATGCTAGTTTTTGAAAAATTGTTTGGTGTATTGACCAACTAGCATGCATAGGTTGTATCTAGACAAAGCTCACATTTTAGCCTATAATGTTGATCTCATGGGGTATGTTGAGTTTTTGATGAAGTCTAGATACATGATGCTAAGGACTCCGATGGTTTCACGCTTCAAAGGTCCAAATTCTATAACCTTAGCATCTCTTTTGGTACTAGTATCTCTCCCCATGATTTCTATCCAACATATGTGCCAAAATTGAACCAAACACATGGAAGCACATATGTAGGGGGAGCCACTACTACCAAAACCGAACCTTGAAATGATTGTCCATTCCTTGACTTTTGTTCAAAACTCTAATGGGCAAGCAATTCAAGTTAAATTGAATTTATCTCTTATCTTTTGTGAGTTGGTTGTCATCAATTACCAAAAAGGGGAGATTGAAATCTCATGTTTGGTTTTGGGAATTGATGACGACATTTTTTGTGGACTAATCCTTTGCTCTAAGTGTGTACCTTAAGAAAGGATTAGGTGAATGATAAGGAGCATGATGATCATGAACATGGACGATGATGATGTACATGATGGATCGCCAAGCTCGATGATCGGGCTTGAGAGGAACCCCGGAGATCAAGGCAAAGGTATACTTGATAGGGTTTTCCTTTTCGGTGATCAAGACACGATAGAGTGTGTGATCACATTATAGGATAGATAGCCGACTATCAAGAGGGGATGCCGCGACAATCCTTGCATGAAGTGCTTCTAGGTCCAATTGACTTGCATTTGCATTTAGGATTGAGAGCACTAACTTCGTCTTGTTCAACCGATCGCGACATGCTAACACAAGTGCTCATGGGACACATTCGCGGTTGGCAACTCAAGACAAGAAGCTTAAACTTGAAAAGATGAAAAGACGACGACGCAACGAAGAAGGCGCGTAACTTTTTTGTAACGCGCCGACGAAAGGGTCCGGCGGCCGGGCGCGCCGCCAGCGCAAGGTAAAAGTTCAAAACCGGGCGCCCGACGCTCCCGCGACTCTTGCGCCGACGCTGCCGGAATTGATCCGCGTCCGGCGCTGTGGGAAGACCCGCCGCCGTGAGGTTTGAACGCGCATGGCGCGGGCGCCCGGCGCTGCTCGGGCGGCGCGCGTCCGCGCACCCGTAGAGCTTGTTGTCCAGACCCCGCCGACGCACGCCCGGGGCGCGCTGGGTCCGGCGCAGCGGGCGCTGGCGCGCCGTGGCAGGCCGCCCGGGCGCGTCCGCGGCAGGCTGGCGAAGAGGCGCTGGGAACCAACGGCTCTATTTTCGACTTGGGGTCTATATATAGTGCCATGGCCGGTTCATTTGTCACTCTCTTGCACATTTGAACACTCCTACACACTTGTGAGCTTGTGAGACTCCTCTCCACTCATCTCTTCACTCTAACTTCGAATCTTGAGTGAGATTGAGAGTGATAGAAGTGCATTGCTTGATTAGTCTTGCATCTAGAGGCACTTCATCCTTGGAGAAGCCGCGGGATTCTTGTTTTCTTGGGAATTTGCTTGGTTCCCTAGCGGCTTGGAGCAAGAGGCGGTGTTGAGCTCAAGTGGAGCTTGTTTGAGGCCACACCGTGGTGATTGTGAGGGGTCGTTCCTTACCCCGGGAGAGATTCGCGAAAGGAGCACTAGTGAATTGCTCGTGGCTTGTTGGACCCTCTCTTGTGATTGTTGCTTGAGCTCCCATAGGGATTTGGCACCGGCCATTAAGCTTGGCAACATCAAGTGAGTGTGTCGCCACAACGAGGACTAGCGTCTTGGCAAGCACGCACGTGAACCTCGGTAAAAAAATCATCGTGTCAATTGTGTGCTTGCTCGTTGGAGATTTCATATTGATTACGGTGATTGGCTACAACCCCTACACTCGCGGTGGTATTGTATTCTAGCATCTTTGCATTACTTTCACTAGTATACTTGTGTAGGCTTGCTTAGCTTGAGTAGTGTCTTTAGGTTGCTTAGTCTAGATAGCTCCTAGTTGGTAAACTAGTTAGACTTGCTTGTTCACCTAAGGGTAAAGATAGAGACTTAGCCTTGTGTGAATTAGAGACAATAGAATTGACTTGTGGCTTGCATAGCTAGTTGAAGCATTGCTTAATTGCTACGCCATCTTATTTACTAACCGCTTTGCTTAGTGTTGTTTGAAGAATTTTTAATAGGCTATTCACCCCCTCTAGCCATTAGTACCTTTCAACAGTGCGCTTCCCGGGATGGCTTATTCGGGTCGACATTTTTCACTTGCTTTTATTATAAATCGCAAAATAAAATACAAGACACTACAAGTGGAATTTATTAGTGGTGAATGCATATGAGTATAAAAAGGTTTAATTTTACCCCCTTTATGGTAGTAAGTTGACGAGAAAAATATATCGTTGGTTACCGTCAACATGCACCAAGGATAATATGGGCCTCTACTGCGTAGAAGTAAGCAAATTGGAGAAGAACTTCCAAGGCCTAGAAATCACCGCGACGTGGTCCGAGACACAAACGTGGTCGGCAGCGTATTAGCCAAACTCGGATCCGATGCAGAGCTCAAGTCCCACGGGAGTATTCGTCGTCAAGAACTATCGAAGCCTTCGATCAAAGAGAACCCAGAACAAGAAGATATGGAGCAATCAGCTCGAACAGGAGTGATGATAATATCTCCAAGTTGCAGAACCACTCCCTGGATCGAGGACATCATCAACTTCATAAAAAACAAGACGCTACCCCAAGACAAAACAGGAGCAACAAGGGTCTCGAGAAGAAGCAAGAACTATGTGCTCATTGGGGACAAGCTATATAAAAGAGCAAAGCATCATCAGGAGTACTACTCAAATGCATCACCTCAAGAAGAAAAAAGAAATCCTCAAAGAAATCCATTCGGATCTTTGCGGGAAACCACGCGGCGTCGAGAACCCTCGTGGGAAAAGCATTCAGAATAGGATACTACTAGCCAACAGCTCTCAAAGACGCAGAAGAACTCGTCAGAAGATGCAAAGGATGCCAGATGTTCGCAAGACAGGCGCATGTACCTGCACACAACCTAATCCGCATTCCACCATCATGGGCTTTTCATGCCGGGACTCGGATCAAGCTCGGGCCACTTAAAAGAGCCAAAGGAGGATACGAATACATTTTCAGTAGCAATCGACAAGTTCACCAAGTGGATAGAATACAAGCCATTGGTCAACTACAGCTCCAACAAAGCAGTCGAGTTCATCCAAGAGATCATGCACAGATTCGGGATGCCCAACAGGATCATAACGGACCTCGGATCACCCTTCACAAATACTGGTAATTCGAAGATTGGGCACCTAGATTGCGGCATACAAATCGATTATGCCTCTCAGTAGCACATCCTCGAGGCAAAGCAGACAAGTAGAAAGAGCCAACGGACTCATCCTTGCCAATCTAAAGCCAACGCTATATGAAGAACTCAAAGACTACTGAGCAAAATGGATCGAAGAGATACCAAAAGTTGTGCGGGGCCTAAGAACTCAAATCGCCAGAAAGCAACAAGGCTACTCTCCTTTCTTCCTAACATACGGATCAGAAGCGGTACTACCAGCCAGATCTCGATATGGAGCTCTCCGCGGGATTGAGCAAGTTCAAGAAGGAGAGGGAGAAAAGACAAGAAGACTTGAGATCGGCATGCGCGTAAGAAGTCGAGAGAACGCCATCCTTCGAACGTAAGATACCGAAGGACTCGAAGGCACTATGACAAGAGCACACGACCAAGAAATCCCGAACCCGGAGATCAAGTACTCAAAAGAAACCGTAAGACGTAAGGCAAACACAAATTGCTCACCCATGGAAGGACCCTTCATCGTCAAAAAGAGTACCGGGCGCGGGAACCTACAAACCGATGACCACGAATGAGAAGAAATCAGAAACTCTTGGCACATCACCAACTCGTAAGGTTCTACCCATAAAGACTCGACGGCCACAAAGAAGTCGCGAACGCAGACCAACTCTCAAGAAGAAGAAGAAGAAAATGGCGTCGAAGAACTCTAGACCCACAAGAGGTACTAGAATTCGCGGCACTCTAAGCAAGTTCAAAAAAAGAACTCCAAAAAGAGCGCGGCCACATGCCTCCCAAGAGGAGAAGAACAAAAAACAGCCCAAATTGGCACTTCAAGAAAAAAGAAGTCGACCGACGGCGAAGGCAACCCCGACCACCGTAACGGAGGTCACCAAGGGTGGAATCACGCGAAGTCCCTGAATAGCGCCCATACCTTAAGTCCTAGCGGCAGATCGTGAACTACTACTCAAGAAAAGAGGACGTAGGGATCGGCCCGTTTAGGTCGCTGAGGCCATCAAGGGTCCAGAAAGAGCCAATATGTCCTACGGCAGAGGATGGCCTTTCGAATCGGGCGTGAACGATGTAGTGTTATGAAATAGGAACCCATCGTCTCACATCAAGTCTCTCGTAAAGCGTGAGCAGCCCAAACCAGGCAAGGTGGATTGTAGTGTTGTGAAATAGAAACCCAACCATCTTGACCTTCAATCAAGAATGCACTTAAATGGGCCCGGACTGAGAACCCTATAGGGACGTCATGCTATAGTCCACCGGACAGCATGGGAGAGCCCTTGCCCAGAAGAGGGAACCCAGAGTTGAAACAACCCTGGTAAGGCGGGGCATGACCCACCATCCACAAAGCAAGTCTAAAGAAAAGACGACGGCTGGAAACCCGTAACAAAAGTAGATTCTCGTACTACAGAGCAAGACTCCACGACAAGTCTCAAAAAGACAAACAAGTCACACACCAGAGGAAACAACCCCCGCAAGGCGGGGCACGACCCCAGCCATCCACAAAGAAGTTCAAAGCAAAGACGACGCTGAAACCCGTGAACAAAAGCAAATTCGGGTACTACCGAGCACGAGTCCACGAGAAGTCTCGGGGCGTAACGCGCCGAAGGAAGAACCCGCAGACGCATGGGCAAGACCCAATCTACAAGCAAGCCCAAGAAGAAAGCGCTACTACAAGCAGGGAAGAAGCAACCCTAGCAACTCTGAGTACGGCTCCACCTTCATGACAAGTCTCGGCAGAAGACAAGTCACGTCGAAGGAAGAACCCGCAGACGCATTGGCAAGACCCATTCTACAAGCAAGCCCAAGAAGAAGGCGCTACTACAAGGTGGGAAGAAACAACCCTAGCAACTCTGGAGTACGGCTCCACCTTCATGACAAGTCTCGAAGTTAATAAGACAAGTCACGCCGTCAAGGAAGAACCCACGCACGCATGGGCAAGACCCAATCTACAAGCAAGCCCAAGAAGAAGGCGGCGCTACTACAGCAGGAAGAAACAACCCTAGCTATTTGGAGCACGACTCCACCTCCACGACAAGTCTCAAGAAAGAAGACAAGTCAAGCGTCGAAGGAAGAACCCGCAGACGCAGGGGCAAGACCCCGACAAACACAAGCAAGCCGAAGAAGAAGGCACGCTTACTACAAAGAGGGAAGAAACAACCCTAGCTACTCGGAGTACGACTCCACCTTCACAACAAGTCTCGAAGAAGAAGACAAGTCAAGCGTCGAAGGAAAGAACCAGCAGACGCAGGAGCAAGACCTCACCAAATACAAGCAAACCCAAGAAGAAGGCGTGCTACCATAGAAGGGAAGAAGCAACCCTTGTACCCTCAGAGCAAGACTCAATCTTCATGACAAGTCTCAAGAAAAAAGACAAGTCAAGCGTCAAGGGAAAGAACCCAGAAAACGCAAGAGTGATACTCTAGGGATTTACAGCAAGCTCAACAAAGAGCTAAGAGCCAATGCATATGGGGGAAAAAGAACTCTAACGCATAGGAGCAAGACTCCTTTCTACTTTCTTTTCAACAGTGTCTACAGAAGACAAGTTGACTCATCGAAGGACAACCCCCGATGAATGCGAGCAAGACTCCAAACAACTACTCCCAAGACAAGTCTACAAGAAGAGGACAAAGCCGTAAGCCTAGATCTAAAGGCACAGTCACACTCAAGTCATCCAAGGAAGAAGACTTCGAAGGAAAAAACAGAAGAAAAAATTACAAACAAGTCTGCACGAAGACGATCGAGTCATACAAAAGTACACGTACAAACCGCATAAAGGGACGTGATATCTTTATTCAACATCATGATGATTACAAGTTACATGGGAAACAAGTCCCTACAAGATACAAAGAAGACTCAAATGCACGGGGAGCCCTACAAGAACTCCCGCTGCACAAGATACAAAGAAGGCCGAAGCCAAACAACTCAAGTGCACTTCCAAGAAGGCGCTAGAGTCCGCGATCCGGGAGCGGACGAAGACGTAACACAAAGACCGTTTCCAAAATCCTCCAAACCGACTTCAACCGCCAAGAAGAAGATCCCTCCATACCTCGACTAAAAAGTCAAGACCCGCACGGAGCTCGAAGCACCAAAGAGCGCTAAGAAGACCATGAAGGAATCATCATCGCCACGTATACCGTAAGCCCAAGAACCCGTAATTCACAGGGAAACAATGGGACACAGAGTTCCAAAGTCTGGCCGCCTAGGGAAAAGAACCCTTGCCAAAGACAACACCCCGAAAGGAGCAAAGTACCACAAGAGTATCGACACGGCAGTTCCTCAAGACTCAAAGGCAAGAATCTAGGAAAAGATAACCCCCTTGAGTCGAAAGCAAATGAGTACTATCCTCTCCAAGAAACTCGAGCCGATTTAACATCATGAGGATCGGCCCCGCCAACCAAGAAAGCACCTTAGCCCACATCAAGCCAAGGAGCAACGGAAGTAGATCGCCCCACTCATCTTGAGGCCGGCGAAGTGGGGAAGGGCGACGGAGCAAAGGAAAACTCGATCACAAGGCATCCCTTTCCCACCACTAGCCACATCCAAGAGTGGAACCAACGGCATGAATAGTCCCCTTCTACTCCCGTCTCACAAGACATCCCTCACTCGCAAGAAAAGAACCCAAGAAGGGGTAAAAACACGCGGGGGCTGATCCAACTCACTCAAAGGCACCGCCATGGATCCAAAAATCTTGAAGCAAAGGCTTTATCTACGAGAAGGAAATTGTCCGAGGAAGAAGCGAGAGAAGAAGACACTCGGATTCTCAACAAAGCGTAAGGAGGCATATTTATAGGCAAAGATCGATCGCCTATAAGACCAAGTCCACGTAAGACGAGGCAACCACAAGAAAGGAACGGTCACCTCAAATCATGCAAGCAAGAATTTATGGCAATGACCGCCATACACCGATGTTTCGAAAAACTGAGCGCCAGATAAAAGAAGACGCGGCGATTCGTGGATCGCACGAAAAAGAGAAACGGTCAAAAATCCCAGAGGACGTAAGAACCCCTAAGATTCTTTTTCAAGAAAAGAACTCCTAGACGCTTCGGGGGGCTACCGGATACCTCGGACAAGATTTTTTCCAAGATCCGTAAGAACTTGAGGATAGAGATCTCAAGATCGCGAAGCTTCATCCGAGAAGAGCAAGAAGAAAGCTCTCATGACTCAAGCTTGAGATGCTCGGGGGCTCGCGAAAAAGAAGATCCATCCAGGAGAAAGAACTCCAAACATGAGAAGAACTCGAAGAAGAGAAAAGATCTTAAAACCACACTTAAGGCTCCATCCGAAGGAGAGCTCGTGGGAGAAGGGCATCTAGAGAGGAAGAACTCGTCAGAAAAACTCGAAGACAGAGGCAAAGAACTCAAAGACGTTCCAGCTCTTTGTACCAAAAAGCAAGAAGCTCGGGGGCTACACCCTACGGGTGCACTTTTTTCAAAAGCGCACACCGTATGATGATCTCAAGACCATATCAAGGCTTCGCCCAAGGAAAAGAGCGAGCACTGCTTCCACAACTCAGCATTGGGGTTCGCAGGATTCTATCATAGCCTGCGGTCGCAAACAACTCCCAGAAGGCAATGGAAGCATAACTGCGGAAGACTTCTGTTGTAATCAGGATAGAACCATCGTCCGATTACCATGTTTAGAGTTTGGTGTTCGAATCCTCGTTCTGAAAACCCCCTCTCAGATCCGACTAGGTCGTAGCAAGCTCTTTGACCCCTTGGACTATAAAAGGCGGCCAAAGAGCACCACATAGAGAAGAGCGCAACTTGAAGACATCAAGTGTCAGAAAACCTACAACCGATCCCCGGTTGACCCCATCAATCAAAAACAGGCTAACGCCGACTAGTCGTAAATGTCTTTACTCGATCAAGGAATCGAGGACCGAACCCGATAAAAACCCCGGTCTCCATGTCAATTGCACAACCAATCGCCGGACTCGGGTTCATCGAGGACCGAACAAACCGCCCGGTTCACCCCGTGGCGGGCTCTCGGTCGTAAAACATCGATAAACCGTCTTCCATCCCTGGAGCTCATCATATGCTCCGAAACCGCACAACCTTCTAGGAGAGAATAAAGGAAGAGATTCAAAGACGTAAAAGGGGGCGACCAAGAGGACAAAGGAGAAAATAATGACGGGCAAAAGAGGGGACTTCCGTAAGGCAACAAGGTCTCTAAACGTCATATTCTCAGGAGTTTCGGATCAAAGAGCAAGAGACAAGACAAGCTAGCACTACGATCGATCATGGCAAAGAGAGCCCCGCAACGCCACGCTACCTCAATTGGTCCCAATACCCGATTCAATTCACGAGAGGATCAATGGACAAGTGTAGGCAACGCCGCCCAGCTTTTATCCCTTGGTGATAGAACCCACCATAGCTAGAGTAATAGTAACCAAGGTAATCGATCGACCGGAGGCGCGGGGCTGAACATCATATTCTCGGAGACACCGGACAAGATGGGACTAAACCTCTCGGGGTTGATTGCTCCCTCCAAAGACCCCCTTCTACGGGATAGTTCCCGGACGGCAGCAAATGATACCAATCGGGCAAGTCACCCTACCGATCACTTTCGAAACACCTTCAAACTACGAACGGAATACATCAAGTTCGAAGTAGCGGATTGTTGGTAAAAGTTATCCTACAAAATTATTTATAATTTGTATAGTCGCAGTTTAACGTAAACGATGAGCACTTCACCCTAAGGGTTTTAAATATCGAATCCACGAGAGAGAATGGTGTGAGACTAATGAAACGTAATAACTAAACATTGAGATAGTTGCAAGGAACGGAGTTCGAGATAAAAGGTGAGAAGAATTCTATGGTTGTCTGGTTTATACTCTTATAAGGCTTAAAGATATTCCTTAATGGGGACGTACTCAAAAGGAAAGTAAGGTCGAAACTTACTATTCCCCCAAAGACTAAGTCCTACGTGTCCTATCTTACGGGACGTGGAATCCAAAGGAATCAATGGTACTTTGTCACTACCACTAACTACCACGATCAGGCAAGAAGGGTGTATTTATGAGTTATCTAGTATAAACACCATGCCTACACTAGGGTAACAACTTCAATTCAAGAGCGACAAGAATTAAAGTACTCTAATGAGTCATAAACCGAAAAGAAATATAAATAAGTAGACTTACTCAATTATAAGGTTGATCCGCCGAAGAAGTCTCAAGATCAATTGCAATGAAGCCTTTGATCCCAGAGGTACAAAGCGTAGAAGAGTCACCCATGTGATCCGCACTTCTCCTTACTTCTCCTCAACTCTACTTTCTATCTCTCAAGAACGCATCTAGAACTAGAACTAGTTCTTTTGATCTATCTCTCAACTTTCTACTAATCTCTCTCAAGTTGATCTAGCTCTCTTCTAATTAGAGAGGTATGGCTCTAGCTATGATCGAAGCCGAGTATGATGAATAATGATTTTCATGCCTATGGTCGGAGGCGTGACCCTCCTTATATAGTCGAGGTCGATGAATGATGGCCCTTGGATCAAACCGACCTTCAACAACGTAGATACAACCCCCAAGGTCGGTGATAAACCGACATAAAAAAATATGAGACCGACATGTGGGACCCACTGGCAGGCCTATTTGGCACCGGTCGCCGCCGGTGGCACGCCACCTCGCGATCTCGTCTTTTCCCCGTGTCCTCCGTATCTTCTAGAATGTTTTAGTTCACTTTTGGTCGAAATCCTTCTTTGGCAAATCCTTTTATTATGTAGGAGGTTTTCTCTAAGTTTTTCCAGGCATTTACATTAAGTCCCCCGAAAAATTATAAATCACCAAAACTCGTGGAACTTTGTTAGTATAATACCTATTCTATGTATTTTATTCTATTTATACCCTTATTACATATTCAATTGACACATAAAAATATAGCTTAAGAGGTGTCAACAAGCTCCCCACACTTAGGCTTTTACTCGTCTCGATAAAAGGTTGGTTAATATAAACTCATAAGCACACTTTATATCTTTCTAATTTACCAAGTACTTAAGCAATCATGAAACAAGATAGATAAAATAGAGTACTTTATTCTTTCAATCAATTCAGCCGAGTTTTTGCAATGATTTTTGAAAAGAAAACATAGCTTACTCCTTTCTTTTATGATTCTCTCAAATCACTCTATATATATATATATATATATATATATATATATATATATATATAGGCTATTATCGGAGCCTGCGCTTCTAATAGTTATTAGGCACCCCCAACTAACTCACCCACCCACTCAGCCCAACTAGCCAGCCAACCACAACGCACGTGCTGACATGCGCAGATGGGGACCGTTTTTTCAAATTTCAAATCTCAGCTCATAATGCATACAAACGTTTTTGTTACGACGATGCATAAAAATCAATGGACGAGATAATCAAAACCAGTTCTGCGATGCATAGAAACCTCTCTACGAGCTGGTTGTTCCACCTGACAAAGGCTCACGCAGACTGACACATGCTGACATGCACGCATCCACTCGAATTTCCTCCGTTTTTCACGATAATTCCTCAACGAAGCATCCGATTCAAAAACGGTTTTCGCCATTGAAGTCCTGATATTTTTATGCACGATTCAAGCACCATTGTGAATATTTTTTCAAAAATTTTAAAATTCAAAAATTTGTGCATAAAGACAAAAGAGTTTATGCTGCCAGTCTGTGCATATAAACTTCTGTGCGAGTGTATAATAACACGATATGTGCTCTCATCTTCTCTAAAATTTGAATCATAGCACATAAGGGCTGATTGGATGCATATGTTCACTCGTCTGGGTGCATATAACTATTTTGATATCGACATTTCATAGAAATTAGCGGTTGAGATGTATATATTCACTTGTCCGGATGTATATAATCTTTTCCAGAATTTGAATTTTGAATCATGACTCATTATTACACAATTGGGTGCATAAAAACATGAACACGATATCGTCTCGTGTTTTGGGACCGCGTTAGCGCTGCATATTTTCACTGCCCGGATGCATATAACACATGGAGATATATCATCTTCTTCGAATTTGAATTTTGGATCATGTCTCATTATTGCACTAGTTAAGAGGGGCTCTCGTCTTCTCCAAAATTTTAAATTTCAGATTTGAATCATGCCACATAAGAGTTGATTGAATGGATATATTCAATAGTCCAGTGCATATAAACATTTTAGCGCCCGACGTTGCATAGAAGTTAGTGGTTGGGATGCATATATTCGCTCGTCTAGATGCATATAAAACATAAAGACATCTTATCCAGAATTTGAATTTTGAAATCGTGACTCATTATTGAACAACTGGATGCATATAGCACTGGTCAAGAGATGCATATAGCACTGGTCAAGAGATGCATATAAAAGTTTATAGCACTGGTCACAAATCAGCAACTCGAGTAAATGGGTATCAATGTTTACAGACATGCATACAAATCCTATGCTTGCAACATTTATTTGAAACCGCAGTTCCAACATGCATACAAACCGTTGGGCACGGGTTAGTAGCTGCAAAGCGAGGTTACATTTTAGCCATGCATACAAACGCATGAATACAAAGCATAAAACACTACTAGGCGACCCACCACATGCCATGGGAAGCTACAACGTTTGGGAACGCTAAGCCTGGGGTCAGGCGCGCGCTCCACAGCACACCTACAGCAAGCATACGAACCATTATTGACCGATGACAAGCATATAATCCTGATGGCGTGTGCATATAAATTAAAATCGTCAACATAGGAAACATTCTAATGCTATGAAATTTAAATGTTTGGTGCATACCCTCACATGCATGCCAGCATAAAAAGCTCTAACACTAGCACATATATTTAATGTCACAGCTTAGTCATGCATAAATCTTAATTCTTGTGAGCATAGAATCTGATGTTTTTTTGTTGAAACGCATGGCATGATATAAAAGCACAGGAGCATAGGGCTTTTTACACGTGATGTATACAAACATTTAAATAAGATTTAAAAAAATAGACACGAAGCATAGAACCTTTACACGCGATGCATAAAAATTCTGACCCAAAATCCAAAAGCAAATCCATTGCATAAAAATCATATAAACCAATGAAACAAAATAGTTTTACGCCGGCGCCAGCTGCACCTCCGCTGTGGCAGATCCCTCGCCGTCCCCTCGCAGATCCATGGCATATAGCACTGGTGAAGAGATGCATATAAAATCAAATCAGAACTTACAAAATATATGCATATGGCATATAAACTGTACCACAAGACGCATAAAAATTAGTGTTTGCTTGTCTGAACAAAGAAAAAGAAAGAAAAGAAGCAGATCATGGCAATGCCATTTTGCAGCTAGACGGGCTAGAGCTCTGCGCCACCACGTGCTTGTGGCACCGTCGGGCTGTGGCTGCCTGTTGCCCGCGCCGCCGCGTGCTTCCACGGCGGCATCGCCGCCCGGATGGTGAGGCGGGTGGCAGGGGCGACGACCAGAGGTAGGGAGGGACGCGAGCTCCAGGACACCGTTGACGTCGCTGCACCAGGTTGCGTGGCGCAGATCTGGAGGGCGGGGTGGTACGCAGCGCTCCACACGTCCAGGGGCTTCGGCCGCATTCGAGTACCACACCGCTCCGCCGGTTGGGGACGCCATGCCTGGGGTCAGGCCACCGCTCCACAGCACACCTACAGCAAAGCATACAAACCATTATTGACCAATGACAAGCATATAATCTAGAACGCGTGTGCATATAAATTAAAATCGTCAGCATAGGAACCATTCTGATGCTACGAAATTTGAATGTTTGGTGCATACCCTCACATGCATGCCAGCATAGAAAGCTCTAACACTAGCACAGATATTTAATGCCACAGCTTAGTCATGCATAAATCTCAATTCTTGTGAGCATAGAATCTGATGTTTTTTTGTTGAAACGCATGACATGAGTGAGCACAGGAGCTGCTTATCTTGCCGGAGCTGAGGGGAGCACAGGGAGCTGTTTATCTCGCCGGAGCTGCTCGCTGGCTCCACTTGACGCACGTGCCTGTCTTGTCCCCTACACTCGATCGAGGACCTGCAGATCGGGATGGAGCACATCATTTACAGAGCTTCACACATGCAACTACTAAAAAAATTGTGTTCAAGCATTTCAACAGACACCTGCTATGCACAATACAAAACAAAATACTGGGTGTTCCATCAGCGATTAAAGCAAATTAGCGATTCAACCAAAATACTTGAATGACTAGGAATGATTTTTAGCATACAAATCTAGTGCAAACAACGGAGAAACAAAATAAAAAAAATTTCCCCAATCTGAGGAACCAAGGAGAAGGGATTATGCGTGTCTTACCTGAGACCGAGCTGCTGCCCTGCTCTGGTCACCCACGCGAGCGAGGAGAGCAGCCAGAGTCATTGTCGCTGCTCTTCTGTGCGCCGTCGGCGAGGCTTCATCATCAGAGGGGAGCTAGAGGACGAGCGCGCATGGATCCACATCCCTGTGGGCTGCCAGCCCGCGGCCTGTGCTCCTGCGCCGACGAACGCACCCGTGTGCCCCGCTCGCGCACCTGTGCTCCTGCGCTGCAGGCCTGACGCGGCCGAGCGCGCGTGACGCGGTCGCCGCCGCCCCTCCTCTTCGCCTCCATCCATCTCGCCGTGGTGGCCAGGCGGCGCCGGGGGTGGGGCTGGGGATCGGCACGGGAGGGCAGCTGCAGTCGGGTGGGACGCCGGGGAGGGCCACTGCATGCCGCCGCTGGGTGGGGAGCGTGGGAGCTGATCCGTTTTTTTTTTGGAAATAGTGGCGGCCAGGATGGATGGGGTGGGGGATTAGGGTTTCTTGCACATATATATATATAGCTGGGCTTATGGGCCGATTGTTGGGCTGGTGGGCCGGTGGCTGGCTGGTTGGGAGCTGGTTTGGTGCAGCCAGGTAGGTGCTGGTTTGGTCAGGCGCTTCCCTAACTATTAGTTCCCCGCCCATATAACATACCTATATATATCAACAGACCGACCTTTCGAAAATAAGATTAAATAATGTCCCCCTTAAATTGTGTTACATTAGTTAGTGGTGACACTTTAATTATTTGTAGACATGTCAATTATTGTACATATCCATATGGTTGGCATTAATACATACACCTACATCAATACATACACCTACATAAATACATACACCGACATATACCATCTCACAAGCATCATATGGTTGGTTGGTGAAATCCTTATGTAAGGCAGAGACGGCGTGTTGTGTTCAGCTTGCATCTGTGATGATATAAACATAGATGGTTGCCTCAAGCCTCATATGATCCATCGAACGGTACCTTACAACGATTAGTATATATGTTTCATCGGGTCATGTAGTCCAAAATTACTAGGCATGGGATGTACCAGGAATTCCAGATATAGCTAGTCATGTATGAGGTGGAAAAAATTTAGGTGTAACGATCATGGCATGTGTGTCCACGCTTGTCCGGTGTGTCACCAAAGAGGTAACCGCGAAATGGCTGCAGACGTTCTGTCCCAAGACGATGATTTCTTCTGATATTGTAGAACTGTAGTTTTGAGAGTGTATCTATGATGGTTGTATGCCATTTCTTTTCGTTTTGTGCTCTTTTTGATGTAGCTGGTAACGCCAGAAGTTATTTGTACTCGTGGATGTTATGGCTTTCTTAAAAGACGAGTTATAAAACTCGTTTTTTAAAAATAATACATTACCATGATGGCAGAAAACTTTGAACCACCTGTAAAATTTTCAGAACTCTCAATACATCTCTTTCCTTTTATCTGTTCTGAGTCAGCACAAAGTTTTTCCTTAATCCTTTCAATTTCTACAGCACAAATTTTCTGCCAGAATAATAAAAGGCAAAGATATAAAAATTGAAAAACAGAAGAATACCTCATTAATTTTGAGGTTTCTTTCAGTTATGAGAAGCAATTAACCAAGTTCGGGTATAGTCCAAGGCTCTGAAAAAATTGTCCATATTAAGGTGTCTCTTTTTTTTTTGTAACAAACCCACTATTTGGTTCTCTGCCTACTTTCAAAGACATTTTGAATTATATCAAATCAAGTATATGAATTGCAGGAGCATGACTAAAATTGTAAATATTAGTGTATTCACATTCAATTTAACTAAGAATCTAGGTACCAGAGGAATTCATGTTTAAAAATTCATAAGCTTCGTTTGGCCATCATAAGTTGTAACAGCCTGGGACGGTTCGGGCGACTATTACGGCGGGCGATGACATAGATCGGGCGTCGAACGGCGAGGTAGAGGCGGTGGTGATGATTTAACGGCAGCACGGGGCTGCAGCGGCGCAGTAAAGCACGCCGCCGGCGCCAGAGCGGCATGGGCAGCGGTGATGGCGGCAAAGACGCGCGCACGTGGGCAAGCACATGTAGAGAGACCGAGCCGAAAAGCTTAGGGTTTTACCCGTTGTTTATTTTCTAATTAGATTCAACTGAATACATGCCCCTTGTACTTACGGCAAGGATCTCTGAGATAGACACAAATATAGACTTGCTAAGTGGGATATTCTATGTCGCCCCGGGGATCAAGGTGGTCTTGGAATTCTTGATTTTGAGATACATAACAAATGTTTATTGGCCAAATGGATTGTTAATCTTATAAACACCGATGACACTTGGCAAGCCTTGCTAAGGAATAAATATTTGCATTCCAAGACCCTAACCCAAGTATCAGCCAAACCAAATGACTCTCGTTTTTGGAGAGGTCTCAAGCATATTAAAGATGAGGTACTTGCTAAAGGCTGTTTTCTGATTAAAGATGGAACCAATACAAGGTTTTGGGATGATACTTGGTTAGGTGATAAGCCTCTCAAACTTAGATACCCAAGCTTATATAATATAGCTAGGGATAAACATGCAACCGTTTCAAAAGTTATGTCCTCGACCCTCTCAATATTTCTTTTAGGAGATCTTTGGTGGATAATAACCTGTTGGATTGGCTTAGCCTTGTAGCAATGCCTCCAATGTGGCTCGGTGGATGGAAAAGACCATTTTAAATGGCTATTAACTAAGTGCAGAGTTTTCTCTGTCCGGACTATGTATCTTGATTTGATAGATACAAATCCACCCTTCCAACATAGGAGGATCTAGAAATGGAAAATACCTTTAAAAATAAAAAATTTTCTCTGGTTTGTCCAAAAAGGTGTCGTTTTGACAAAAGACAATCTTGCTAGGAAAAATTAGAAGGGGAGTCGAGAAATGTGAATGTTGTAATTTGAAGGAGACTATCCAACATCTCTTTTTGACTGCCCATTTGCTAAAATGATTTGAAGGATTATTTTCTATGCTACTAATGTAACACAACCTGTTTTACGTTAACCATATGTTTGGTACATGGCTTAGAAATCAGAATAGACAGGACTAAGCCTCCGATTTGGGTTGGTGTGGTTGCTCTTTTCGGGCCATCGTTCGGGCCCAAACTACGGCACGTCTTGAGCAAACAAAAGAAGCCCTCATGTGTTTGAGCAAGCGTTTAGAGATGGTTGCTTTAGAAATTTCAAATAGGGGGTGAAAACATCTTTTTTCATTTGTTATAATGCTTATGTCGTTTTTTAAAGACATTTTGCTTCTCGAGCTTTGTAATAATTGGTACGTGTACATCCACGGATGTAGAGACCGGATTGTATTATCCATTATCTAAAAAACATGCCCCTTGTATTTATAGTCCAAGGGAGACTCGTACGTGAAGTAAATCTAATATATTTCCTATTCTCTTTCTATTGAATTCCCTAAATACATTTTGCTTGATGGCGAAGTTGACGACGCAGCGTGGGCGGCGGCGGCGGTAGCCGGCCATAGGGCGCCCTAGGCGTGTGCGCCCAGCCCCTTTGGGCCTTCCGCAGATGGGCTGTGACGTAAGTGCTATATATAACATAACACAAATATCTCGTCTGTGAAACAACACATATTTTTCAGAACAGTTCAGTGATGCTAGCAATCATTGTTTGATAATAAAAACATTCATTATTTTCATTACAATGGAGGAAGAGGAGACCGAGCAGTCATTTCATCCGACACCACCTGGACACAGCTGTGCAAGCCTGCGTTTTTCTACCGGACGGTTTACCGCGAGTAAACGCGGTTACCGTTTATACCGGGCGGTCCGGTTACGGACCGGCCGGTATAAAAAAGAAGGCAAATTCAAAATTTAAAATTTGAAAAAAAAATCGTTGAAAAAAATTCTGTAAAATAGTTCGTGATTTATAGAAGCCAAGGGTGTAAAAATTTGTCAAATTGAGTTGGTTTGGTATAAAAAATTTCAAATCTAAGTTTGAAAGAAAAGAAAAAGAAAAAATACACAGCCGGCCCATTAAGGCCCATTAAATCATGAAGGTCGAAAAACATACTAAACACACTCAAATTTAAGTAATTTTGACATCATTGATTCTACAAATCATGAAGTATTTTTAGGAATTTTTTAGCATTTTATAAAAAAATTACATTTTGAATTTTAAAAAAAACCGTTCAAACTGCTCAAACCGCTTCGGTAAACCGCTCAAACGGGCGGTATAAATTCCAAACCGCCCGGTTTACGGATTTTACCGTTCGCGGCGCGCCAGTTTGAATTCAGTTGAATTCAAATTTCAAACCGTCCGATAACCGTCGGTTTAGCGGTAATCGGACCGGTTTACCGCTTTCGGACCTCTGGCGGTTTCCTAGGTCGGTCGGTAAAAAACGCTGGTGCAAACACGGTATCGAGTGAGAGCCTGTGCGACAGTGCAGGAGTTGTCAATGCCACAACCATGGCGCTAGCAGCTTTCATCGCTACCCTGTGCAACAGTGCAGTGATAACCTAGGTCTCCGATGTTAGATGAACACTGGGAAGTCGATCCACAACGACTCGGGCTGAGCGGCAAGGGCATCCGCTGCTGTCCCATGACGAGTGCAGGGGGATGGCGGTGCTGCTGGAATGTGGTACTGAATCGGTTGGCGCGGGGTGATGGTGCTGAAGTAGGCAACGGCGATTGGCAGAGATGCTTATTAAGGCTGCAGTCGCTTGGAGAGAGGCCGTGCCTGCTGTTCACTATGCACTACAGGTCCTACTGATGCAGCAGCGCCATATCCTGCTGTTCCTTTCATCTTGTTCCATGATGTTTCACATCCCATGATACTTAGTCCTAACAGATATCACCGTGGAACAGACACTACTACAGACAGCTTCTTTAGGAGCGGCTGAAGATGCTTATTAGGGGTGGCTCCTCCAGCCGCCCCTAATAAAACACCCCTAATATGGATCCACATTAGGGGCGGCTGATTCTAGATTTCGTATTTTCAATATTCAAAAAAAAATAACAAAAATTTTTTTTTAATCGGGGTAGGATCCCACCGGCCAGCCACCCACATCCCCTACACATGGTGATTTTTTCAGGCTTTTTGCAAATGTTGTGGACGCCAAGATTCCAACTCGCGACCTCTCGAGCTCGCGTGCAACCCTCCCCTACACTGCGCTACACACTTGTACGTTTCCATATCCCATTCTGCGTCCTCATATATTATACAAATCCGAGTGTAAATTGACTATTTGAGGTCCTAAATGGATTCGGACTAAAAAGTGGTCAACTACAAAATTTCATAAGTATTCGAGATCTACATTTCATATTTAGGAAGTTTTTCCATCCGAGGTCGTTTACTTAAATTTTAATTTTTAGTGCCTCATTTTAAAATTCGGAACCCTTTGTAGGGGCGCCTCAATATAGAGCTGCCCATATTGTGGACCACAGTAGGGGCGGCTGGTTCACGAGCCGCCTAATGTGTCGTCAGTAGGGGCGGTTTATCAACAGACAGAATTTTCGCATACATTAGAGGTGGCTCAAAGTATGAGCCGCCCCTAATCAAAAAGGCAGGCACCCTCTTAGTGGTCTTTTGTAGTAGTGAGACAAGAGCTTCTGCAGTCTACCTCATTTGTATCCAATCTGACCACTTGACTAAAAATATGTGCCATATTTGCATGCAGAAACATGATGAGATCAATAGGGCTGTTTTTATAGGATGGTTGGACGTGGATGTACCTGATCATATTGCCAACCTTGTTATTTCTGTTGTACTGTTTTCATCAATCCATGTACCAATAAATAGTTGTAGAAAGAATGGCCAACCCCAGAAAGATTAATATTGTTAAGAAGCATTGGTGTCGGACTTCACAATGAAGTCGCCCGAGATAAGCGGAGTGGTTGAATATTTAATTATTATTTAGCTTTATTATTATAATTATTAGATTAAATTAAAGATAGTCGAGAGAAAAAAAGACTAATGGGCCCGGCCCGTTAGCAATTGTAAACCCCTCATATAAATATGGTGGCAACTATTGTGAGACAATCAAGAAGAAAATAATTACGTTTTTACCTTGCTCCCTAGCTTTTGCGCCGCCGCCACGGCTCCCTCCCCGAACGCCACCGCCGCGCGCGCCGTATCCCAATTTGTGGTAAGCCGCCGCAAGACACCGCCGCGCCAAAGGCGCCGGCGCCGCCAAGGCCGCCGCGACGCCGCCGCCCAATCCACGCCCGTCATCTTCGCAGCAACTCCCTCGATTCTCGCCGTCACGCCTCTCGTTCTTCCTCTCGCGTTGGATTGGAAAAGCGGGTTGTGACAGATTGATTGGTATCCGGAGACCGGACAATCCAATGGCACGTACCACGGGACAATCCATCACGGCGAATGTCAACAAGATCATCGACGCAGTACATCGCAGCCATGGAGTCTAATTCAGCCCCATCATCAGCTAAGTACATCCCGCCCTCCATGCGCTCTCTTGGTCCAGACACAGATGAGCTCTCCATCCGCCGCACCTCCGATTGCTCAATCCTACAGCCAGCGGACAGTCCGAATTTTCATCTCGAATTTGATACAGAAATTCCCCAAGAAATTACTCTAGAATTTCCACCTAAATTCTTGCCAGAAAATCCTAGACGTACCCGCAATAATATTAAATTATTTTTTCCGGAGTATGATGGCAAGGGTGACCCTTCTCATTGGCTCTACAAGTGCGATAAATTTTTTTCTCGCTCAAGGAATTATTAATACAGATCAGATGCAGCTCGCTTCGTTCCATCTCCAAGGGAACGCATTATCTTGGTTTATTCATTGGGAAAACGAAGTGGGTCAACCCACTTGGCCAGAATTTTCTGCAGCTATTACCAGAAGTTTTGGAACTCCACTACACAATCATCTTGGTGATCTGATAGCATCACGCCAGACGGGAGATTTGGACAGGTACACTAATACATTCGCAGCAACGCTAAACAATGTACAACACCTCTCCCCAAAACAGTAGGCTATGCTTTATATTGCTGGGTTAGCACCTCTGATTATCAGATCGACGTCCAACTACATCAACCACCTGATATTGAGACAGCCATAGCACTTGCTAGACGTCTCTATACAGCTTCGTCGGCGATGAACTCAAAGGTACGCACAAGAGGATATTCAGATATTCAAATATCGGGTTCATGGCTTAACCGGCATATCCACTTGTCCTACCATGCAATTATTTATCAATATAAATGGCACCAATTTATTGGCTCTTTTGGATTCTGGTTCAACACACAATTTTCTAGATTCTGATTTGGCTATGAAACTGGGCCTCCAAAGTTCTTCTTTACACCGTCCGGCCGAGTTGTTGCCGCCGAGTGGACAACACATAACAAATGTGGGAAGGTATGATAATATTGAATTTTCTATTGCTACTGAAAGCTTCAAAGCAGATTTCTTCAGCATCAAATTAGGAGGCTATGATGTTGTTTTGGGTGTGGACTGGCTGAGTTCTTTGGGAAATATTGTCTGGAATTTTAATAAACTTATTATGAAGTTACGGTAGAAAGGATGACCCGATCACATGGCACGACCTCTCTAAAGAGCAGATTCTCAACCGGTATTCATATACTTTCTCCCGACGTGCCAATGGATCCTCTGTTATGCAAATTCAACAACTTTTTAGAGAGCCTTCGTGGCTCCCACCTCAACGGCGTTATGATCATAGAATTCATCTTAAGGATCCCACTCGGTATTTGTCGTTTGCCCCTATCGTTACCCTCAGTCTGAGAAAAATGAACTCGAATGACAATGTGCGAGACATGCTTCATCAAGGTATCATCCGGTATAGCACTTCGCCATTCTCATCACCTGTCCATCTTGTCAAAAAACATGATCAGACTTGGCATTTTTGTGTTGATTATCGGGAGCTCAATAGTAATACCTTGAAAGACAAATTTCCAATATCGGTTATTGCTGAATTCTTTGGATGAACTAGAAGGTGCAAAATTCTTCACCAAATTAGATCTTCGCTCAAGCTATCACCTGAACGCATGCATCCTGGGACATCGAAAAAGACACTTCGGGACACATCATGGGCACTTTGAGTTTTTGGTCATGCCATTTGGATTATGCAATGCACCTTCAACTTTTCAAGCTTTGATGAATGATATATTGGGACCGTTTTTGCGTAAGTTTGTTTGGTTTTCTTTGATGATATCCTGATATTTAGCAAATCCTGGTTTGAGCATCTCCACCATGTGGAAGAGGTTTTCAAGGTACTCGCATCTCATAATATCTTCTTAAAGAAATCTAAATGCCTCTTTGGTCAATCACAATTGGGTTATTTGGGACATATTATATCGGATGCTGGAGTGGCTGTTGACCCGGAGAAAATTGAGGTCGTCACCGCTTGGCCGTTCCCCACAACTCTCCATGAATTGCGAGGCTTTTCGGGACTCACGGTTACTACAGAAAGTTTATAATGGATTATGGTACAATTGCACGTCCTTTGGTCGATCTTCTTAAGAAGGACTCATTCATTTGGACACTCTTGGCAACAACAGCTTTTGAGCACCTTAAGAGGACTTTATCATCAGCACCGGTTCTCCAACTTCCAGACTTTAATAAATCATTTGTGGTGGAATGTGATGCGTTTGGTACAGGTATGGGTGCTGTTTTACATTAGGGTAATGGTCCAATTGCTTACTTTAGCAAACGTATGCCTGATAAGTACAAAAAGTTAGCTGCTTATGAAAGAGAACTCATAGGACTGGTAACAGCAGTCAAGCATTGGCGACCATATCTTTGGGGCCGCCCATTTATTATAAGGTCAGATCATTATAGTCTTAATTACATTTTAGATCAACGCTTGTCCACAGTTCCGCAACATCAATGGGTTAGCAAATTACTTGGCTATGATTTTACTGTGGAGTACAAGCTGGGTAAATCAAATGTGGTGGCTGACGCATTATCTCGTCAGAACACAGATGAAGCTTCCCTCATGGCTATTTTAGAAATTCAATTGGGGTTATTTGATCAGCTACGGGAGGAAATTGCATTCAGTGATGAAGCTATAGCCCTTATTGATTCTATAATCAACGGTAAGGACTCTGCATGGGAAGTTTGCAATGGATTGATCTTGTTCAACAAAAAGATATGGCTTTCCAAATCGTCCAAACATCTTCAGACTATTCTCCATGCAATTCATGATTCAGCACATGAGGGTATATAGAAAACATTGCATCGGTTCCGTCAGACCTTCTTTGTCAAACATGATAAACACATTGTCACAGATTTTGTGAATGATTGTTTGGTTTGCCAACGCAACAAAACTAAACACCTTCATCCAGCTGGGCTTCTTCAGCCTTTACCAATTCTAGAGCAGATCTAGGAGGATATCTTAATGGATTTCATTGAAGCTCTTCCGAAAGTTGGATCTAAATCGGTATGGTTGATCGTCTATCCAAGTATTGTCACTTTATACCCCTTTCTCATCCCTATACAGCAACTTCAGTAGCACAGAAATTTTTCTCAGAGATTGTTAGACTACATGGCTTGCCAAGATCAGTGGTTAGTGACAGGGATGTCATATTCATGAGTCAATTCAGGCAAGAAATTTTCCGTCTATCCAACATTATTTTGTCACCAACATCGGCTTATCATCCGCAAGAAGATGGCCAGGCTGAGGTCGTCAATAAAATTATTACGATGTATTTGCGCTGCTTGACTGGTGACAAACCAAAGGATTGGGTAAGATGGTTACCTTGGGCTGAATATTGCTATAATACTTCATATCATGCATCGACCAAAACAACGTCGTTCAAACTTGTGTATGGGCGTGATCCCCCTACTATTCGTGGTTATCATCCGGGTGAGACAACATTACCAGCCGTGGATGATTTACTAACTCAGCGGGATATTTTTCTCAATCAAACAAATGTTCGTTTGCAGTTGTCTCGAGGATTATTACATAAATATTTTGATGCTAAACATACAAACGAGAGAATTTAAAGTGGGTGATTATGTTTGGCTCAAACTTTTATCCCGTTCTGTGGCAACAATATCGATTTACACAAAGGCAAGCCCTCTCCTAAATATTTTGGACCCTTCAGCATCAACAAGATCATTACACCAGTAACATATGCATTGAATCTGCCGCCTGGAACCCGTATACACAATGCCTTTCATGTCAGCATGCTCAAACCACACCGTGGGGAGATACCTACAGATATTTCAGAATTACCTCGAATTCATGATGGCACACCGGTCCCTGAACCTGAATTAATTCTCAAAACAAGAGTCCGCCAGGGTCAGCCTCAAGTGCTCATCAAATGGAAGAACAAACTGCTGCAGATGCTTCATGGGAAGATCTTTGAATTATTCAACAAAATCTATCAGGACTTCCGGCTCGAGGACGAGGTGAATCTCCAAAGCGGGGAGAGATGCCAAACTCGGTCAAGTCGCCCAGAGATAAGCGGAGTGGCTGAATATTTAATTATTATTTAGCTTTATTATTATAATTATTAGATTAAATTAAAGATAGTCGAGAAAAGACTAATGGGCCCGGCCCGTTAGCAATTGTAAACCCCTCATATAAATATGGGGGCAACTATCGTGAGACAATCAAGAAGAAAATAATTAGGTTTTTTACCTTGCTCCCTAGCTCCCTGCGCCGCGGCCGCCGGCTCCCTCCCGGACGCCACCGCGCCGCGCGCGCCCCTAGCGCCGCCGCCGCCAAGACACCGCCGCGCCACAAGACACCGCCGCCAAGCCGCACGCTATTTGCCGAATCCCACGCGATCCGTCACGCCATCATCTTCGCAAAGCAACTCCCTCGATTCTCGCCACGTCACGCCTCTCGTTCTTCCCTCTCGCGTTGATCGGGAAAACGGGTTGTGACAATTGGCAATATATAAACTAGGGAATCTCACCCGCGTTCTTTGCGGGAATTAAGAAAAATGCAATGATTATAAGAAAAATTTTCATGATATTATCTCTTGATGCTAAGTATTTGAGTTTATCTAAAACTCTTATACAATTTGTTTCCGACTATAAATAAATAATAATTACGATCACATGGTGTATCTTCAAAAAGGACATGTAATTATTTATTATAGTGAGTCCTTGGTAGCATAGATAATTCTATCTTGTTCGTTCTCCATGGTTGATGTTGAGAATAATTTCCAAGGGTTACAGTATTAATAGTGAGTATAGTATAGATGTCGATATTATAGTTGATTGAATATTTGTATTTGTAATGAGTATAATAATTTATCAAGTACCTGTTAATGTGTCTTCTGTTGTTTCTCTAGAGGGTCAACTAGAGCCTCTTCTTTAAGTTCCAGCCTTCATTTAGTACGTGAGTTGCTGCAAAATATATGAAATGCGACAATGTTATATTTTTTAAAATTAGGTAGATGCATCTTGTGTTTCTTAACGATAATGCACTATATAAGAAATTAAAATTTAACTTATCTGAGCCATAGTCCCCTACCAAAGAAAAAAAACAGAATAGGTATCATTATAGTTCTAAATATTATTTAAAATGAGTGAGGATATTTACCTCATCATCTAGAAGAATGCCATCTGATCTATGCATTTGTGTTGGCGTATCTTGAATCCCATATCATTATAAGCCTTCCAAACACTTTGTAATTGTTTTTGCCAGCGACGATATCTTTAAGCTTAGTAGTTTCAGTCATGATGTAAATGCTCCTGCAATGCATAATAAGATGGGTTGAGAGAGTAAAACATCTAAAATAATTACAATACAGTGAGAATGAGATCCATAGTAGGGTTATATAGAAACAATTCCTGCTGTAATAAGGATACAGTAATAATACTAAAGGCATTGTGCTGCTTAGAAATGGCATTGTGCTGATTATTGTAGTCAACGATACAGTAATAATACTAAAGGCCACAATACTGCATTGTGAACGTTTTTCTCTAAAAAGGATGAGCCCTAATAACTAACAGGGTGTTTGGTTTTTAGGAATGAGTTAGTCCCACAATACTGCATTGTGAACGTTTTTCTCTAAGAAAGGATGAGCCCTGATTACTAACAGGGTGTTTGGTTTTTAGGAATGAGTTAGTCCATCATCTAATCACTCCTCACTTTTTAAACAATTAGTACTAATATCCAGAATAGAGTCATTCCACCAGATTTGAGTACAGACTCATGATGCACCACCTCATCTGGTCTTATAGTTCTCAAACCAAACACCCTATAAGAGTACCATCGGGTGCCATATGAACTGAGCCTAAAATCACCTCGGCTATTATTTGAGACCACAAATGAGAAATCCATCGATAAACAATAGCAAGATGCTAAAATTGGGATTTCAATACATATATATTAGAGAAAGATGCTAACTGTAAATGTTATTCAGACAATCTCTCTTAGGTGTCTATTACCTTTATACCCAGAGGATTTGAAATACCACGAAGGAATTCAACATGAGCACCATCCAGCTGCCGGTCCTCTCAACAACCCAAAGCATATGTGCAGAACAGTCATAGTACAGGCCAGTAATGGAATCCTCCTAGTCAGTGCTTGCTTGTATGGAAAGTGGAGGCACTCATGGGATGTCCATAATTCAGCTGTGGTCATGATGGGCTCTGATCAAATAAGAAAGGCTTAATCCATAGCCTATGGAAAAAAAATTCAGCACATATCAATTGAAGAGAAAAATGATTTGCACATAGCTCTGATCCAATAAAAATATGCAGAGTAAGAAAACCAAAAATTATCCCGGGATAAATCCTAAAGCTATGAGCTCTGATCTAATAGGTGTAGTAGATATAACAAATTACCGAACAAAGCGGTAACATCAACGTAATCTTTCAGGAGTGGGGGAGAAGAAAATAATTTTGTACACGTACTGCGTTGGAGAGGACAAACTGAAACAACATGGCTATGGAGTCCTCCATATAAATCTCAGGAACTAATGATGCAATTAAGGAGGTTCAATCGATCATCAATAGGGTGGAGGTGGGGGGGGGGGCTGCACACACACATCGGATACGAGCACACACGCATCCGAATGAGCGTGCAATCGCCCACAAAAGCACACGGCGAGGCACTTTGTCATTGAAGAAAATGCATCATTCACATCGAGGGGTGGGATTCGGCGTAGCATGGTGGTCGACCATTCACCGCCTTTGTTGACACTTATTATCCTATAAATTTTTAAGTTATTTAACATGAATTAAGGGCTAAAGTCTAAGACAAAACATAAGTCTAGGGGTCTAACTAACATAATTCCACAAGTTTTGGTATTCTCGTTACTTTCGGGGACTTAATAGGAAAATGCAGAGAGAATAATGGAGAAGGATCCGAATATTCAAGATAATTACAAGGCAAATAAAGACCAAACTTGTCCGTGAAGCAACTCAACCCGAAAAGTGGACTAAAACATTCTAGAAGACACCGGAAGACACGGGGAAGGAACCGGAGGCCGAGGTGGCATGCCACGCCGGCGACGCCAAGTGCCAATCTAGCCGGCCGCCGGTGGGGGCCACCATGTCGCCTCACATTTTTATGTTGGTTCATAACCGACCTTGAGGTTGTATCAACGCCGTTGTTGAAGGTCGGTTTGATCCAAGGGTTGACGTTCATCGCCAAGGGCTATATAAGAAGACCGGTGACCCCGAGGCTAAGGGAGAATTCATTATCAATAATATTCATCCAAGTCCGGCCAAGTCTAGACCTAAGCACTAGTTCATACTAGAAGTAGATTAGCTACATAACTAGTTCTAGTTGAAGATCAAGTTCATCTTGAGTTCCTGATAGTCAAGAAGTAGCAAGGATCGTTCTTGAGACTCCTCTCTTGTCTTCAACCCGTAAGTTCTCTTACATTTAGAATACAATTGTTATGGCTTTGATCTTTATAATTATTATATTCTTGTTGCTATGTGTTTATGCTTGCTATGATTATATATTTAGTTTAGTAAGATTGCTTTATATTTTATGCATGGAATTGTATAGCACTCTTATAGGTGACCACTATTTGGGTGATAAGCAATGTGTAAACATGGTGTTTATACAACGTTTATCTGCAATTGCACCCTACATTCCGGGTCGTGTGGTAGTTCGCGGGGGTGACAGCCCTGTTGATTCCTTTGTAGTCCACCCTCCGAATGTAGGACACGTCGAGCTTTTAATTACGGAGATGAATAAGTTTCGTCCTTGTTTGTCTTTGGTAATGCTTGCCATGTATAGAAGTAATCTAATCTTGCCATGATAGCTAGATGTATTGCACTAATTGTAGTATTCATAGATGTATAGTAATTAAGAATAACTTAGGAATATTCATTCTAGTCTAATTTATAACATGCTAATTGCTTGTATGATATTAGTGGCTTAGGCTAATCATTAGACTTGGTATATTTATCATTATATTATTTATCTTTATCTTGGACTTATCCTGTTGAGTATTGTTAGATACTTATGGCTACTCTGCATTATACCACTGTAAAGTGTATGATCTCATAAATAAATCATAATATTAAATCATTAGATAGCTCTTATCTCTCAACCTTTCCTTAGACTCCCTTCCCTGTGGTAAAAAATATAAATACGATACGAATTACTCCCGGTGAAGTGCTACAATTGGTATTTCTATAAATGGCGCTTGAGATATCATGTTCAATCTTTTATCAAGGCCAATCTACAAATACCATGCCCCGCATTTTAACAACAAGCATGATGAATCAGTCCCTGAAGCATGGGAGCATTTTCAAGAATATATTTCGGAATGTCCACACCATGGGATGGAGAAGTGGGTGTTGATGCAAACTTTTTATCATGGGCTTGTTCGGTGCTCGTGAAACTATGGATGCCATGGCTGGTGGTGCTTTCTTATCACTTACAATTGCAAGAGCTACAGAGCTTGTGGAGAAGATGGCTTCTAACCAAGGTTGGAGTGAAGAACGTCAAACTTCGCAAGAGGGAATGCACCGGCTTAAAAGAAGTAGATATGCTATCTGCCAAAATGGACCTTATCATGAAGAAGCTAGAAGATAGAGAATCTCAACCCAAAGGCAGTAATGCAAATCCAAGATTCATGAATGACATGTGAAGAATGTGGAAACTTAGGCCACATAGGGAGGAAATGTCCGAGAGATCATGGAGGATATTAATTTCGTCAATAATAATAATAATAATTTCCGTCCTCAGCGAGAATCAAGGTTGGAACCAACAGAGGCCCAACTATCAGAGTAATTATCAAGGCAATTACCAAGGTAACAATCAAAGTAATAACTTCAATACTTATCAACCTTCTTTGAGAGATCAAGTTTGTTAACCAAGGAAAAACTATGGAGAATCACGTCGAGAAAGATAGCAACTAATGACAAAGCTCTTGAGCTCATCAACACTCGTCTGGAAAGCTTTTCTTGAGCTATCAAGAATCAGCACAGTTTTAATAAGATGATAGAATCTCAGATTTCTCGGTTATCGGTTCCACAAACCACACCGGGAAAGATTCGGGGCAAACGAGAAGAATTAGAAAGCGCAAATCTTGTCGATATCTATAATGCAGGTCGTTACTATAGAGAGACATCAGGGAGTTGTTGGTTAGATGACTCAATGCCATCTAAGAAGGAAGATCCAGGAAGACCAGTTATTACAATCAAAATTGGACACCTCACATTCAACAATGCTCTCTGTGATTTTGGCTCAAGCGTCAACATTATGCCCAAGGTAATTTATGAGAAGCTTTATAGTGAACCACTTTGGAAAACAAATATGTGCTTGCGGCTTGCGAGATCAATCAATTTGTTATCGAGGGGATCCTTTGAAGATGTATATGTGGGAATCGAAACTCTTTTTATCAGCGGACTTCGCGGTTGTAGATACTAGAAGGAATGAAAGAACACCAATCATACTTGGAAGACCATTCTTGTGCTCAGCTAAAGCTATTATTTACGCAGACAATGCAAAGATTATCTTTATTATCAAGGGGAAGAAAGAGAAATTCACCTTCAGAGACAAGGTACACACTTCTATTACTTATCCTCAAGGTAATAATCATTATATTCTAGAACAGAAGACCCTCCGATAGTGCTTGGGAGACCGTTCCTCAACACTACACGTGCAATTATCTACATCCATACAGGAGAGATACATTTCCAATTTCTTAAAGAGAAGGTACGAGTTTACTTTTGATTTACAATGAGTATACAAACCCAAGAGGGAGAACTGGGACAGCTCGTCGCCGTCATACTAAAAGATGGATCAAGAATCCGAGAAGATGGTAAAATGATACCCGGCCGATTCAATACTAGGACATCATCTTAAAGGACACAAGGAAGCCATGAAGAAATTGGATAAGGAGATAAAAGAAGACTCAGTATACATCAAGGAAAAGCTTGCTCGACTTTCACCGAAAAAACCGGTTTGTCTCGCACGGTGAGTTCTCGAGAAGAATTAGGAGAATCATGGGAAGAATATGAGAAAGCACGCAATGAGTATTGGTGGAATAGAGATCAACAAGTTTTCTCCCCGATAAAGGAAGCTCGAAAAGAATTAAAAGCTAAAAAGACAAGATCTTTTATACCAATTATATCTACGAGAGAAATCGGAATCTTCGAGAAGAGAATCTATCAAAAGAGTCATTCACCATAGAAGATGAAGATCATATACTACTGAGAAAATTTTGGGAATCAAGGTAGAAAACAAAAGGGATGATGAGCTCACAACAGAAGAAATTCTTGGAGTTAAAATTGAAGATATTCAAGTTGTTGGAGACACTACTCAAACTAAATCATCCAAAAGATGGAAGAAGACATCTCCCAGAACATCATCGAGAAGATATTATGAAATCACCCGAGTTCCACCAATTGAGACAACGATATACCATGGGAGTAAAGATCGAAATTGAAGACTTATTTGGAGGACTCAACATGCCGAATCCTCACTACAAGGTAAGCAAGGTAAGTTATCTATACTTTAATTCTTGCATTGCATATTCATATCATATTTATCTTTTTAATATTTTATATGCATTCAAAAATAATAAAAATATTTTATCTTTTGTTTTGAGAAAACCTTTAAGCCCCATGCTAATATCCCCGAGGTTAAATACCTCTAGGCTATTTTCTTTTGTGGTGGCATAAAATTATAGATAGTTTGCTTATGCATAAATCTTTATCTTGCATATAAAATAAATAAAAATCTAAAAATATATTTATCCCGCACAACTTAAGCAAAGTGGTTAATCTCTAGCGCTTTAATCAAGTTCCACTAGTTTTGTTGTCTATTTAAGATTTCTGATCGAAAAACGAGAAGATACTTGACACTAATTGATGTCAACTACCTCAACCTCTACATCATTGAAGATTACACTCCAATCTAGCTTGGGGAGTGCAACCCCAGTTATCTAGATAAGTATTCTATTACCTATCTATTATTATATATTATTATTATTATTATTATTATTATTATTAGTTATATGTTTTTGCTAGCTAGTTAAGTTTGTTAAAAGTTTAATTTGTTTTGTTTAGAGGCTAGTAGTTTAAATAATATTTTGTTAGAGTGAGAATAAAAAGGTTGAAGAGAGAGTGCACATTAAAGTTTACTTTGCTCAACTAAAATGAATCCTAAAATCTACAAACATGGAGATGATGAATAGTTGCTCCGTTGTTATACTTTTCTAGTACCTAGCTTTCAAGTTTAATTTCTCTCTAGATTCATTTGCAAAATGCTAAAGTCTAGGTAATTGACAGATATGATATATATGAAAGTACATTTTGCTATTTAATCTTGCTCTTAGTGATACTAGATTTACGGAGATTTATATTTTGAAAATTAAAAGTGCACATGATAAGTTCTTATGTGACAAGAGTGTGAACCTCCTACCACAGCCATATATACATGCTATTTAGATTAGGAAAACTTTTTTATCTATATATAGGCTATTTGTTTGACATTGAGTTTGTTCAATCTTTGTTGACCCTTAGAAACTTATCATGTTGATCATGCACACTCCACTTCATTCCGCTATATCCACTTTACTTATCCACCATATATATATCACTATCACCTTACACTAGCCAACAAAAATGTTCTATTCCTATTCGAGAGAGAGCAACAAAAATATATAATATATTTCTTACCTATTCATTGCTAGCCAATATCTTACAAAAAGCTCCATTGCATCTACTTATCTCTCACAAATATTGCAAAAAGAGATTTGGGTTGTAGACTATTCTTTATAAAAAGAAAAAGAGAGAGAAAAAGAAAGAAAAAAGAGAGAGAGAAGGGAGATGAAAAATGGACAAAAAAAGTCCTGAGGCAAGTAGAGCCTACACTCCCTAAAAGAAAAAAAAAGAGAAGAAAAAGAAATATAGAGATGAAAAATGAACAAGTGTTCGAGGGCGAGTAGAGCCCACATCTCTAAAATAAAGATGAATAATGGACATGTGTCCGAGGGTGAGTAGAACCCACATCTTTATAGAGAGGAAATAACAAGAGAAAAAGTCTAGGACCAGTAGAGTCCACCTCTCTAAAGAAAAAAAAGCTACAATTCGATTCTCTACAAAAAAATTCGAAAAGAGAGATAATTCCTTAAGGAACATAAGTAAGATATTCCTTGTCTATTTATTCTATTCTATTATATATTCTCTTTATAATTCTATCCACCATACACATGCACCACTTGATCGGTGTGATTTGTAACTTTGGGTCCATTGCTTGAATTTACAATATATGTAAGTAAGTTTAATTTTCTCCTACCTATGAACTCCAAATATAAGCTTTAGATATAGGATGAGAGAAAGTATAAAGTATTATTGCTTAAAATTAATATATATATTTCATAAGAAATAAACAATGTTATTCTATCACTTAAGAGAGGATCCATAATAATTGAGAGATTAGAGAGTGTCACACTGAGAACTTTGAGTTTTATTTGAAAATTAGCAAAAACTCCAGAAGGACAGTTGATCAAAAGAGTTTGAATTATAGTGTTCGACTTGACTGTTCTATCTTTCAATTGCTCATGATTAATTAATTGTTTTAAAAGATAAAATGAATATAAGTAAGTTAAAGATTTAAAAAAGATTTATTTATCACGGAGAGAAATTTTGTTTGAAAGCATGTGTACTTTTGAGGTGTGATAGCGTTGTAGCAACTCCTGATCCAAGTTTAAAGGTTTAGTTTTGTGTCTTGCTAAGAGACTAGCAAGAGGTAAGCTTGGGGAGCTTGTTGACACTTATTATCCTATAAATTTTAAGTTATTTAACATGAATTAAGGGCTAAAGTCTAAAACAAAACATAAGTCTAGGGGTCTAACTAACATAATTCCACAAGTTTTGGTATTACGTGACTTTCGGGGACTTAACGGGAAAAATGCAGAGAATAATGGAGAAGGATCCAGAATATTCAAGATAATTACAAGGCAAATAAAGACCAAACTTGTCCGTGAAGCAACTCAACCCGAAAAGTGGACTAAAACATTCTAGAAGACACCAGAAGAGACGGGAAGGAACCAGAGGCTGAGGTGGCATGCCTTTGGCGGCCGCCCGGTGCCAATCTGGCCGGCCGGCCGGGGTGGGGCCACCATGTCGGCCTCACATTTTTATGTTGGTTCATAACCGACCTTGAGGTTGTATCTACGCCGTTGTTGAAGGTCGGTTTGATCCAAGGGTTGACGTTTATCGCCAAGGGCTATATAAGAAGACCAGGTGACCACGAGGCTAAGGGAGAATTCATTATCAATCATATTCATCCAAGTCCAGCCAAGTCTAGACCTAAGCTCTAGTTCATACTAGAAGTAGATTAGCTACATAACTAGTTCTAGTTGAAGATCAAGTTCATCTTGAGTTCACGATAGTCAAGAAGTAGCAAGGATCGTTCTTGAGACTTATCTCTTGTCTTCAACCTGTAAGTTCTCTTACATTTAGAATACAATTGTTATGGCTTTGATCTTTATAATTATTATATTCTTGTTGCTATGTGTTTTATGCTTGCTATGATTATATATTTAGTTTAGTAAGATTGTTTTATATTTTATGCATGGAATTGTATAGCACTCTTATAGGTGGCCACTATTTGGGTGATAAGCAATGTGTAAACGTGGTGTTTATACAACGTTTATCTCGCAATTGCACCCTACATTCGGGTCGTGTGGTAGTTCGCGGGGGTGACAGCCCCTGTTGATTCCTTTGTAGTCCACCCTCCGAATATAGGACACGTCGAGCTTTTAATTACGGAGATGAATAAGTTTCGTCCTTGTTTGTCTTTGGTAATGCTTGCCATGTATAGAAGTAATCTAATCTTGTCATGATAGCTAGATGTATTGCACTAATTGTAGTATTCATAGATGTATAGTAATTAAGAATAACTTAGGAATATTCATTCTAGTCTAATTTATAACATGCTAATTGCTTGTATGATATTAGTGGCTTAGACTAATCATTAGACTTGGTATATTTATCATTATATTATTTATCTTTATCTTGGACTTATCTGTTGAGTATTGTTAGATACTTATGGCTACTCGCATTATACCCTTTGTAAAGTGTATGATCTCATAAATAAATCATAATATTAAATCATTAGATAGCTCTTATCTCTCAACCTTTCCTTAGACTCCCTTCCTGTGGTAAAATATAAATATGATACTGGATTACTCCCGGTGAAGTGCTACAATTGGTATTTCTATGCGTAAACTGCAGATATCATGTTCAATCTTTTATCAAGGCCAATCTACAAATACCATGCCCCGCATTTCTTTGAGCGTTATTGCTAGGGTGATAGACTAGTGTATAGGTAATGCCTAGAAATGAGTGGTAAACCTTCAGTTCTATCCTAGTGAGATTAACTCCACTATGGATAATGTAGCTAAGTTACATCCCACTACTAACACCGCCTAACTTCGCTTTCTTGGATCATGAGGTTAATCTCATATCCAAGCTAACATGATTAGATAGATATCCCATATATATTTCTCTCGCCTTCCTAATTAGGATCGTGTTAGAAATATCAACACGCACCCGGGGCGGACTCGCCGTGCACGTTGATTCGAACGCCGGCCCATCGTCTTCCTCACCCACGCGCGCGTCTTCCTGCGCCCGACGGACGCCGCGGGGCGGAGTTCCATGGGCGACCTCGTGCGGCTCGGCGGGGGCTACGACGAACTTGCGCCGCCCGCCGCTGTCGGGGCTCCAAGGACCCCCAACACCGGCCTATGTCGCACCCCTTGCCGTCCGCACCCGCCGTGGAGCTTGTCGCGCTTACGCAAAACCAAATCCCATACGCAGAGTCGGCGGAGGAGACAGGTCTCTTTGCATGGCGCTCGATGGGGACCAACGGAGTGACAAGGAACAAGCAGCCCGCTCGCTAGGGCGGGCGTCGGCGGCGAGGAGACGGGCGCGCTTGCGTGCCGGGAGGAGATCCGCCGGAAGCCGGAGATGGAGAAGCCACCCGAGCTCACCCCTTGCCGTCATCAAGGCGTGAGGCATACATGGGCCTCGATCCTTGGATCGTCGGCTCGCCGGGTCCATGCGGGGGCTCTTGTGTCGGATCGTGAGGAGCGTCGGCGGCGCGGAAGTTGGGGAGGGCTCGCCGGTCAAGGGCCGCCGCCGATTCTTGCTTGCGGGCGGATAGGAAGGGGCTCGCCCGTCACTCCATCGCCTAACCTCGACTTGCGCCGTGGGCGTGGAGGGAGGCACCATCGTGGGCTTAATTTATGACATCGGCGGGAAGGCACAGGGGCGGGTCGGCCTTTCGTGTTACTGTCGCGGGTGGAGAAGGCAGAGGGGCATGCGCGTCGAACAGTCGTCCCCGAGAAAAGCTAATAGGCCAGGACAGGGGAGGGGCGGGGTCGTGGAAGGAGATGGGTAATGGAAAAAAAAAGCGGACACAATCACGACGCGCAAGAGCTAAGCTTCAGTTTCAATTTCAGTTACCACTCACAGAATAGGCCAGAGAATTCCTTAAGGGATGGATAATGGTGAGCTCCTATATAGGAGTTTGGATAGTGGGTAGCTCCTATATAGGAGTTTTAGATGTGGGGGTAGTTAATTTCTCTATGGTTGTTGTGCGTATCATCTAATCTAATTTGAACGGCGAGCACAGGCTAGGGAACCATATCCAACGCGTCAGCGTCGAGTCCGTACACACCATAGAAATCCACATTGTCCTCCGGGGCGCTAGTGACCACATGAACTGCCGCCCGCGAGCCGACACCGCAGAGAGGTCAGAGAGGAATGAGCAAACCATGGTCAGAGGACAGAAAGTGAGGGTACCTGACTGAAAACTTTGGATGCAGACTCCAGCGGCGGCCACCGCTCGCCGGAGCCGACACAGAAGGGGACGAGGACAACGCCATGGCAGTGGTGGGATCCTCCACAGATCAGATCCTGTGGTGTCGCCACTGAAGGCGACGACACCTCTCCCCGGTGGCTGCGGCGACTGCCCTGCGCCTAGGCCTGCGCGTCACGGAGGTAAATCCGATGCATCGAGCCGTCTCCAAACCCTAGGCGTGGGCGCTATTGCGCGTGGAGCCGTCACCGCCTAGCTTCTAGTCTCCGAGTACCGATTGCTATTTTTAAGCTAGTTCTAAAAATAGTAATGTCCCGTGCATGCACGTGATTGATTTCAGTTTCTATCTTGAGCTTCGGACAATGGAGTGGGCGCGAGTTGGGTTGACACGCGTGATCAGCGGCGGCACACCAGGGTCGAGCGAGCGTTGATTTTTCTAAAAAAAATGAAAACAAAAAACAGCATGCGGGAGGAATCGAACCCTGTTGGCCTCGCGCCTGGGTGCGTGTTGGATTAGGATGAGTGATGGGCGGGTGGGTGCTGTGTTCAATACTTTTGATCCTGACCGTTGAATCGTGACTAAGTAATGAGAGAAAATGTTGAGGCCATCCGGGTAGTTCATTTTGAAAGGATTTGAATGCGAGAGAAGTTGGTGCATGAGTAGGGTAGATAAAAAAGATATACCCTGCAAGTGTGGATCTGCACCCATTTGACTTGTAGTGGCGATGGCGGCAGAGGATCCAAGGTTTGCTACGGATCCGCTACAGGCTGACCTAAATTTTTAATATGTATTTATCCAATCCCGATTTCTTATTTGTGCAGGATACGACAAAAATTTTATATGTGTTCTTCACGGCATATGTTTGAATTTTCTATGCATGTATCAATTTCTACTTGCACCTTGCCCTTCTTATTTAAAAAGGTCTAACATCAATTCCTGAATTAATATTACTAGCAACGCGTGCCCTTAAGCGTTGCCACGGGGTCACAGGATCGGACTCCGTATCCTAGAAGCAGCTTCACTTAAGTTAAAATCACCATTTTAGATAAGCATTTGTTTAAAATAGTTTGTCATAGTCTTGACACACTAAAATAGTTTGTCAATTTGTCAAATAGCTTCACTTAGCGTTTCCTTTTTTATAACTTTTTTTTTGTGACGCGAAATTGTTAAGTTGTTTAATGCTACCTATATATATAGAAATTTTTACAATAATTGAGGAAAAGTTTGATGGCTCACATCGATCGAGAGCGATAGATCCGGCGACAACGAAGGCATGAGGAAACAGGAGGAAATGGGGTGGAGGAAACGGGAGGAAAATGATGTGTCTATGGTCGGTGGGCCATGGGGAAAAATTTCCTCCCGTTTCCTCCGCAAATGTGGGGATTAAGATCGGGCGGTAATTGCATTCTCGTAGTTCTTTTTTTTATTAAGGGTAAAACAAGTAACTTCATAATTATGTTTTGAGTAGTATAGTTTTGAGATCATGATTCTTTACTATAGTTATAGCTAATATAAAGTATTAACCTTTTTTTTTTTTTTTTTTACAAAATTCCTAGGGTTCGAGGGCCACTTTGCATCCGGCCGCCGCCGCCGTCGAGTCTTTGTGAAGGGCCGCGACGCCGCCGTGGCGTTCTTTGGGGAGGGGTGCGCCGCCACCGTCCCTTCCTGGGGGCGGGCGGGGAGGTCTTTGGCGCCCGGCCGAGGTGGAGCCATGCGGCGAGGGCGCAAGGAAACCGGTGCTGGAGCGAAGCGGACGTGGGCACGGTGTCCACGGTCTTTGGAGCCCGCGGCGGCCGCGTCGAAGGGAGGAGGCCAGCGCTTCGCGCCCGGATGAAGGCAGCGGGGGGTCGCGCCCCCGCCGCCACCCGCAACACCGTGGACACCGCGCCCCACCGCCGCCGGGGAAGATCACGCCGCACTGCCTCTTCCTCAGCTATCAGCGAAGCCCGGCGCCAAGATGCTCGACCCGAGGTGTACCCACGGCCCACCGATACGCCATTGTTGTCTGCCTCTGCTTCGTGTGAATGTTCAGATTCAAGCTTGGAATTAACTAGAGCTCAACCTCTTCTTGTTACCCTTTTTGTTCAAAATGCATTCCCCATGGTCTCTCTTGAATTTAACTGAAGAAACGGGTGCCACCCATAGCAGTAGGCTATTCCATGTTAGCTATGAATGTCATCGTGCCATTCGATTTCATTGCGACTACACTTGCCAATTGGTGAAGGGCGTATTTCCCTTTGGTTGCAGTAAAACTTACATTCCTTGATCGATTTTAGGTCTCTAGGACAGGTTGTGGCTACGAAATTAGGTATGATCCATACACTAGACACTGCACTAATAACCAGGCCTTGTGCCGTAGTGTGATCTCAACTAAATTGAGCCAGCTAGTTAGTTTTTATCTCTCTGAATTGTTTAGCTGTACGCAGCAGGCAAGCGCTAAATCTCTGTTTGATCAACTGCATGTTTACTAAATCTGTCATTTATGGAGAGCATAGATGACAAGCTAATTTTTGTTCGGTATTGGGACATAATCTGTATCTTTTGCAGCAAGTTAATGAGCACCAATCACCAGGCCATAGCCATACTTTGTCAAAGAATGTTTTCCTTGTTCATTGGTGAGCTTCAGTTAACATCTATGAGCGGCTTGACTTAGTAGCATAAAATTTGTTTTTATTGAAAATACGTTCTTGGAAAAGTGTCTACGGGTTCTGTTTGTAATGTGTCATCATTTAAGCATTTGTGGCTGCAATAGTATTATCTATGATCTATGATATACAGTTTGCAGATTGCTAAATACCTGTCATCCTACTGTATTTCTGCAGGTCTGCAGCTACCCATTCACAACAAGAGGCATTGTAATGGGTCACATTGTATCCAATCACGAACGTTTTCAGGTTCAAACAATTGCCTTTCTGCATGCAATAGGAGATAGCATCAGTACTGAAGTTTGTGCCGTCAGTGGCCAGTTGCTCGTTTATGCTTGATGGGCTACGTACGAAAGAGAGGGCACATCGACGAGGCGTTCAGGTTAGCTTGTCACTTGGGTGAGTTGGGCGTGGTGCCAAACCTGTTTGCGTGTAATGCACTGATTGATAAACTATGCAAGGACAGAAGATTTATGGAGGCAGAAAGGCTCTTCAGAGGGATGGTAAACAAGGGTTTAGAGCCAAATGAGGTGACCTATGCTATACTGATACATTCCCTGTGTAAGAGGGGAATGATGGATGACGCACTTTGCATGTTTGATAGGATGAGGGAGAAGGGCATCAGAGTGACAGTTTATCCATACAACTCTTTAATTAATGGTTACTGTCAGCATGGCAATTTTCACCAGGCAAGAGGTCTTCTGAACGAGATGGTTGAGAAAGGATCGACACCAAGGGCCTATTCTCTGCTGCCCTGATGAGCCCACAAGGAGACGGGACGCCGGCGTGAAGCCGTAGACGAGGTCGTCGTCGTCATGGGGCTGCTGCACGGCGCTGAAGACGCCGGTGAGGGTGAGCACGCGCATGAGGTTCAAGAGCTGGAGCTCGGCGTCCAGCATCACCTGCTGCTGTTCAGTGATACTTGTCGTGTGCTCTTGCTCAGGAATAACAGTTGTGTGATGTTGATGCTCAGCAATTGTGTACTTCTTGTTTCCATTGACATGGCTGTAAATTGTCATGCAATTGTTTTTCCATGGCTGCAAAACTGTAAATTGACATGGCTTATTCAGTTTTCAGCATTTTGTAGATCTTATACAGTCATGGCTGGCAGTTTTCAGTTACCTGTACTGATCTTATTCAGACTGTAGGAAAGGAACACTAGTACTGATCTTATTCAGTTACCTGTTCAGTCATGGCTGGCAGTTTTCAGTAAGCATTGCAATGATTAGCGAATAAATTTCAATTATCTTATGTCCCTGAACCATGACTGGTTGACACTGAAATTTTGGGTCGTGAGTATAACACTACACGAAATTAAAATTTTGATACTTTTCAAAAAAATGTTTCTAAGATTTGTTTGAAATTTTGGGTCATGCTCAACTATGCAGGGAGCACAGGCCCAAGCACAAGTGACAAGCGCCAATAGTGTACGAGAGTTGAGAACAGTTCGTTGGGATGAGTATGGCTGGGTATTTAAGTTGTGTTTCTCGTTTTTAGATAGGCAAGGTGGGACTAAGAATCGTCCTTATGTGGTCTACGCTCCATTTTCCCACTGGGCTGAGCAAAGCGGCTTACGAAACCAATGTGGCCCAGCCCATTACCTCTCGGACCATGGGGAGCTGGGGTGTGGGCGGCTTCCGATCTTCGACTATGTTAAAAAGGCACAGCGTTGGACAATAAACAAATTCATGTCAGTAGCGTAATGGTAAGGCCCATGTACCAAAAACCTCATGTCCTGGGTTCAACCCCAAAAAGAGACCTACTTTTTTTGTTTTTATAAGATTTTTTGGTTATTTGTTTATATTTCCCTTTCTCTACATTAATTTATATTTTTTTTTGCCATTTTAACCTTTGTTTTAATTTAAATATATGGGTACAACCATGTCATTAAAATTTTATAGGATTTGAACTATGTGCAACTATGAATCCATCACAACCATGAACATCTCTCACTTACACCATGATTACATGTGAGATATCTTCATGGTTGTGAAGGATGTGTGTCACCACATTCTCTAAATCATTTGAAAATTTTATGTCATGATCGTACACCAAAATGAGTGGTCCATACAAGTTTTTTAGATTTTCCTACCTAGCATAGGTTTTTTTTTTTTCATTTTTCCTTCAATTTTCCATAAAATAATCACAATAATAGGTAAAAATGTTCAGAAAATTGTATAAATGCACACAACGTCATAGTTTATCGCCATTACCATGTCATTAATTTTTCAAATGATTTGGACAAAGTGACACTATGGATTCATCACAACCATAAACCTCTCTCTCTCGACTCACATGGCTCTATGTGAGACATCTTCATGGTTGTGAAGGATGTGTACCATCACATTCTCACATGACTATACTCCTGTTCGGTTAGGGAGAGGTCGTTCAGGACATGATTGTGTGTACCAAGGAGTCATTAATTAGTGGTAATTTTTTCATATTTTCCCTAATAAATACGGAGAAGGGTGCACTTTAACAATAAACGTTGTCTAGTCCTATTGGTTCCAGTAGCCTTGTCTTGAGGCACACGATGTTGGAGGTTGTTGGTTCAATTCCTCACCTGGTAGTTATTTTTGCTATTCATTGTTTTTGCATAGGGATTTTTTTGCGTCATTTTTTTTCACTCACTTGGCGTTGGGTCTGGGAATTTTTTGTCTTTTCATCCATGCGTGGGTTGGCCCCGGGAGTTTTTCGTTCGTTACATGGACTGCTATTTTCATCCGTGCGTTCGTTGGCAACGTTGCATAGGGATTTTTGCATCATTTTTTCACTTGCCGCGTTGGTCGAGAATTTTTCGTTCATTGCATGGACTGCTATTTTTCGTCTGTGCGTTCGTTGGCAACGAGTCGCATGAGCACGTATAGGGCGCGCATGTAAACGTTGCATGTGCAAAAATGTGCGTTCGTTGGCAACGTTGCATGTGATTCAGTTGTCATCTAAAAAGTCATCCAACCACATGAAAATTTGGTGAACAATTGGCAACTGGTCTACAAAACGAAACAAAAACCACAATAGAAACAGGTGTGCAAGACCTCTGCGGTTGTTCCAACAGAAGCAGTAGCAAAATGTCGATGATTTGGGAGTTGAGGCATGAGGACCTGGGCAATTGGATCACAATCAATACAAATAAAATCCACAAGAAAAAAATAACAAGCAAGCAGCTGAATTTAACATGATTGGCACGCACCACACCAATTGTGCATGGAGCATCGCCCAGCCTCAAAGCTTTGTCGATAGTTACTGCTAATCTATCCTCAATTACTCTAAGAGGCAGGGTAGCTCCAGGAAATAGGACAACACCTGCAAAACCAAAATGCACCATTATTTTGTGATACACTGTTTATAAGAGCTGACAGTTTTAAATTACAGCTGCAATCTGTTAATGCATAGTTCTGCATAGTGAAGTGAAAGATCGGTGGATGTGTGTCTCATCTCTAATGCACAGGCTTTGCAGCTAAGGCGAAATTTTTTCACATAACCCATATCCATATCCATTCAAGGATCACACAAAACTAGTATAAATCGCAAAACATTCTTGATTATCAAGAGAAACCCTAATCCTTCTGGACGTTCCTATTGGGCACCATGCATGAGCATGTTGAATTTTGCACATCCTATATTTGCTTTATGAATACGTTCCTGACATGATAATAATACTACTACTACAAAACAAGACGAATTTCCACATACCCACAAATAATACCAGCAACTATAGGGAAAAATTGTATCCAGCCAGTTAGAAGAGCATACTGCAACTTAGAAGAGCAGATAAAAAATATGATAAATGAAAGTATAGTGGAATTGGAGCAAGTGTACTTATCACCCTTAATGTAAAGATTGACCATCATCAAAAAAAAAAGACTAACAACATGATCAAAAGAAAGAATGTAGGAAAGACAATCCTACATCTGAAGTAAATCTCAAATGCTATTTTTTGCTTACATCTGACAATTGCTCACCATTCTGACAAGAATACATTGTTACACATAATGCAACTTACCTTTGGCAAATCATATATCCAAAACATCCTCAGGGAGCATGTTTTCCTACAAAAGAAGAGGAACATTAGCCATAAGTACACATGGCTTACAGACAGCCAAATTTTAGATTTGATGAAAATCACTCTTAGCTTACCTCGACTCTCATGGAGCAAGTTCGCCGGTTGTGACCCTCACCTTTACACAGGGTACATTTTAGTATTCCTTCCTCACACTAAATCCTTTCTCATAAGCGTACTCGTTGTAAAACTCAAATCCTTCGTTCTCACTGCCGAACATCTTCATAACAATTTCACTATACTCCCGCGAAGAATCATCATCCGACATTTTTATCAAATTCCTTGTTGTGCTAGATTTAATAGCTCAGGAAATGATGACACATGATTTCAAATCCTCATCAACCAACAGTAAATAGTTACTGCACTGTAGCTAAAAAGCACATTTTAGTCCATATATTCTCAACGATCAGCATCAACAAGAACATGAAAATCATTATTAGTTGCGATCACATAATGGTGACATATTATAGCAAAAGAATGACTCGAATGACTTCAAATGTTGGTCTTACGTGAGCAAAGACAAAGCATTCCCAAGTGCCCAATCCAAACAAGGAATGCAAGTCCTGTAAAAATCCCTAATAATCACTGATGTAGTTTCTCACAGCACTGTGCACTGTGCTACCAATGTGCTAGTACAAATCCTCCTTCCTAGCTTCTTATCTACCATGGCTACCAGCTCGCAAGGCTGCTGCAAGATACTGGATAAAAAGACAAAAGCTACAAAGTGAGATTAGTGAAGTACGGTACCTCGCTGCTCGCCTTTGTCTGCCTGCTTGCTGCTGGGCCTGGCTGCTTCCCCGGCGCTCCTCAAGACCTGCTGATGAGGAAGAATCAGGTAAAAGTGGATTTGGACAGACTATTTTAATAATATACAGCTGTTTTGTATTTATCTTGTGGTGAAAATAATGTATAACTTGAGAAAATACTGTCTTGCCATATTAATGTTAATTCTTGGTTTTGCAGTGAAAGCACTATAGCGTTTAATTTGTGTCTACTCTCTGATAATGTCCTGTCATGCAGAATTGGATGAGATACAGTCATGTCTTGATAGTGCCTTGGACCAGGCTTTTTCTGCCTGTATGGTTTGAAGATCAACCCCGGACTCTTCCAGTGAAGATGATCTTGCAGTACATAAAAATACAAGTCGCGGTGATTATCAAACCAAAGAAGAGTGTGCTGATGTGTTTCAATATGTCCTGCCATATGCAAAAGCTCTATCTGTGAGTAATTTACCTTTTTTTGTTTCCTACTTTCAGTAGCTATTGACTCCAAGCATCAAATACAGTGTCTAATGCCTTGTCCATTCTTAATGTCTTTTAGAAAACTGGCCTGGTTAAATTACGGAGAGTGCTGCGGGCTATACGTAAACACTTTCCACAGCCACCATATGACTTTTTTTGTCAACAACCCTATTGATAATTTCTTGGATGGACCTGACTCATGTGAAAAAATACTCTCTGAAATTTGTGAAAGCAATGAATCTAGGGAAGCTATCCTGAATGTATTGTTCAGGTGAAAGGGGCTACGAAGCATTCCAAAAAAAAGACATGTACAGAATGTCAAATTTTGCAAAGTCCTCCACAACCTGATCATTTTAGTAGAGCATCAAACCACAGGCCAAAAGCATAGGTACAGAATGACAAAAGCATGGTGGCCAGATCTCCAGTACAATTTATCCTAACAGGGGGCAAGGGGGCACCGAATGGCGGTGACTTGGTACCTCGAGGATTGCCTCGGGACCGGAGGGCGGCGAGGGGCGGCCACTGTGGCCCTCGCCGGCTGGGGGGCGAGGCAGCGGCGCGGCAGTGACGCCGTCGTGATGGCGGCGACGCAGGGCGGGCGCGGCGAGGTGTGCCACCGCCGCCGGCGCTTAAGATGTACCACGTTCTCCACCCACCGGATCGCCGCCGCACCTCTCCCCGGGTCGGCCCGGCGGTGACCGACATACCCGGCGCCGGGCGAGGGCGAGGGCGGCGGCGGGTTGACGGCGCGTCTCCGGACGGGGGGGCGGCGGTCGGGGTCGGGTCCAGGTGCGGGGAAGCGATGGCGGCGGGTCTCCGGCGGCCCGGCGGGTTATAGCCGGATCGGGAGCGCGGCGGCTCCTTGCGAGGAGAGCGCGCGGCGGCCCCCGGATGAGACGGGAGCAACCGCGGAGAGGAGAGGTGCGGGGTCGGGGTCGGGGTCACGGCTGCGGGGTGAGGGAGTGGAAGATCAAAATGACCAATGTACCCTTTTACAAAATAATTAAAATGCAGTGAGGAAATGGGAGGAAACGGAGGAAATTCCAAGTATCGTAAAAAGAGCTCATATATATATTATATATACACGTCATGAATGAAGGTAAGTAAATAAATAAAGCAGGTCAAATTGAGATTTGAGATACGACTTGTTACGCTGGCGTGACATCAGGTTGTTGCATTAGGTCCACGCCTAGCTCGTCGCTCAAAAAAAAAAAAGGCTGGAAACAATACGACTTCAAATCAGACACGTGAAGGAGGTGGGCCTATGGAGGAGTTTGTTCTGTCGACCTGTTGGGCTGGCTCACAAACGTACGGAAGGAACCGAACATAGCAAGGGCAGACGAATTTTTTTGGTGGACAAGAAATTTTCTCTTTTTATTAGTATACTAGGAAATATGCCTGTGCGTTGCCACAGGTAACAAAATCTTATTTTATTTAATGCTTACACTTCTATTCTACTAATAAAGAGAGAAACAATCTTTTGAATTTCATAGCTAGTAGATGGGCAGGCAGCTCAGTGCAAGCATGAACAAAGTGCAGAGTGTTGCATCATCAAAGGTCCCGCCGTCCACATTTGGATAAACAGAAGCAGACATTGGGTAGCATTAATTACCGCTGCGTGAATACCTCATAAGCAACGTTTTCTAGGCGACATTACTTGTGTTGGTCATTTCGTCAAACTACTTGTGTGCGAGGCGATAAACGTGTTGCCCACAGGGAGCAGCGCCCGTAGGCCAACATGGAGGAGGGCATGCACCTGCGCTCCGGCAGTGGGGTTCGTGAGTGCCGCGGCTGCGGAGGGGTGGTGGTGAGCATGAACGCGACGGGCGCGAGCGCTCTCCTCTCCAGCGGAGACTCCCGACCGGCTCGTAGGGCGGAGCTGCGCTCGCCCGCGGCAGCCGCGCACATGGCGCCGCTCCTCTCCGGGCAGTGGCTCCACGGCCGGCGCGTAGGGAAGGAGGTGGCGAAGCAGCGCATGGGTCTGGCCTTGCCTGTCTGCAGGCCGAAGGGCCGCCCAATCTCGATCTGCTCCTCGTCGCATCCATCGGAAGCCATGGATCGGCGGACACTGCATGGTCGCTTGCGCGTGAAGGCCACAGATTGGTGCGGAGCTGCGTCCATCCCGCGCGGTGCGGTGCGCCGAGGCAGGGCGAGGAGGAGCTGGCGAGGCGAAGGCAAGGGCGAGAGGGCGAGGGCGCAGGGACACCGCTCCACCTCCGCGTCAGGTATGCCATGCCGTTTCCACGGGGATTCTGCCGGGACGCCGAACGCCGCGCCGCGCCGCTTCCCATGCTGGGACGTTGCTGCTGCGACGACACATTAGATATGCCGAAATTTTGCCTAGGCGGATAGAAGTGGACAGGGCGGACGGATGACAGAAACAATCTGGTCGTCCTTGAACATGTCCACGAACACATGCTGGAGCTCCTCAAAGGTCTCATGGACGTACGTACGGAGTAAACAGATCAATTCGGTTATTAGAGCACAGATATCAATGATGGAGCGAGTAGGAATAGGATAGGGGTGATCACCGGGTAGGCATCCTGGATCTCTTGGAACCGCTCCTTGGCCTCCTACACACGCGCCGAGCTGCCGGACGCGGAGCACCTGTCCGGATGCCATACCTGTGCATGCAACGGGAAATTTTCTCTTACGTACGCGAGGGGAAGGCAGACCAAAAGGAGGTGGACAAGAAATTTTCTCTCTTTATTAGTAGATATATAGATATAGGTATAGATAATAGAAGAAATTTACCTTGATTACTATATTTTTCCTAATTTGATGTGAACTTTGTAGGTCACAACTTTGTTATTTGAAGTCTTTTTGATGCTGAAATACTCCCTCCATATTGAAAAGGAAGTCGTTTAGGACATCGACACGGTCTCCAAAGTGCAACTTTGACTTCTCTTTTCTATCAAAATATTTATTAAAAATCATATATGTATACTTTTATGAAAGTATTTTTAAGACAAATCTATTGATATGATTTTCATATTTCAAAACTCAACAATTTAAAAGTTATTAATCATTTATATTCCCAATGTTTGACCGAAGCCTTTTCCAAAACGACTTCCTTTTCAATATGGAGGGAGTATTTGATTTGCAAGATTGTACAGAGTGAATACCAAGTAATTTAAACGTAGTGGTAGGGAATTATCTTGGATAGTGGAATGACGAAAACAAAAGTTATAGATCTCAAAACGTTATGCAACTATGTAGCTTTTCATTTGAAATCATCTACCCAAGGAAAACACGTTTGAATTTCCACATATTCGAAATCCAAATTCTTCAACCTACCCAGAGTGGAGTGGTGTGGTTAGAAGCCGAACATGCGGAGCCTCAGGTCATGGGTTTGTGTGCCAGCGGCCGTAAACCGCATGTTTTTCGTGCAAAAAAAATCGCTTGACTTGTGACTATAGAGATTCTTGAGTTGGTTTACTTATGACCATACCCAGAGTGTATATATATTAACTTTAATTTTTTATGAAGGTCATGGTGGTAGTGCCTCAATAGGGACACAACTACAATTATAGTAGAGAAATACTAACCATTTATTTTATTATCAGTGGTAAGAAAGAAATAGTAAATACATAGAGTAGTATGCAAAATGCAAATAAAGCCCTATCTTCCCATACAATTTGTCCCAGAACTCATACAATGCCTAAACGTGATTTATCTAGTAGTGGTTGTTCTCCCAGAACCGAGCTTGAAGCCAATCAATTGTCCCCTTTTGTACCGGAAGGCCTTGGCCAAGACATCATCCGAGATCGGTGGCTTTTGATCCAAAGACCGCGTTGGCAATAGTAATAGCCCCCGGGGTTCTGGCTACTTAGTGCCACGATCGCGACAGCTGGCTTGTCATGGACTGGATTGAATTGGAAATGTATGAGTCCTTGGGGGAATACAAACACATCACCCTTGTTTAGGACCTTGGTGAATAGTTTGTTGCCGTTGTCCGAGTTGGAGGTGACAAATCCAACATAGAGTGTACTCTCAAGTACGGTGAGGATCTCTCGTGGCACGTGGGTGAGTGTGTGGCGGATTCTCGACCTAATGGTGCATAGTCAATGCGAGCCAACGAGATGCCTGTGTGTTGACACTTGTTATCATATAAAACTATTAATCAAATAAACATGAGAAAGGGGTATAAATAATAATAACAATCTAGAATAGGGGGTCACTAACATATTTCCATCAGTTTTGGTAATGTTGTGAATTGCGGGGACTAAACAGAAAAAACAGCCAGAGTTCGCGAGCCAAGACGACTCACGCGACGTAACGCAATCCAACTCCGAGAAAGACTCTAGAAGGCTCCGGATTACTCCCCGACGTGGACCAAACTTGACATCGAAGAAAACATCATCTAGAAGACTCCAGAAGCCACGACGCACCGCGGGACCCGGGGGACTCCCCCTGGGCCGATCGGCCCAATAATGGGGCCGATCGGCCCTACTTGGCCGCCAAGCAAGCCCTGTCTCCGGAACCTTCCTCCACCGCCTCTAAGACGCAATCTAAACCGGTTGTTTAAGGTCGGTTTGATCCGAGGGCGTCGGTAGAAGCACGAGATGGATTTAGATCCAACACCTGGCACCTCCTCCGGACTATATAAAGAGACCCCTAGACCCCCCTTTCAGATCATCAAGTTCTCAATTCAGAAACAACGCTTCAAGATCCAAGTCATATCCCACGCTGTAGAAACATCGCTTTAGGAAGAGTAGCAATCAAGATTAGAACTAGTAGGAAGGGAGAAATCCGCTCCGGATCGTCGGAGGCCGGCTCAAGATCAGGCCTCGTTCTTGTAAGTTCTTCATTGTAAGTAGTCTTCAAGTTCCAGACACGTTCTTAATATGAATATCTTGATCATGTTTATATTCAAGACTATTTGTTCTAGTATTTACTTTGATTACACGTTTAGCATAGTTGAATTACTGTTATGTTCATGCATGGATTCGTATAGCGCTCATCCTTTCGTTCGGAGGGTGAGTGGTAGAGATGATGTAATCGTGGTGATTAGATCTTATTTACCTGCGTTTGCACCCTATGTGCCGGGTCGTGTGGTAGATCGTGGTGGTGACAGCACCATTGAGTCCTTTGCAATCCATCCCCCGTATGTAGGCCTAGCGGATGATATTATTCGGGTTGTTCTAAGTTTCGGCCTTAGTCTTCACGGATTCTGTCCTCATGTGTGGATTTAATTAGTCTTTCTTCGATGATTGTTAGATGTATTGCACTAATTGAGTAGATCCTAACTTATAGTTTAGAGTTACATATTGGAGTTTCTAATGCTAGCTAGCCTATGAATTGCTATCGTCCTTTGTTTGACACTTTCTATTTTTCGCCCACTTAGATATGACTTTGGTTGAATTTATTTATCAAGAACTTTATCATTATCTTTATTGTGAACTTTGATCCTTGTTTAAATAATTGATAAGTTTAACACTTAAGCTTTGCACACGAGAGATGATGATTAGATGATTAAGATGTTTAGCACCTATGCATAGTTAATTCCTGATAGAAGACTTCTTTCCCTGTGGTAGAATATAAATTCAACACCTGGTTCTTACTCCGGTTAAAATGCTACAATGGTATATTCATATCTCGCGCTTATGATACCCGGATTATAATTGTTTATCTACTTATTAAGAAGTTATCAAGGCATAGTACCGAATATTTTATTCCTTGCATATTAGTAGTTTAACTATAGGGATGACAACCTTTTCGAGATATGCTATGAACTGCAATGAATATTTCTTTTAGTTTTATCTCGAAGCAACATCGATATTCTTTCTAGAGCGCCATTACTAGTTAGTGACGTTAGAAATACCAACAAGCATTTTTTGGCGCGTTCTTGAGGGAAAGAAAGTCTATAGCCCAATAAAATATAAATATAGGAATAACTTGCATACATCTCTCTCACGCATTGTAAAGTGTTAAATTTATCGATTGCTTAAACAAGTTTACCCTCGTTATTATTCTTTCTATCTATTTCGGGGTAATGTATGAAAAGGAATCTTCCCGAAAACTTCCCATCCGATCGAGAAAAACTTTTGAAGGAGGCAAGATCCAAGTTGAAGTCTCAACCTAAGATCACTACCTCGAAGACTCCTCCATCGTGCGGCTTAGCACCCGTGGTTCAAGTAATGGCAAACAAGACCCTCGCGAGGGAGTACTGCGACCGACTACGGCCAACATCCAAGACCGGACCGACGGTCGATGTGGGAGACAAAGCTTTTGAGCTCAAGCCCTGCACTTATCAACATGGTACAAGCTAGCCAATTGCGTGGAAAAGCCCATGAAGATGCCAATGCTCACCTACAACACTTCCTAGAGATCCGTGGCACCTTCACCATCAAAGATGTCTCAAGTGATGCAATCCTACCCGTCTGATTCCCCATTCTCACTCTTGGGACGAGCGAAGCAAAGGGTTCTACGCCAACAAAGACAAACTCACTACTTGGACACTTTGCTCTACTGCCTTCCTGGCAAAGTTCTTCCCTATAGGCAAAACCAACGCCTTACGGGGGAAAATCTCAAGTTTTCAGCAGCAACACGACGAATCCGTTCCAGGTGTGGGAACGCCCAAGACTACATCACTTGAATGCCCACACCATGGAATGGAGGCGGCTACTCATGCAGACCTTCTACCACGGGCTTAACAACAACACCCGTGAGACCATGGACGCCGCCGCTTCTTTGGAGGTGCTTTCCGTCCCTTACACTAAATCAAGCTCTTGACCTTGTGGAGAAGATGGCATCAAACCAAGCTTGGAAAGAGGACCGTCAACCCCAAGAAAGAAAGAGAGGGGAATGCACCAAGGTGAAGAGGTAGACATGCTGTCTGCCAAAATGGACTTAATTATGAAGAAGCTTGAAGACAAAGCTCCCGAGAAGAAGGAAGTCATGCAACTCTTCGATTCTCGCATGACATGTGAAGAATGTGGCAACACTGGACACTCGGGCAGCCATTGTCCCATTTGGAAGAGGACGTGAACTACATCAACAACAACAACAACCAGTATCGTCCCCCGAATCAAGGATGGAATCAACAGAGACCCAACTACCAAGGTAACTACTCAGGTAACTATCAAGGTAATAACTCTTTCAATAATTTCCCACCTTTAAGAGAGTTAGTACAAAACCAAGGTAGACTTATGGATAATCTGTCTAAGAAGTTAGCTTCCAATGATAAAATGCTAGAAACTATTAGTACTAAAATGGAAAGTTTTTTTCTTACGCAATAAAGAACCAAAGATAGCTTTAATAAAATGATAGAATCTCTCAATTTATCTCATCTGGCTTTTATCTACTCCTATGCCTAACCGGGTAAGATTCCGGGCCAAATAGGAAGAATTAGAATCTGCAAACCTTGTCGATGTCTACTATGCGGTATTTCAGACCAAGGATGCACGAGAAGGATTTAAGTGCACCGACCGGGGTATGCCCGCCAAGAAAGGAGATCCGGGGAGACCGGTCGTCACCATTGAAATCGGCGCCCGTACCTACGACGCGCTCTGCGACTTTAGCTCAAGTGTCAACATTATGCCTAAGGTAAACCTTGAGCCAGGTTCAGATTTATTATACACAACCATGTGCCTACAACTTGCGGATCATCGCTATGCTACCCCCGAGGGCATCTTGGAAGACGTGTGTCTTTACATCGGTAAGCTCTATGTGGCCACCGACTTCGTGGTCTGGATACGGGCAAAGGTAAGAACGCCCGATCATTCTCACGCCCTTTTCCTTGCTACTACCAAGGCCATCATCTCGCCCGACACCGCAAAAGATCGTCTTCACCGTCAATGGACAGGAGGGAGAGATTCAACCGCAAACACAAGACCCTACCTCCCCCGCTCCAAGCGTACCACTACCGTACCACTGAAGTACACGTACCATTTGTCGAGGAAAGGACAAAAGAAGAAGCAAGAACAAGAAGAACCGTCAACCTCGACCACACGTGAACGAGTCTTGATGATCAATCAAGTCAATACGAACGCAAGACTCGGCGCATTCCACCACCACTAGAGAAGCTAGGCGACCTCGGAGTTCCATCAATCCACCGCTCCATTAATCAATGGAACTTCCAGCCAAGTTGTGCGTGACACGAGGATCGGGCATCAACTTAATGTCAAAGGTAACGTATCAATTAATATATGGTAATCCGCCTTTGTGTTCCACCTATGTGATCTTTGCGGATGGCGGACCAATCATACCGATTCGGAAGGTATTGCATTTAAACGCCCCCGTCAAGATCAAAGACTGCTATGTCCTCACCGACTTTTTAGTCATGGACATGGGAGAAGAAGAACAAGATCCTCCCATAGTACTTGGAAGACCGTTCTGAACACTACAAGAGCCATCATCTACATCGGGACGGGCGAGATCCACTTCCAACTTCAAGGTAAAAAAGATATTTGTTTCTTTAATACTTACACTACTAGTGAATGACCCCCAAGAAGGACCAAGGGCCGAGAAGCGTCTCCAGAGACTACAATGTAATTTGGACTCGAAGATGGAGCACATCGAGAGGATGGAGAAAGACATCAAGGAAAAATACACTCGGCTCCTACCCATCTTGAACGCCGCACCGGCCACACCCGAGAGGTCTCCACCAAAGAAACAATCTTGGAAAAAGAAAGAAAGCTGCGCTTGCCAAAAGAACAACAAAAAGTACACCTTCGGAGACCCAACCGGCGCCGGCATCAACAAATGAACAATCGACTTCCCTCGGCTACGCCGTCTCACGCCCAGCCTTTGAGATCATTGAAGGAACCTTACGGTACAACATTTATACGAGGGCCCATAGATGACACCACGCCATGGGAGTAAGTGCTCTCTAAAACTCTCGCCGAGAGGTAACTTCGGTATTTATCTCGCATCTTTAATTTTTACGCAAAGCATATTTCAATTAGCATATTTCCTTTAGCATTTTTACTTTTTCTAAACCTGCACTTAGAAAATCCCAAAAATATGTTTCTTTGCATTTGCATCGATTTCAAAAGCCCCATGCAAGCACTCCTTGCTGTGGTGGCATAAAAAAAAAAATACAAAAATATTGCATTCATATGTTTTTGCATTAGCATCCCTATTGCATAGAAAAATTCTCAAAAAATATGTGGGCACATGAAGGTCCACACCTTTTATAATAAAAATCAAAAAGGCGTGAGCACATGAAGGCTCACATTAAAACATCCTAGAATTTGTTCCTTCGGGTATGTGTGAATTAATATTAAGGGGAGAACATTAAAAGGAGGGCCGAAAGAGGAGCAAGCTCCAAGGATGAACAAAGGACTACTTCAAGATCAAGCTTGGGGAGAGCACCCTCGTTTACCACGATAAGTATTACTATTTTTATGTCTTAAGTATTAGTTAGTTATATTTGCTTAGAGTTAATGAGTCTTAGTTAAAGAGTCTTAGTGTTAAAGAGTCAAATAAATAAATGATCTTGATAGATTGCTTTCTTCCTTTTAATTATGATCTTGATGATATATGCTAAGGAGATGATGAATAGTTGCTCCGCCTTAATTCCTCTTAGAAGTACTTACACTTTGGACTTAGATTCTCCCAAAGCTTTAAATGCTTAAATTGCTCTAAACCCAAACACTGTGGGAAGCACATGCTTAATCTCGAGTCTTAGCATTGAAAGATAAAAGTACATGAAAAGTTGAGCTCTGTTTTATCATATTCTTAGAGATACTGATTCTGGTTTTTATCTTTGAAAATTAAAAAATATGACATGATGAGCTCCTTAGCTATGACCCTTAAGAGTTTATCATTAGCATCAAGATCATCCCACTCCACAAAAAATATCTTTGCTTCTAACCCAGGAAAGCGCATCCCCATACTCCATCAAGCCGCTAGCCATAAAAATAAAAAATAATCTCTTGCAATCTTTGGATATGTCTCTCTAGGTGGTTTTTTTTATAGATTTTGGGCTACATTCGAAAAAAAAAAAAGAAGAGAAAAATAAATATCTAGAGAAAAGTGAGACGAGAGAGGGAGAGTAATGGACAAAAGTCATACTAGGCGAGAAGGGCCTACCTCCCTAATAATAAAAAATATATTTAGAGATGAATAATGGACACGTGGGTGGGGTGAGAGGGCCCACATCTCTAAGGAGAGAGAAAAAATGGACACAAGTCCGGGGCAAAGCCCACCTCTCCAAGAATGGATGACCCAGGTCCTAGCAATTTTTAGAAAGAGAGATATAGTCCAAGATGTTTGAGAAGAAAAATACTAAAAAAAGGCTAAGGCTATTTACTACCTTTCATCCTCATCCATTCGCCACTATCATCCCACTATGTATGTCTTACCACATGTGTCACTCCACTACATACCATCCACTTAAGAGGGTCATACATAGGATCTACGAGTTTTCTTTTAAAAAATATTGCAAAAACCAGGGATGATAGTTGATCAAAGAACTTGAGACATGGTACTTAACCCGATTGTTTTATCTTGCTTATGATTCGTGAAAAAGGCTACGCCCCATGGTAAACAGTATGAGAGAGCAATCTGGTTAAGAGGAGAATTTATTTCCGAGTAACACAAGTACTTGCCGAGGTATGAAAGCGTAGTAGCAACTCCTAATCCTACTATAGCATATAGCTTTGCTAGGGACTAGCAAAGGGTAAGCTTGGGGGAGTTTGTTGACACTTGTTATCATATAAAATTATTAATCAAATAAACATGAGAAAGGGGTATAAATAATAATAACAATCTAGAATAGGGGGTCACTAACATATTTCCATCAGTTTTTGGTAATGTTGTGAATTGCGAGGGACTAAAGCAGAAAAAACAGCGAGTTCGCGGCGAGCCGAGACGACTACGCCGACGTAACGCAATCCAACTCGAGAAAGACTCTAGAAGGCTCGGATTACTCCCGACGTGGACCAAACTTGACAACGAAGAAAACATCATCTAGAAGACTCCGAAGCCACGACGCACCGCTTGGACCCGGGGGACTCCCCCGGGCGATCGGGCCCTACTTGGCCGCCAAGCAAGCCCCCTGTCTCGGAACCTTCCTCCACCGCCTCTAAGGCGCAATCTAAACCGGTTGTTTAAGGTCGGTTTGATCCGAGGGCGTCGGTAGAAGCACGAGATGGATTTAGATCCAACACGGCACCTCCTCAGGACTATATAAAGAGACCCCCTAGACCCCCCTTTCGGATCATCAAGTTCTCAATTCAGAAACAACGCTTCAAGATCCAAGTCATATCCCCTTATTTGTAGAAACATCGCTTTAGGAAGAGTAGCAATCAAGATTAGAACTAGTAGGAAGGGAGAAATCCGCTCCGGATCGCGGATGAGGCCGGCTCAAGATCGGGGCCTCGTTCTTGTAAGTTCTTCATTGTAAGTAGTCTTCAAGTTCCGCACACGTTCTTAATATGAATATCTTGATCATGTTTATATTCAAGACTATTTGTTCTAGTATTTACTTTGATTACACGTTTAGCATAGTTGAATTATGTTATGTTCATGCATGGATTCGTATAGCGCTCATCCTTTCGTTCGGAGGGTGAGTGGTAGAGATGATGTAATCGTGTTGATTAGATCTTATTTACCTGCGTTTGCACCCTATGTGCCGGGTTGTGTGGTAGATCGTGGTGGTGACAGCACCATTGAGTCCTTTGCAATCCATCCCCCGTATGTAGGCCTAGCGGATGATATTATTCGGGTTGTTCTAAGTTTCGGCCTTAGTCTTCACGGATTCTGTCCTCATGTGTGGATTTAATTAGTCTTTCTTCGATGATTGTTAGATGTATTGCACTAATTGAGTAGATCCTAACTTATAGTTTAGAGTTACATATTGGAGTTTCTAATGCTAGCTAGCCTATGAATTGCTATCGATCCAATTGTTTGACACTTTCTATTTTAAGCCCACTTAGATATGACTTTGGTTGAATTTATTTATCAAGAACTTTATCATTATCTTTATTGTGAACTTTGATCCTTGTTTAAATAATTGATAAGTTTAACACTTAAGCTTTGCACACGAGAGATGATGATTAGATGATTAAGATGTTTAGCACCTATGCATAGTTAATTCGATAGAAGACTTCTTTCCCTGTGGTAGAATATAAATTCAACACGGTTCTTACCCGGTTAAAATGCTACAATGGTATATTCATATCTGTGCGCTTTTGCGGATACCCAGTTATAATTGTTTATCTACTTATTAAGAAGTTATCAAGGCATAGTACGAATATTTTATTCTTTGCATATTAGTAGTTTAACTATAGGGATGACAACCTTTTCGGATATGCTATGAACTGCGATGAATATTTCTTTTAGTTTTATCTGAAGCAACATCTGATATTCTTTCTAGACGCCATTACTAGTTAGTGGCGTTAGAAATACCAACACCGAGGTGTTGAGTCTGGCAGCTGCATGACATTGATCAAAGTAACGTTGGATCCGACCTTGCTCTTCTTGGTGTCCCTAGGCTGGTCCAGTTTTGCTGCCTTGAAGAAGTCATCTGCGTTCACAGCCATGGGGTCCTTGCAAGCAAATCCATTTGCCTTCACTGTATGCATAGGAGAAGGCAAATAGTTAGATGGAAAACAGGTCATTAGGCCATACCTAGAAATGCTTGTTGAATGTAGATGTTTGCTTGAACAAATGGTTCTTATTTGATTAGTGATTTATTATAATAACACAATGTGATCTAAACCGTGAGAATGCATACCTGGAGAGTTTTTGTCGGCAACACAGAAGTCTTGAGAGGGCTAGGGTCCCGAGGCAGTGGCCTGAGCAATGACCACTACAAAAGCAACGAGGAGGAAGTAGCTGGAGGTAGCCATTTGGCTGTGCACTCGCTCTTGTGTTTGTGCTCTCTGAATTCAGCTATGGAGCTTCTTTGCTTGTTGTGTTTGTGTGTGTGTCTTGTTGATGCATTGGGCATAGGGATGGGGAGGTTATATAGCCTGCCACAGAGCATGTGGTGACGTGTACGTATTAATGCCTGAATAAGTCTTAAGTTGAACCAATCAACATAACTGAAGAAACAGTCTTAGGCAGCCTGAACCTGGTGATGAAACAATACAATTATCTTATATCAACTTTCCAAACCTACCTTGCTTTTAATAATATTTTTCACACACACCATGGACTAATAGAATCAACACGTATGATCTCTTTGCTTGCAGCACAGCATGACGGAATTGTACACTTTGTTTTCATTTTGTGTTAATTTTTGGGTGGCTGGGTTCAAGCGTACTATCATTGTTTTAAAAATCAATTTTAGAATATCTGGAAGTAAACCGCAAAATGAAGATTTTTAGTAATGACATAGTGGTCCAAATTTTAGAACCTTTCAAAGCAAACCGCAAAATGGAGGATTCACTAATGGTCTCAAATTCGGATAAAATGGATATATTGGTCCTCCATTTCCTACCCTTGAACGTAGCAGATGCATGCTAAGACATCGGTATAAGCGTTGATAGTTGCGTAAACAAGAGAAATGGTTCATAGAAAGAGTCAACTGACAAAAAATAAGTAGAAATAGTCAACAATTCAAAAGTGCATGACCGTTGTTGTCTACATTACCTTTTGCAGTTCATATAATTATAACTATCCAACAATATATCATCATTCGTGACCAGTTGACTAGTCATAGCAGACGTATAATGTTTCCAATTTTTATTTGGTCACCGCTGTCACAAGTCCGACCCGGGCTAGGGAGGGCAAACGCGGCCTAACCAGCCAGGGTGTCCCAGGAGGGAGGGCGCGCGCCTGAGGGGGTCGGCGCCGCTGCCACCCACCACTACTCGCGTCATCCACGTCATCTTCGTATTGAATTAGGACTAGGTTTTTGGTGTGAAGGAGATATGTCAATCTATAAGAAAATCTCATATTTACTAGGAAAAGAATAAGAGTTTGCTTGTAAAATGTATTCCCGAATATAAAAAAACATTTAGAGATTGCTTGAGATACAAATCCCATAGGAGGGCTATATAAACAAGGATGTAATCTTTTTAGGGACAAGCAAATAAAGAATATTCCCCACTCATATTTCCATCGCGCCGCCGCCTCCATGCGCTGCGCCGCACACGCCGCCTCCTCCCCGACGCCACGCCGCACCGCCACCTCCCTCCCGCCCGCCGGCACCATCATCGCCGCCCCTCGATCCCCAAGGTGGCTATGACACGTGGTATTCGGAGACCAGGGCGATTCCCAACACCGATGGATTCGAAACGCACGATTTCTTCATGTTCCTCTGCCGTCTTTTTGAAGGACAACTTCAAGAGGATCAATCGCCACTTGATGAGATCGAGGCTCGTCTTCAACGCATGGAGAACGCCTACATCAACATTCCGATCTACCTCTCACCTCTACGCCGGCGTGACACACGTGGATGGCCCGCCATGGCTGCCGCTGTTGGCCGAGGGCGATCAGGCGCCGCCATTGGTGCCACCCTCGCCCCCAATGATGGCACCAATGACAACACCGGCCTCGCCTTTGACCTGCCCCCAAGTTGAAGATGGGATCAATGCGCAACACCTACGCAGCGATACTCCAGCACCAAGGAGGACGATCAACGAGCAGCCTCCACCTCCCCCGCTCAGCGCCACCAACCCATTCTCCACTCACCAAGATAGCGATTCGCATACGGCGGTACCAACTATTCTAAGAGCCCGGATTGACAAGATGGAGACACTTTTCGTTAAGCATAAAGCCGGGCCGAGGGCGGGGCTTGGGGCGGACGGAGGGTGGGTTGTGGCGTGGCCGGGACGGAGGGGGGGACGGGACGGTCGGCGGTGTGGGCGGGCAGGGCCCCACCGGGCGTGCTCCTCCTCCTCTTCCTTCCGTTCTACCACTAGGGTGGTAGGCCGGTAGGGACGGGATGGCCGGGCGGTGGGGGCGGGGGCCACGCCATGGTGTGCTCCTCCTCCCTCCTTGCCTTCTTGGAGCAAGGCCGGCGGGGCTGGGCGGGCGGTGTTGGCGGGGATGCCGACGAGATCCGGGCCTCCCCGTGGATCTATGGCGGCGGTGAGCAAGGGCCGGGGACGGAGGTGTGGGGCGAGGGCGGCCAACGGTGTGGGCGGCTGCGCCCGGGCGTGCTCCTCCTTCTCCTTGCCTTCTTGCAAAGAAGCCCGGCGGGGTGCGGTGGCGGGGTGCGGGCAAGGGACGCCGGCGAGGTCCGCACCTCTCCCCCATAGATCTCCGGCGGCGCCGCGCGGGGCTGAGGCGGGCGAAGCTATGGCGGGGGGAGGGCGAGCCCCTTCTCCGGAGGTTGAGTGGGCCGACGGGGTGTGTGGCGGTGGGGGTCGGTGGCGGGCGTGTTAGAGAGTGAGAGAGAGTGGTGAGTGTGAGGATAGAGTGTGTAGGTGCGGGTGTTAAGGACAAGCAAAAACGATTAAGTGTTGAACTTTGCCGGCGCCGCACATCTAGCACTCGCAAAGGAGAACCCTAATGCTTTGCCGAAAGCACCCTAGATTTGGCGCTCGATAGAGCCAAATTTTTTTTTGCCAAGCAAGAAAATAGAATGACGGGCGCCAAAATCCGGTCAGCTCGTTGCCGAGCGTTAGATGTGCGGGCGCTTGGTAAAGAGGGGTTTGCAGTCAAAGGAAACCTTCTCAATTTTTTTTCAATAGGTTACACATACCATATCACGACAACAGGACAAGTGCAGATGTCCCGGTTTCAAAGATAAACTGAAACGTCAAGGAAACCTTCTCAAATTTTTTTTTGATATCTTCCACATACCATATCACGACAACGGGACAAGTTTCGTAATTTCTGAATTGGTTTGGTTTTTTGGAATTTTAAAGCAATCCACTCACAACTAAATCGTCGTACTACGTGAACTTGGCCTTCGATATTTCATGTGAGTCCATGGATGAGGCCTCACATTACCCTCACTTACAAGAATATCATTTTTCAATTCATCACCAATCCACTCATTCAAATGATTTGTAGTTCAAATTTTCCTTTCAAAAAAATAAAAATATGAGATATAATTATAAAATATAGCAAAAAGTACCAAAAAGTCCCAAATTTCAATATGTTGTGAATAGTTCTCTACCAAAGCTATAAAAAAATTTGGATATGAAAATAAAAAAACTTCACGAGGAGAGCCACAAAGGGCGCTTCACAAACCTAGGCTTTGCTGAGTGTACCTCAGCCGCCGCTTGGCAAAGATTAGATTTTTTCCCGAATGTTGAACAGCAGGGCGCTAGGAAAGGGTCACGCGGGGCGACCGTGTCCTTCCATCGGCCTTTATCGATACCAAAAAGTTTTTCGAGAGTCGACGCTCGGCAAAGCCCTCCTTTGCCGAGGCGTCGTTTTCATCGAGCGCTCTGGCTGGCGGCCATCGGCAAAGGTAAGCCTTGCCAAGCACTCGTGTTTTGGCGCTTGGCAAAGGCTACGGTGCTTTCGCAGCGAGGCCGGCTCCGGTAGTGGATGGCGAGTTTGGCTGCATGAGCAAGGGCGGAGACAAGGGGGGGGGTGGGATGGCGATCTTGGAGTCGTTGCCCACGACGGTGGCATGGGGTGCTTCGTCGCCGATGAAGGGACCAACAAAGACCTAGTGAAGGGACCAATGATGAGCTTAGCACCTAGCTTGCGTCACTGGTGGCACGGCGGTGGCAACAGGTTGTTGGATTTTGTGACCGCATCGGTTAACGTTTGGTCGAGTGCCTTGCAAAATCATTTGTGTAGTAATGCTAGAGGAAAGGCATAGAGGTCCCTGCCACTATCGTAGTGAAGAATCATGTGACCATTTAGCAAATCATTAACTGAGAAACCAAAGGCATCATATTCATAAACCTTTGTTAAGGAGGCGGTCACATTTCACTATCATGCAAAAATGCTTTTACCGACGTGGATATATTATTTACGGAGACACTAAAATTTTTCGCCTAGATGAATCGCTTAATCGATGCGGCAAAGTTTTTTTTGAAATGACCTCGAATGAAAAAAACTTTCGAATGAAAAAATGTAAATCACTTAAAAAGCCTTTGCCGAGTGCCCGAAAAAAATAGCCTCCCACAATTTTTTTTCCTATTATTTTTGGAGTTTTTTTTTAATTTTCTCTTTGTCTAGTGTTTTTTGACACTTGACAAGGCCTTTGCCGAAAGTGTCCAGATAAAAAAAACACTTGGAAAAGAGACCTTCGCCATCACTTTCTTTGTTGTATGTTCTTTTTTTCGAGTGAAACAATCGACAAAGGCTTTTTGAGTGTATTTGGGCCTTTTGCGAGTGTATTAGGCACTCGGCAAAGCCAAGAAATCCCGTAGTGATGTCGGCGCAAAGCAGCAGGATGCACCGTGTGGCACATGGCCGCAAGCGGGCTGCGCGGTTGAGGTGGCCAACAATGCACACTTGTGGCCGTGGTGGCTGCTCCATGCTTATAGTTGTCGCAATCGTTCGCCTCGGTGAACGATTCCATCTCTGCTCTATTAAGGACACGGGTAGTTTGGTGTTTTTCCATACTCTTAATAGTGAAAGAGATACTACCTCAAGATTATCACTATTATAGGATCTTTTGGAAAATGTATGGGTCAAACATTAAGAACATAAATCATTATTAACTTTTAATTGTTGAGTTTGGAAATGTAAAAATCATATCAATAGGTTCGTCTTGAAAAATTACTTTCATAAAAACTATATATATAACTTTCCATTAAATATTTTTTTTATACAAAAGAGAAGTCAAAGATGTGCTTTAGAGACTATGTCAATGTTCTAAACGTCTCTCGAATAGTGACATGGAGGGAGTATAATGGAAACAAGAAAGGAGGAAATGATAGAAAACCCTCGGATAGAAACAATTCGCATGAGAACGGCTATATTCACTACTACAAAAATTATTTTACAAGACACAACCCAAACTTAACCGTGGCGGGCGTCAAGTTTGCCCGCCACGATTAATAACCCCCCGATAACGGTGGCGGCGTTTTTATCTACCATGGCGGGCACATTTGCCGGTCATGGAAAAAGCGATAACCGCGGGCGGGGCGAAAAATGCATCCATTTTCCTATGGGGACACGTTAAAAAGGCCCACGCAAAAAAAAAAAAAAAACTAGGGGTCCATAGCCCTGACAGAATCGGGCTCCCAATCAAGCCATATATATAGTGGCGTTTTTAGGGTATTTCTCCCCCACCCTCTCATTTTTTTCTCTCCACCACCAAAACTTAATGGTGGTCTCCTCTATGTCTCTCTCCCTCCCTCCACACCTCTCTCTCTCTCCATGGTGGCGCGGTAGAGCGGTGGTGAGCCTAGCGTGCAGGGCAGCGGCACGGCGCATGTGGGAAACGGGGAGGATCAACGCATCTCAGGCACACAAGCGAGGAGGAGGCGGGTGTTGACGGTAACCAACGACATATTTTTCCCGTCAAACTTACTACCATAAATGGAGTAAAACTATACCTTTTTATACTCATATGCATTTACCACTAATAAATTCCACTTGTAGTGCCTTGTATTTTATTTTGCAGATTTATAATAAAAGCAAGTGAAAAATCGACGAGAATACGCCTTAGGAAAGCGCACTATTGCGTAAATCAAGCCCAAGAGCAAATCGACCCAAAACATCAAATGGGCGGCGCAGCCGGCCTACAACTTTTCGAGGCTTAAAGACGACACCCCACCGAGACGCGGGCGGGGGGACGCGCCGAGGGGTGCGTAGCGCCTGCTTTGGTGCGGCCGCACCCTCCCCGAGGCGTTCGAGCTCGGCCTCGGGGAGCGGACCATTACACCTTCCAAACTGGTGGAACCCGTCATGGGTTGGTCGGTTTGCGCAAAAGAAGGAAGGTGTCCAAGGACGGTTTTGGCTCTTTCCATGTGGGGATGGCAATTTTCCAAAGAGCCCCCTCTCCTCTACCTATAAAAGGAGGCCATCTCCCACCATTGTAACACACACCATTTGGAGCCTCCTCACATTCTACTCTTCTTCTCCTCTCCTCTCTACTTCCCTCTTTCTCTCCTCTCTATTACCCCACTTCTCTAGTTCTTTTTAGTCTTTAGTAGTAGTTGGAGTAAGGCTAAGCTTCATTGGAGAGCTTGTACTTGGGAGAAGGAATATTCGGTATGAATACATTTATGGTTTATCCTCAAGTCTTGATCTCATACGCTTGTGCAATAGAGCTAGAGTATTTACATGTTATATTCTTGACATGTTGTTCTCGACACAATCATGATAGAAGAACTAGACTATAGTTCCTATGTAGGTGGTTAGTCGTATAGAACTTAGGACCTAACCATTCATGCCATGTATTTGAGTAGAGTAAGAGTTGTCTTTGAGGTGGCGGTTCGTTGTGTCCCGGGGCTTGCTCGTGTCCTATTCCGACCATCCGTAGGGTGGGGGCCATGGGGGACATGGGTAGTGTCTTAGTATGCGGACGTGGTGTCCGGATGCCAGGTATCCTTCGAATATGAGTGCATGCCACGGTTGAGGGGGTAGGCGGCTTGGTCGTGACAAGCCTTGTCCGTCCCTTGAAATCCCCCACGTTTCGTGTGTCTTTGTAGGAGTTCAGTAAATGCCTTCCTTCAGGCGGATGCTCCGGGAGGTCTCCCCGTCCATCTCACTCTCGACCTAAAACTCTAGTCATCTATGTTTGCATGATTATTAACTTGTTCTTTGCACAACTACTTTAGAATGCCCGCTCCACTTAGGAATATTCTTTATTCTTTATTTTCCTTTTTATCCTTGAGGTTGGCCCAAGTGTGTGTCGCACTATCTTAAACTATCATGACTTACCCCTGTATTGAGTATTGGTCAACTGCATAGACATGTCGCCTTGTTCGTGCCCCCCGCTAGAGTCCTACACCATGCCTTCCTTTGGGCGAATATAAATAACGATACCCTGAATATCTCCTGTGAAATGCTACAACGGTATTTCCGCGGCGCTTGCGGACTTGTTCTCGTAAATGCTCTGAGAATGCCACCCGACATCCCGTGGCGATGGTAACCGGAATGTAACAATTCTCGTGAAGTCGTTGTGGGGAGTCAACCTGTGATTCAGTGCTGTTTGCCTTTTGGCACTTGCGCTTAGGAAACGCAACAAGCATTTCTGGCGCCGTTGCTGGGAAGGCATTGGTTATAAAGATTCTAGAAAGACATGTTCATAATGATGTGCATGTGTAAGTAGCCATTACTCATGCGGGGCTAATCTTTCATGTTTTCTCCTGTTGTGGATGAAGACAGGATAGTGTTCGATTGGTTTGTCCCTCGTTGAACAACTACATCGCAGATCAGGAGGCACTCCTAAAGAAGAACCCAACTCATATCAAATCTTCTTACGCTACTCCTCCCGACAAACAAACCAATCACCCTTTGCATCATCTAGTACTTCACTCATGGCCAAGGCGATTCGTGACCACTCCATCCCTCTTTTGCCAACGTGCCCGTTGGGCCCCTATCAATATGGGGAACCGATAACTTTGAGCTCCGGCCTGGCCTAATCAAGATGGTGCAGGCAAACCAATTTTTATGGTTTGCCAAGTGAGGACACAAATGCGCATCCGCAACACTTCCTCGAGCTCGGTGACACCGTTGTCATCCAAGGTGTCGCACCAAAAGCCATTAGAATCCGCCCCGTTTCCCTTCTCCATCTCGGGGAAGGCTAAAACAATGGTTCTACAAAGAGACGGAAGTGTCAACACGTGGGACAAATGTTCCACGGCGTTTCCTCACTAAATTCTTCCCCATGAGTAAAACTCACACCCTAAGGGGAAGAATTGCCAACTTCGGCGAGAATTCCATGGAACCCATACCGCGGCATGGGAAAGGCTACAAGAGTACATCCAAGCATGCCCGCACCATGGGATGGAAAAGTGGAATGTGATGCAGAACTTCTACAATGGGTTAACGCCCATGTCAAAAGAGCACATTGATGCCACCGGGCTGGAGGTGCCTTCCTCTCCCTCACCATCAATAGAGCAACAGCTCTTATGGAGAAAATAGTGTCCAATCAAGCTTGGGGAGGAAAGTCTTGGCAAACAAGAAGATAGCATGCGAGACCGTGGAGGAGGCGGACATGCCTGCTACAATGGATCTCCTATTGAAAGAACTTGACAAGTGTGCCACCGAAGAAGAAGAAACTTACGGCCTTTGTCAAGGCCATAGACTCACACGTAACATGTGAAGTCTCGTGGCAATGTTGGTCATTCGGGGAACGACGCCTCGAAACCCGTGAAGACGTTCCTCACATCAACAACGGGTTCCGTCAACAAGGAGACCATAATGGGTGGAACAACCCGGCCGCGCCCACAAAAACCAAGGAGGTAATTCAAACTCAAGGTACAATTCGAATCCTCTCTCCTTGAAAGACTTGGTCTTAGACCAAGCAAAAATAGTTGAAGAACTTTCAAAGAAGTTGATGCTTAATGATGAAATAATTGAAAACATGATTTTCAAAATTAAAAGTTTAACTTCTTCTTATGAAAGACAACCGAGCTTTAATAAAGTGATAGAAACCCAATTAGCTTCGATTTTTCGGCCGCTTTGCTGATATCGGTTAAAGGGAAAAGTTTTGGGGCAACCCAAAATTTCTCCTCGAATCTGTTAAAATGGTCTCAACGAAGTCCGGTAAGCCTCTATGTCGGGGGGAAGACAACAAGTCTCCTACCGAGTCACCACTCATTGTCAAGAAGGAGGACCCCCGCCGCCCGACAATCACTTGCTCGCTTGGCCCGCATGTCTTCGAGGATGCCTTCGCGACCTTGGATCAAGCATAAACATCATGTCCAAGGTAACATATGATGAAATATTAGGTGGACCTTTGTCCCCCGACATTTTGAACTCGCAGATGGCGGACCTATCACTAAGGAAACCGGAGGGAGTAGCTCAGACGTTATAGTAAAAATCCGAGAAGCATACATCCCGACGGACTTTGTCATCCTAGACATGGGTCACAACGAGAGAGCTGCCCCAATCCTTGGGAGACCATTTCTTAACACTACAAATGCAGTTTTTGCACGTAGGATCGGGCATGCTAGCTTCCATATGCAGGACCAAACAATGAGATGCCCATTCAATGGGTTCAACAAGCATAAGAATGCTAAAAACAAGCAGCCCAAGAAGGTAAAGCCACAAAGTGTTAAGGTGCATGGCGCATTTAAAGGGCGACATCCGCATCCACTTCTCCCGGGATACGGGTAACACCGTCAAGCACTAAATGAATGGAGAAGAGTCCCGCTCGTCGGACTTTTAAAAGGTGAGCCCTTGCCGAAGGTAAATCGGTAGTTATCTTTTTATTTTACAATAATAATCTCCCAAAGAATAACTCCATGATGCTTACGTAAAAAAAAAAAATATAATAATAAATAAGAATAAAATTGTTCACCCGTTGGATGAATCTTGTTTATCAATGCATGCTTCCTCTTTTCTGTTTTGGCATGTCTTGGTTTGGGAGTTTTGGTTATACGTATGATCATACTTCCATAGGCATTTTTGAATTGAGCATGGTGCTTAGGTCAAAAGTCTACCTTGATCAGATTAGACATGGAGTCGAAGTCCGGTTATTGAACCTAAAATTGCTAGAGTAGATTTTGGTCGATCATATGGACTAACCCCTGCAGAATTTATCAAAATCCATAGGATAAGTCTTGAAGATGACAAACGAGGTTAACAAAAAAAAAATATATATATATATAATAAAAATAATAAAATAAATAAAAATAAAAATAATAATAATAATAATAATAAAGAAGAAAGGGTAGAGAAGAGAAGAAGAAGAGAGGAGATAAACCTTTCAACCCCATGATTTTGTCCACGGTACTTCGATGACATCAAAAGACAAGCTGGGGGGGAGCCTCTAACCACGCCACCGGGCACAACTCAGATCATTGCGTGCTCAAGCTAAGCGAGAACCATAAAAAGTAAGCAAAAGGCTAGCTTGGGGAGGACTCCAAGAAAGGTAACTTGTAGCTCACATTTTGATCATATTCTCTATCTTATGAAATGTTGAGTTACACTAAAAAGACAAATTTCATTCCTATATATATGAGCTATGAAAATGTTTAGATTTATTCCCTTGTTGAAATGATGAATAGTTGCTCTGTCTTATGCTTTACCTGTACCTAGTTTATAATTCGAAGTTCTCTAAAGTTTGGGTTTAGTGGCTAATTCTAAAAACTCATCCCGAAAAACCCGATTCATGTGGGTTGCATATGCTCTATCCAGTCTAAGTTGTTGCCAAGTATGATATGGTACAAATGGATTTGCTATGACTTTGTCCAAAAGAGAAACTTGACATCCGGGAATCTATGTTTTAAAAAGTGAAATGTCTTTGGGCAAAAAAAAAAAAAAAAAAAAAAAATGAGATGAAAATGGACAAGTGTCCGAGGGCGAGAAGAGCCCACATCTCGAAAAAGAGAAAAAAAAAAAAAAAAAAAAGAGAGGAAAAAAAAAGACAAAAGTCTAGGGCGAGTAGAGCCCACCTCTCCAAAAAAAAAATATATATAGCAATAAAGCCCATGCTTTCTCGAAAAATAATAATAAATATTATCTAAATAAAATCCCGGATAAAAAGTTGATCGAAGGATGAATGATAAGCACCTCTCGTTATAACCGATCTATCCGCAACCGCCCAAGGCTTTGAGAAAAGCCGGAAAGCCCCGCTACGATGAAAGGTAATAAAGGATGTGAAAAAGATGTGCCATTCTATTCAAACTCTAGTAGAAAATCTTATTATAACCCCGGCACTTGTAAAACGTAATCGGCATAGTAGCAACTCCCGATCAACAACCAAGTACTTATCTCTTTTTTGCTCGAGGACGCGCAAAGGGTAAGCTTTGGGGAGTTTGTTGACGGTAACCAACGACATATTTTTCCCGTCAAACTTACTACCATAAAGGGAGTAAAACTATACCTTTTATACTCATATGCATTTACCACTAATAAATTCCACTTGTAGTATTTTATTTTGCAGATTTATAATAAAAGCAAGTGAAAAATCGACCGAATACGCCTTAGGAAAGCGCACTATTGCGTAAAATCCAAGCCCAAGAGCAAATCGACCCAAAAACATCAAATGCGGGCGGCGCAGCCCGCCCTACAACTTTTTTCAGGGTGAAAGGCGACACCCCACCGAGACGCGGGCGGGACGCGCCTGGGGGTGCGCGCGACCCTTGGTGCGGCCGCACCCTCCCTCGAGGCGGTTCGAGGCCCGGCCTCGAGAGGCGGTTCGCACACCTTCCAACTGGTGGAACCGTCATGGGTTGGTCGGTTTTGCGCAAAGAAGGAAGGTGTCCAAGGACGGTTTTGGCTCTTTCCATGTGGGGATGGCAATTTTCCAAAGAGCCCTCTCCTCTACCTATAAAAAGGAGGCCATCTCCCACCATTGTAACACACACCATTTGGAGCCTCCTCACATTCTACTCTTCTTCTCCTCTCCTCTCTACTACCCCTCTTCTCTCCTCTCTATTACCCCACTTCTCTAGTTCTTTTAGTCTTTAGTAGTAGTTGGAGTAAGGCTAAGCTTCATTGGAGAGCTTGTACTTGGGAGAAGGAATATTCGGTATGAATACATTTATGGTTTATCCTCAAGTCTTGATCTCATACGCTTGTGCAATAGAGCTAGAGTATTTACATGTTATATTCTTGACATGTTGTTCTCGACACAATCAAGATAGAAGAACTAGACTATAGTTCCTATGTCGTGGTTAGTCGTATAGAACTTAGGACCTAACCATTCATGCCATGTATTTGAGTAGAGTAAGAGTTGTGCTGAGGTGGCGGTTCGTTGTGTCCTTCGGGGCTTGCTCGTGTCCTATTCCGACCATCCGTAGGGTGGGGACCATGGGGGACATGGGTAGTGTCTTAGTATGCGGACGTGGTGTCCGGATGCCGGTATCCTTCGAATATGAGTGCATGCCACGGTTGAGGGGTAGGGCGGCTTGGTCGTGACAAGCCTTGTCCATCCCTTGAAATCCCCCCCACGTTCGTGTGTCTTTGTAGGAGTTCGTAAATGCCTTCCTTAAGGGCGGATGCTCCCGGGGAGGTCTCCCCCGTCCCATCTCACTCTCAGCCTAAAACTCTAGTCATCTATGTTTGCATGATTATTAACTTGTTCTTTGCACAACTACTTTAGAATGCCCCGCTCCACTTAGGAATATTCTTTATTCTTTTATTTTCCTTTTATCCTTGAGGTTGGCCCAAGTATGTGTCGCACTATCTTAAACTATCATGACTTACCCCCCGTATTGAGTATTGGTCAACTGCATAGACATGTCGCCTTGTTCGTGCCCCCCGCTAGAGTCCTACACCATGCCTTCCTTTGGGCGAATATAAATAACGATACCCTGAATATCTCCGGGTGAAATGCTACAACGGTATTTCCGCGGCGCTTTTGCGGACTTGTTACGTAAATTCTACGAATGCCACCCGACATCCCGTGGCGATGGTAACCGGAATGTAACAATTCTCGTGAAGTCGTTGTGGGGAGTCAACCTCGTGATTCCCAGTGCTTTTGCCTTTTTTGGCACTTGCGCTTAGGAAACGCACGGCGGGCGGCGCATCTTCGACCATGTCGTGGGCGACACATCGGCGCCAACATGGTGGGCTAGCCCATCCGCTTGCGCCCATGCCCATCTTCCTCTCCATGGCCCCCTCGACCTCCCGGCGGCGCTTGGGCGTGGATCCATGGCGGCAAAGTGGGCGAGGCCCATGAGGCCCAGATCCGCGGCCGGGTGTCCACTAGCGGCCGCTCTGGGGCGCAGTATGCCGCCACCGTAGTGGCATATCGGCGGCGGCCGTAGAGAACAAGGCTCGATGTCTCGGGCCCGTATGTGCTAGCATTGGGCTTGGATGTTTTTGAATTTTTTCTCGATTAACCGTGGTGGGCACAAGGTAATCTCCACGGTTACAATCATTAACCCCGACCTTCCTTGCATGACGGGCGTGTTGTTTCTCCGACTTAGTGTGTTTCGCATCGTACTTTTTTCTCCAACAGGAGCACACGGAGAGGAAGGTGTGCGGTGGTTGCTTGGCGGTGATCACCGGCATGGCATGCCTGTGCTTGGAAGAGAGGCCACGAAGCATGTTGAGGACTTGACGAGAGGTCTCACGCATGAGTTGACCCACGTCACGCAATGCATCGGTGAGGTGCTTGAGCTTGCCGGTGTACGTCGTGATGTCCATGTTGCCCGGGACCATGGTGGCTTGCGGGCGATGGCGCGGACATCTTTGGAGATGGTATTGTAGAGCCAGCCGAGGATGCACTGGTCAATCATGACCCAATCAGGATCACAACGGTTGGCAGTGGTGGGTGGCGTGGTGAGGTGGGATCGGAGTTGGAATTTGCCGACGAAGGTTTTGAAGAAGTCTTTCCACTCGGCGTAATTGGATTCACCGAGATCAGGTTCAATAGGAATATGGTGTTTGATGTTCACGGTCTAGAGGATAGTGATAGATGGTGGCATGGAGTTGTCGATGTAAGAGACATTGTTGATGGAAGATAATTGGTGGAGGAGGATGCATGGGACGGGGTGCCGTCGTCGGAGAGATCAGCGTGTAACAGATGATTTTCGTCGAGGGACTTCATGAGGTATGAGGGAGAAGAGGGCACCGGCGGCGATGGAATGCGACGGCGGCGGTGCTGGTTGGGAGGGAAACGCCGGCGGCGAGCGTTGCGGTGGCGGTTGGTTAGGGCACAGGAGTAGGATCTAGGCTGATACCATCTAGAGACAACAAGAGCCAATGGATTGCATTAGAGAGCCCTTGCGGGTGATATACACAATTACAGGGCTGCGGGAACGGCTGACATGCAAGTTAAGCTATGGCTAATTATAGAACTCAACAAGTTGTTTTAACCTAGTAGGGGTGACGTGGACGCATATGTCTCCGCTCGCTACGTACTCGAGAGCGATGCGAAGGAGACGCCTTGCCTGGGGGATCCTCTCGTTGGCCCTCAGATCCAGAATGTCGGAGATATCCTCTAGGCAACTTGCCTACTGGGTCGATTAATTTGATCTAAGCTAATCTACCGGTTTGATAGTTCAGCTTAGCCTTGTTATTTGGAGGGCTCCAAGCAATATTCATCTCCAAACTATGATCCAGAGAAATTGATCATGTAACGGAATACCATATACAACCAATATTCAATAAATTTTGTACCACGTACTTTAATTTAATATTCAAAAGGAACATGTGGTGGTAAAGCTTGCAGGAGAGACGCAAAAGCAATTGACTATTGGCTACAAATACTTCCCATTTATTCTATTATATATATATATCTCGGCTGTAGCATATCATACCACAATACATACAAGAGTATGCAAAATGCATATAAACCTATCTTGGTACAATTTAATGAGTATCAATTTTCTCAGTAGTGGTTGTTCTCCCAGAACTGAGCTTGGAGCCAATCAATTGTCCCCTTTTGCACCTAGAAGGCCTTGGCCAAGACATCATCTGAGATGGGTGGCTTTGATCCAAAGACTGCGTTGTCAATAGTAATAACCCCTGGGTTCTGGCTACTTAGTGCCGCGATCGCGACTGCTGGCTTGTCATGGACATGATTGAATTGGAAGTGGATGAGTCCTTTGGGGAATACAAACACATCACCCTTGTTGAGAACCTTGGCGAACAGCTTGTTACCGTTGTCTGTGTTGGAGGTGACAAATCCAACGTAGAGTGTTCCCTCGAGAACGGTGAGGATTTTTGTGGCCCGTGGGTGTGTGTGTGGCGGATTCTCACCTAACGGTGCGTAGTCAATGCGAGCCAACGAGATGCCCAAGGTGTTGAGTGCAGGCAACTGCATGACATTGATCAAAGTGACATTGGACCCGACCTTGCTTTTCATTGTGTCCCTAGGCTTGTCCAGGTCTGCTGCCTTGAAAAAGTCATCTGCATTCACGGCCAAGGGATCCTTGCAAACAAATCCATTCACCTTCACTGCATATACAAAGACGAAGGAAAATTGGTGCCCAGAGAACAGAAAACATTTGGATTTGTTGCTGTGAAAATTGATTACTATTTGTTCCTCAGTTTACTACAAGAATATAGCATGACTTAAAGTGAGTCCACGCATACCTGGAGAATTTTGTCGGCTACACAGAAGTCTTGAGAGGGCTAGGGTCGGAAGCAATGGCCTGAGAAGTGAACAATGCTAGAAAAGAAACAAGGAGAAAGTAGGTGGCTGGAGCCATGTGGATTAATTTTCCGCTTGCTAGCTTTTAAACTTGTGCTCTACGAACTGAGCTATGGAGGAGCTTCTTGTTGAGTTTGTGTGTCTCTGTGGATACTTAGCATGGGACGGTGTGTTTATATAGCTGCCACAGCGGCTAGTGTGGCTACCTCAATATTTTAATGACTGAAAAAGTCCAAGTTCAACCTACCAAGCAAGATCGAAATAGTCTCTGGCTGCAACAACCTGCAGAGATGAAACAAGAATAATGGTTGAAGTGGTCCATATCCATGCGTATGTGCTCACATGCGCATAGAAAGAGTCAACCCCTCATGTTTCCTTCTTTACTTGGTCACTATTTTTACGGGAGAGCTCACATACATGACTCAGTCGAGTTCGGTACCAAGTCTGGACGAACTAGTAAACGATCGGAAGCACATACATCATCTGTTGTCCTTCTGGATTTAACAGTGAGGGAGGCCGTTTGGTTGCCTGGTATTCACTTGTACAGAATTTTTTTTTTCCGTGGCCTTTTTTTTTTTTTTTCATTTTCCGTGGCAGTTTTTGTAACCGTCACTGAGCTAGGGTCACGGTTATCGATGGATTAACCGTGAAGGTTTTTGGGTGGATAGAAAACTGCCACGGTTAATCATTAATGGTGGGGATTTTAAACCACCACGTAATCATGTAAAAAGTTAAAATAAAAAAGAAGAAAAGCCCAACCCTAACCCTAACGGGCGAGGATCTGGGCTCACGCCCGGCCTGGATCCACCACCGCCGCCCATTAGGGTTAGGGAGGGAAGGGCTCGCGCCCGCCGGATCCGCCGCGTCGTCACGGACATCCGCCGCCCGCCGTGGGAGTGGGAGGATGGCTGCCGGGCGTCGGCATCGTCGAGAGACCACGATTCGGGCGAGCATCGGGCACCCGCCGCCAAATCTGGCCACACGCGCCCTCGCCCCTCCCACACGGCAGTCACCGCCGCCGCTCCATGCGAGGGTCCGCCGCCCCTCCGCTGGAGGGGCGGGCGCCCGCTGCCGCCATGGATCCACCGGCGCTGCTCAAGGCGGAGGACGGGGCCGCCGCGGATCCGCTGGCCTGCTCTAGGGTTCCTCCCGGCGCTGGTGGTCCCGCGGTCTGGCACGCCGGGCCACTCCTCGGGGGGTCGCTGGTGGCGCGGTTTCGTGATCCGCGTGTGGAGGAAGGAGAGGAGTGTGGGTGAGAGCGGGTGGGAGAGAGCGGCCGGGTGGAAGAGAGTCTGCAGGGGAGAGAGTGGGTGAGAGAGGTGGCGACCGGGTGGGAGAAGAGAGAGGGAGTGGTGGGAGTTAGGGTTTGGTGTGCCTGTATATATACGAGCAACTCAGTAACAGGCTTTGTTGGGCCAAAATGGGTCAATATTAACCGTGACGGTTATTTGATGATTAACTATGGTGGTTATTTAATAAAACCCGCCACAGTTTTAGGGTTTTTTCCCTGGCGGGGGCTGATCGAGCTCTGATTAATCGTGGTGGTTTTCTAAATAACCGCCACCATTAATATTTTCGGTGCTATGCAAAATCAGACATGTAGTAGTGATTGCCACATGATTAGCAAAAAAAATGATATTTTGCTATCCCTCATCCAATCAACGAGGGAGGTGAGCTGCAAGGCCGGAGCAGGCCGAGTGCACATGGGGTGGCGGCGGGGCAACGAGAACATGTGCGCGTAGTATACGATGGCGACTTTGGCTGCATGAGTGTGATATGAGCTCGCGGTGGACGTAGTGTTCACAGGCTCAGACAATAGGTGGGATGGTGATGCTGGAGTCGTTAGCCACAATGGCGGGATAGGGTGCGTTGGTCGCCGGTGAAGGGCCCAACGAAGACCTAGTGATAGGGACCAACGATGAACTTAGCACCTAACTTGCGTCGGTGGTGGCATGAAGCGGTGCAACAGGATGCGGGATAGCGTAGGGAGGAGGTCCATGGTGTGAAGGGGCAGGGGCACAGGGCAGGCCGCCGAAATCAGTGGAGAGGGCTTGGAGGCACATGTGCATGAATTGGCGGAGCCATGGGGCGTCATTGTTGAGGTTAGGGCGGGGCATCACACGAAGCCGAGTTCAAGTTGATTACGAGGTTTCTATCTCACCCAGGAGACCTTTTGCATCTTTTTGACAAAGCAGGCGAAGCAGTCTTAGGGGAAAGGACAAGACGAGACCGGGAGAAGCATAGGTCGTCTGGTTTGAAGCTAAGGCATCAGCAGAGACGATATATGCTTCATAATTTTTAATTCTAGAAGGGAAGAGATGGAACATATGTTGGTTTTTGCTTGGGATTGCTTGGTTTAACGATAATGGATCTGTCCAGTACCACTACTACACAAAATCTTTTACGAGCTTTTTTAAAAATAGCCTCGGACGAAGGCAGGCAGGCTTTTAAACCGCCTCGCTTAATGCCTAGGATTAACTAAGGCTGTCATTTTTATTAACCGAGGCGGTCACAGTCAACCATAAATTGGCATTCCTAGGATAATAATGATATTTAACCAAATTCTAACACAGGTAAATGAGTCCTTTTAGACGGTGCGGTTTGTTAATTGGTTTTCCACGGGTGCACGTAGCAGATGGTAGGGTCAACTGTGATAGTTGCGTAAACAAGAATATTGGATCAAATGGAGCATCCATGCATTTGTGCTCCCATAAGCATACAAAGAGTCATCTGCTCATGTTTCGCATCGGTTAACGTTTGGTTAGTGACTTGCAAAATCATTTGTGTGGTAATGCTAGTGGAAAGGTATAGATGTCCCCGCACTGTCGTAGTGAAGAATCATGTGACTATTTAGCAAATAATTAACTGAGAAACGAAAGACATCAAATTCATAGACCTTTTTAAGGAGGCAGTCACATTTCACTGTCATGCAAAATGCTTTTACCGATGTGGATATATTATTTACGGAGACGCTAAAAATTTTTCGCCTAGATGAATCGCTTAACGGACGTGGCAAAAAATATGTACCTCAGACAATCGAAATTGTCCACCACAAGAAATCATTACGGAGGTGGGCATTTATGGGGGTGTCCCCATCATAAATCATCCCTGAACACATAACTGATAGGTGCTGCCGCACCGCCCCGTTCTATGTGCCACAAAACAGTTAGCCCCGCACCATGTTTCCCGAAACTGCCACGATGTGGCAGCCTCCTATAGTCGCCACGTGTTTGGGTGCCCAACACCAGGCCACATAGATAGCTGGTCAGAAGGGCGTGTCACTCATATCCATGCGCTCGGTACAGGATCATATCTGGCCCGAGTGTCTCGGCCCCAAGCAAGCATGTCGGGTCTTAACCTTGTGGACGGAGACCCGCAATGGCTGGCTAGGCCAGGCGGTGGCCAGGTGGACAGGGTTGCGGCCAATGCCGGGAGCATGCTAGTAGCTTAGCCTGGGTCTTCGTCCGTGCATCTAGATCGGCCGATGGCCTAAGCGATAACGACCAATACTATTTTGCCAGTAGACGGAGGACTTAGTATAGGTGGTTCAATAGGCAGTGCTGTCCTAGGTATCCACCATGCAATATTAATGTCCAAATTGAAAATATTGTCTACGGAAATATCTTATACAAACAATATACACTTAATAAAACATGTAGGAAACTCAAGCACTTCAATTTAACTATTCAATAAGAACATGCTGTGGTATACCTAGCAGTAGAGACACAAAAACAATATTTGATTACAAATAGTACCCATTTATTTTAGTATATCTCGGCTGCAATAATTGAATACACACACAGGAGTATTCAAAATGCATATACAAACCTATCTTCGTACAACAAAGTCAGTCTCAATTTACTTAGTAGTGGTTGTTCTCCCAGAACTGAGCTTGGAGCCAATCAATTGTTCCCTTTTGCACCTGGAAAGCCTTGGCCAAGACATCATCAGAGATCGGTGGTTTTGATCCAAAGACTGCGTTGGCAATAGTAATAATGCCTGGGTTCTGGCTACTTAGTGCTGCAATAGCGACAGCTGGCTTGTCATGGTTTGGGTTGAATTGGAAGTGTATGAGCCCTTCGGGGAATACAAATACATCACCCTTGTTGAGAACCTTGGCGAATAGCTTGTTGCCATTGTCTGTGTTGGAGGTGACAAATCCAACATAGAGTGTACCCTCGAGCACAGTGAGGATCTCTCCGTGGCACGTGGGGGGTGTGTGGCGGATTCTCACCTAATGGTGCATAGTCAATGCGAGCCAACGAGATGCCTAGGGTGTTCAGTCCAGACAACTGCAAGACGTTGATCAAAGTAACGTTGGATCCGACTTTGCTCTTCATGGTGTCCCTAGGCTGGTCTAGCTTTGCTGCGTTGAAGAAGTCGTCTGGATTTACAGCCATGGGGTCCTTGCAAACAAATCCATTCACCTTGACTGTAAGCATAGAAGAAGGCAAATAATTACATGAAGAACAAGTCATCAGCCAAAACCTTGAAATGCTTGTTGAATATAGATGTTTGTCTGAACAAATGATGCATACCTGGAGAGTTTTTGTCGGCAACACAGAAGTCTTGGAGCGGGCTAGGATGAGGCAGTGGCCTGAGAAATGGCCAATGCTACAAAAGCAACGAGGAGGAAGTTTGCGGAGGCAGCCATTTGGATTTGCACTTAGCTTGTTTTTTTTTTTTTTTTTGCGGAACTTAGCTTGTTGTGTTTGTGTCTGTCTTGTTGATGCTTTCGGCATGGGGATGGTGAGGTTATATAGCGTTGGCATAGAGGATATGTGGCGACGTGTTCGTATTACTGAATAAGTCTTGAGGTTATATTACTGAATAAGTCTTGAGTTGAACCTGTCTGCAGCATTGAAGAAACAGTCTGTGGCAGCTCGCACGTGCTGATGAAACAATACACAGTTATCTGCTTATATCAACTTTTCAAACCTACCTTGCTTTGAATAATATTTCCACACGCACCATATGATTAATAAAAAGCAACGTGCATGGTCTCTTTGCTTGCAGCATAGCATTACAAAAGTGTACTCTTTGTGTTTTTGGGTGGCTGTGTTAAGGGTACTATCCTTTTAAGAATGAATTTATTACAATGTTTTGAAGTAAATAAACCTTAAAATGAAGATTTCTAGTAATCACATAGGGATCTAAATTTCAAAACCTTGGGAAAAAAAACCCCCAAAATATGGAGGATATTCATTATTATTGGTGGATCCAAATTCGGATAAAATGGATACTTTGGCATCTATTTCCTACCGTTGAGGCAGATGCATGATAAGGCATTGGTACAACCGCATGCATTGCTGATTTGGTGGACATTGCATAAACAAGAAAAATGGTTCATTTGACAATCTATGCTTGTGCTAAGATAGGTATAGAAACAGTCAATTCACGAAGAAAAGGAAAAGAAGTAGTCAACAATGTGAAAGTGCAAGACCCGCGTATAACATCTTTATTACTTTTTGCACTTCATATAATTATAACTCTCCAACAATTTCAATATATTATATATGTCGTCAGTGGTGACCAGTTGAGGAGTCATAGCTGACGGATTAATGTTTCCAATGTTTATTTGGTCATTTTTTTTTTTTTTTTTGCTTTGAAGAACTCTGAAATTGTATGTATCTTTGAATTCAACACAAGAACAGGGATTGTTTAGCGTGCATGCGCATGATTTATAAGAGATCTCATATAAAATAAAAACCACTCTTGTTCTCTTTCAACCTTTAGCTGTTGCTTGATATTTTACTAGCTTAAGGTCTGACATATTTCTGTATATTCTTCCCATTTCATCACCTTATTTCTAGACTATATGATAGTTGCGTAGACAAGATAAATATATGGTTCAAAAGGTCCAGCGATGCTTTTGTGCTAACATTGGTCAAGAAAGAGTCAACTCTTTTCCTAATAAAAGATACAAATAGTCAACAGTGGGTAAGACTCGATCTCTATAAATGTCAACGCATGTATAATATCTCTCGTTTACACACCTTGATCATATAACTACTCCGTATTTAATAGTCTCTAGCTACCAAATCCATGCTTTTGTGCCAAGTCGAGGATGAACTGGTAAAATGGTAGCTACCACACATGCTTTCCTCCCTTTTGAGTTAATCGATCAGGTGAAGCTTCGTTTGATACCAATCTGTACAAGACCAAACCATCTGTCCTTCATGCTTCACTACCAGTGAGGTCATTCGGTAAGCCTGGAAACCTGCTACTGCGATGAGTTCAGCAAACTGTTAGTTTTCTATGCGCGATCCTTGATTTTTTCATACATTATACATACTTGATTGACGTGCGGCTCATCTGATAGCGACTTTTTAATCGACAAAGCATTATCTGATAGTGATTTTTTTATCGGTAGCTTCTCTTGTACTCGAGCTCAACGCCTGCTCGGCGCCATCTCCTCCATGAACTGTTGACCTATTGATATGATCTACTCCTACTAACTCACCGTCATCCATTTTCCAGAGTCATTTTTAGTGTTTGCTTTCAGAACGTTTATTTAGTTTTGTCAGTTGCGCTTCGTTCGTGTGGAGGCACATCTGAGTCCGGCACGGCTCAACAGTTGAGGTCATTTGAAAAACTTAGTAAATGAAAAGTGTAGATCTCAAAAAGTTATGAATCTTTGTAGTTACCAACTTTTTGATTTGAAATCATCTTATCATGCAAAACTACATCTGAATCTCTTAAATTCAAAATTTGTAATTTTCAAATGACCTTGAATAGAAAAACTTTCTAAATAAAAATTGTAGATCTCTAAAAGTTATGAAACCTTGTAGTTGACAATTTTTTGATTTGAATTCGTTTAGATCCTCAAACAAGCAACTTAGACTCTATTTAGTATAATATATGAGGAACTAATACGAAATCTAGACACAAATAATAATGTAGTGTAGAGGTAAGGCAAGAGATGCGTGAGAGAGAGGTTGCAACTTTGAATTTGACCGGTTGCACATTAGGTGTAAAATGTTGTCGATATACGAAGTTTATGGAGTGGCATGCCGGTGGGGCCTCCCAATTTTTTTTTTTTTTTTTTTGCTATTAATTTTTATTTGAAAATTACAAATTTTGAATGACACGACTCGACGATGGCCACCTCGGCGGACACGGGGCGAGCACGCTGGATCTGAGAGCGGCACAGCTCGGCGCCCGTTGACGCCGGCCCGGGCACCGAATTTGGAGGGTGACCGGGCGGTCGGAAAATATCCGCCCGGCGTGACCTCCGTGGCGCGGCTATAAATAGCACCCACCGAGCTCACGATCGATCCCGCCCGGCACCCCCATAAGCTCGCGGCAGCCCAGAACGTGAGGTGCTCGCCCGTTCTCCCCCTCTCCCCCTTCCTCCGGCGAGGAATCGGAGTTTCCCCCAACCAGGAGATTTCCGCCGCCGTCGGTTAGGTCGAGAGGTTGCCGTCGATTCGGGCGCGTTAAGGTCAAATTGGTGAGTCCGGTGGATATCCCCTCCCTCCTCCTTTCGATTCCCTTCGCTCCCTTTCGAGGTTGGCCTTGTGTAGAGCCATCCTAGAGCCGCCGCCGCCCCGGCGCCGCCGGTGACCCCCGCCACCGAGGAAGGAGGCCTCCAACGGGCCACGGTGCCGGTCCACATGACCCGGGATGACAAAGTTTGGTCCCAACGACGCCCCCTCACGACGAGCTACGGTCGAGACGCCGGTTCCGGTCGGTCTTCGGCGAGCCTCCGCCCGTCGGGACTCGTCGGCGGAGTTAGCGACGCGCCCGTCAAGCACGCGATGGCGGCGTCATGACCGGGGCCAACCAGAAGGCGACACGTCTCCCGTCCGTTCCCGTCGTTAGGCCAACCCCCGTTACACACGTGGCGCCGATGTGGCAGCCACCGTGGCGTCCACGTGGACCCATGTGGCGCCCACGTGTATGGATGCGTTTCTGTGTACACTTTCTTAATTGCTTTCTGACCACCCGGGTTAGCGTATTACGAAATTGTAAAAGTAGCATTTCCAATGTCGAAAAAATTTCGAAAATTTGTAAATTCATTATTTGATTTGTAGAATTTTATCATGTAATTAGTTCCATTTTTATTACATGATAAAATTTTATTATAATATTACCCTAATGATTTAATTAGGGATTAATATTATAAAACCCTTATCTCATGCATCGAACTCCGTTTCGCGTGAAACGACTTCCATAATTCATCAAAAATCTAGCTCTATGCATCTAACCCATTGCCACCATAATGTTCTATGTTTATTTTATATGTCATAGTTCGAGCTAGGTTTATCGCCCATCGCAAAGTAGGTTCGACGGCCCGATTAGGAGCTTCCGTTCGTGGTACGTTAGAAGACGTTCGACACCGTGCCGATTAAGTAAGAACCTCCCAGGCAAGTCCTTACCCCTAATCTTGACCTAATTAATGTGATGATATAATATGATGATGATGATAGATAGATATGATACATCACCGTAAATAATCTCGAGTAGTATATAGTAGTATGAGCGATAACGTAGCTATGGAGCTAAGCCGGATGACGTAATCATCCACGTTATCTACGCTCTTACGTTGTAATCAAGTATAACCTAAGATCGTTTAATGAACCCTAACCAACAAAAGAGGTGGGTGATAGTGATTCGTTGTGAGATGGATTACTACGGAATTGCCGTGAGGGGATTCCTCGCGGAGAGATACTCGCCTCCCCTAAGGACCGGTTCATAGACCTTCTACCTAGTATAATACTACGCACGACCACACACGCCGAGATGGGACGGCTTGATTCACACCGTTGGGTTGAGGTATAATTGGGATCCAAGGTGGCCGGGCGGTGCAAACGACCTATTGGGAGCGGATGTGGGGAGAGTGGCCCCATGTCCGGTTGGCGTGGATGCCGAGTGATCTTCCACGTAAGTGTTTGGGCGCGCGATGGGCGCAAAGTGCTAGAGGCACATATTGATAATTTGAGATTGAGAGTGGTGTTGACAAGATAGGTTGGGTAATTGGGTATTACTGTAAAGCCGTGGGTGATTTGGTATCACCATATTGTCTAGGGTAGTACGTCATCTTAGGGTGACGTGTTATCCTTCCAACCCCCGAGAAGTCGCGGGTGAAGATTATACCAATATACCTAGGTAGCACCCAAGCGGGTACGGATCTCGTTAGGGCCTGTTTGAGCCAAAAGCGCATGGTGAGGATAGCGTCTATCGTGTGGGGAAATTTGTACACCTCTCGCAGAGTTTATTTAAATCTATTCGAATAGCCACGTCCTTGGAATGGGCACGTGCTAGGCCAAACATCTATGATTAGATAAAAACTAACCTTTTGAGATAATGTGAAGGTAATGACCGGATGAGATAACCCCAGGGAACTAGTAAGACCAGTTTTAGAGACTCGCTAGGGCCCAACCCTTAATTTACCAAACCACCCCTGGTTTGGACTTGCCGAAAGTACCATTGTACTCACCCTCTGTTTTTACGGATATCGGCATATCCGAAGGTAAGGTCGCTGTCGAAGTAGGAGACCAACGACGTAAGAGCTTGCAAGACGTTGCTTAGTAGAAAGGCGTAGAAGTCCAGAAATTCCATCTGCGCTCAAGTTGCCTGTGGAATATGGAGTTGTGCCCAGACGGTCTAGCACTCCAGCAGACCCGTCACGGATAAACCACCGCTTCACAAATGGCTACTCCGATCAATATAATCAGTGGTGTCTTCAACACCATTTGTAAGTATTTATATCCCGTGGTCAAGATATGCTCGAATAGTTCAACTATAATCGACTTCCATTATCGTGACTCGGTAACGTATTGGTAGCGTGATCCCGGCGCCAATACGCGAGATTAAAAGTCCCATTAAAAGTGGGGCGTGGTGAGTGGTATCGAAGCTGAGCTTGACCGTATAGGATGGAATGATAACTGGATTAAATTATTGGCACATACTTCTAAAATTTTACTTAAGGAATTCTACTTTGAGACTTGAGCGCCAATCCGATAACCTTATGTTGCCTACATGTCATTGACATGCAATCCTAATGGATGCAACGGATGGACGGATGGTCATACACGATGGAATGACCTTCGGGACATTTCCAAAGCTTCTTTGGGACATTCTCTCACAACTAGGGTACACTCAGAAGCCTCAGTACTACTACCGAGTGACTTACGAGAACGGAGTACCCGAATGTGTGATGCAATTGCACATCCCGATGTATACGCATCAGGAAGGGCGCAAGATTTTCCTTGAACAAGGAACAGAGTTATGGGACACTTGCCAGAAGCTTGCATTAAGAGCCCTTCAGGCCTATTGCAGAGAGTATGGAAGCCAGCTTGATGACGCTCATGTCAGAAAGAAAAGAAGGCTTCACTACTAAAACCTGGCAAAACCCAAGACGATCTCTTGTTGCCTCAATGATTGTGCAAGAGTACCTTGAAGCAAGATCCCACAAGGCACCATTATGTGACAAGTCCTAGTTAAGTAGCAATGTCCTAAGTTAAGCAGCCACAGTAGCATGCTTGTTGTAACTACGAACCTTGTTGCTAGACCTTTAGTAGCAGTAGTAGTAGTTGCGAGCCGTTATGGTAACCCATGGTTCTAGTCTTAGTAGTAGCAAAGTCGCACAATAATCGTCATGACAGTCGCAATGCGTGATGTGACCTTATATCATCTATGTAATCTATGCGTGATGTAATATATTGTTGCGCTTGTTTGTTTAATAAAATGTTGTGTTATTTTTCAATCCTATGCAAAATTTCCCCATTATTACTACTCCAAGTAATCAATGAGAAGAAAATTTCGATAGGCTCAGTGAACGCATCGAAAAGTTCCCTCAAGTCACGAGTAATAAGACAAGTTTCCCTCAAACTTAGTTCACCGTGACTAACTTTTTATACGATTCACACCAGGTAAGTTCGTGTTATTTCCAAACACCAGTGTTACTAGGATACCCCAAAGTCTATCCCTACCCAAAATGCTTGCTTTCTTCTAATCCTTAGTTAGATAGATCCCTATCGTACCTTGTGCTTTTCCCTCCCATTCCCTTTCTAGTCCAAATAGAATAGGACTAACCTGTAGGGACATAACGACAACCAGTGGACTCCACGACTGTAGCAGTTGAACCACACCAGTGTCCCTCCCTACAGCCGTCACACACCGTCGCCTCAGTGTTACTATGACCGACGACCGTGCAACATTGCCGACATGCTGTTACCTCAATGCCGAAAGCTCGCCGATATCTTTGTTACTTTGACCCCGAACCACGACCGTTGAAGCCGATCGAGACGACGTACGACAGTTCAAGTGGCAACCAGTGCCAATAATGCAAGCGAAGCCGAAGATTAACATCGCAAGCCAAAGATGATCAAGACCACAGCAATCAAAGACAGTCATCAAGCCCATAAAAGATAGTTATGCCCGAAAACAAAGCAGATGCCCGGAAACATACAAAAATGCCGGAAAGCAGTATGCCGACAATAGAGAAGACACACAGTCCCCCACTATAGGGAATCCACCGGCCAAGACCACCTGATCCACCACAACCACACCACTATATCCAAGGTCAATGGATCAGGGGAGACTCACTCCCGTTCCTTCCACCGCACACCAATACCAGCAACTAAGCTTCTCCCAGAAGCCATCAACCTCGACCCATTATAAAAAGAGCACCACCATCGCTCTCACCACCATCCCACTCCAAACATTTCACTGCTAGCCACCATCTTCCACCCTCAACCATCACACTCCTTGCCATCCACTAACCAAGAATCATCACCAACCACAGCCAGAATGGCCGGCAATTGGGTTAGCAGCCAGTGCCTCGACACCCCTGGATTTCCCCAACTTCTCTACCACACCGCACAGAACCTTGGCATTAGAGAACCCCCCGAGTATGAGGGTAGTGAGTACGAAGAGCGCGGCACTCATTGCTGCGAAGTCACTATCTACAACACCAAGAGCCAAGACTATCCCGCCCTCACCGACGACTGGAGTGTGACCACCATTGGGTTTCGCTTCCCCGACACCTACCAAGCTGTGCTCGCAAGGCACTTCACCGCCTTTGCCATATCTACAGAGAGCCCATCGCCCACACCCCCATGAGGCACCTACCACCAGAGGGCAAGAACCACCCCGCCTGGATTGCTCGCCTAGAAGACGTGCGAGGTCCACAAGGCAGCCCCGTCATCACGCACCTGCTATCCTACCTGCTCACCCTTGACGAGCAGTACGACCGCCAAGACGCTGCCATAAGAAGCCTGATCCGTCGAGCAGAACGAGCTGAGAGCTACGTTCAGCGACTCCTCGCGGAGCACGCACACGCCGAAGAACTAGCCGCCACGGCATCTCGCCGAGAGACTACCCTTGCCGAGACCCTGAAGGCCATCCAAGAGCGACACGCGTTCGAGAACCGAGGGACACCACCATCGCCCTCCAATCAAGACACAGAGGACGACCGCCTTTGCTCCGCCCGAACCAGAAAGGATGTTCGCCAACCCCTCCACCGAAAGAAGGACGGACTCCACCGGGCCGCCATCACCGAAGACCAACGACCGAAGCACCCCCGCCACTTTCGGTCCAGGCACCACCACGAGAAGAAGCCCCCCAAAGCCTGAGCCAAGTAATGGACCCTTGGCGAAGCCACCATGACCGGCGCTGAGAACCGCCACTCCCGTGGGAGGTGTAATCGTAGAGTAGCATTCCTTTTCGCTCTCTTTGTTGTACTCCCCTTGAAGTAATCAAAATCATCGTGCTTAAAATGCGAGGGCCGACAAAGAAAACTCATGGGTGCCTAAACAAAAGCCACGGGACAAATGATAAGTAGAAAATTTTCTAAGTGGGGTAGTGCGATATATATATACAAGAGAAGAAAATATCAGACGGGCAAATAATGAGAAAAATACGAATGGGCTAAAAGCAAATTTGGAAGAAGAAAGAACAAGAAGAAACAGAGGAATATAGAAATGGGCTAGGATGATATAATAAAGAGCAAAGAACACTTAGGTTCCAAACGAGAAATGAAATCCCGAGTACCCGATGATGACGCCGGAGAACGAGAAGACGAGTGAAGTACACCGCAAGAGACCGCGAAAGAAGACAGGCACTAGAAAACACTAGAAGACCTCGGAAGACACCGGCCAGATCAAAGACACTAGGGGAATCAGTCCTCTAAGTGGGGGTAGCCGTCAATGAAGATTCCGAAGGCGAATACAAGACCAAGAAGGTGGGGTAAAAGCAAAAGTAGTATTCACCAAACAAGTAGAAGGCATGCCCTCCACGATTGTCGTGTTGCCCTCGAGACAGAGTAGCATGATACTCGTAGAGGTTTCATCGGGACAAAGACTGTAGTAGCGATGGAAAGTTTCTCACTCTCTCTCTCCCTCTCTCTACCTTTAGGCCTCAAACTAGGACCTTCACTACGTAGACTAGGAATCTCGGGGACGAGATTCATCTAAGTGGGGTAGATTTGTAACACCCGTGTTTTTGCATCATTTTAAAATTCACTAAAAATTTGAACTTTTTATAATTAAAACTAAAACTCGATTTACTTCCGCCCAAACCAAAACTCTCTTTTCGAAAAACCCCCGCATTTCAAATCTCACCATCTAGAAAATAGGGACCCTTGTTGTTGCTTGTGAATGTTATGGTGACCAAAGGTGCAAGACGAGATCCAGATTTTTATGGGGAGTAAATGCATGAGAACCGATTTACAAATTTATTACGGGAATAATAAATACAAAATTTTGTGTGTGCCAAAAATATAAATAAATATTTTATGAGCACAATGAATAAACATTCTCGACCATAAAGGTCACGAGTAATATAAAGGTGCTTGTATAAATATTTATAAAATATTTAATGCACATGAAATAATGAGAACTTGAGAAGAAGCTTGTATGCCTAGAAATGTATAAATATTTTTTGCGAGTACAATTAAATAAATATTTTCATGAATATAAAGCATGGAAATATGCATGTACTTGTATAAATATTTATGACATGAATATATTGTAGCATACATGAAATAATAGGGAGGAGAAATAGGAGGAAGAATAAAAAAGAAAGAAAGAAAAAGAAATAGAAAAGAAAAGAAAATAGAAAAGAGCACATGGGCTCATTTTTTCTCCCTCCCTCTTCCAGCCTGGCCCTTCTTCCTTCCCTTCTCTCCACACGCGAGCCGGGACGACCCATCCAGATCAAAGCCGACCGAGCCCGGCTCCACTCTCCCACCCTCGACCGACGGGCCCCACACCATCTTCTTCCTCCTCCGTCCGGCGCCGCGACACCGCGGCGTGACACCACGGCCCCGCCATGGCCCGCCCTCACCGCCGGCGGTGACCTCCGACAGTAGGAGCGCTAGCCACGCCATAGGGCTCCGTGGTCGACCGCCGCCCGGCCGCGCGACCGGAGGCGATCAAAGCACATCACGTGCCGCCTGCCGCTACGGTGGGTCGGCAACCGCCGCCGCCCGAGCACACCCGGACAAGAGAACCAGCTAAGCCGGCGCCGACGACGGAGACCGAGCACGGGGGCCCGCTACCTTCCGCCCGAGCGACGCCCACGAGGGGAAGGCGTCAACTCCTACGACGGCGGACTAGACGCCATAATCGGCCATGACCGGATGGCGACAGCGGGCGTATGGAATGAATGACACTTCGACGATGGCCACCTCTCCGCACAGGCCTGGGGCCAGCGCGCGGGATCTGAGCGAAAAAACTGCTCGAGCACCACCGGACGCCGGGGCACTACCGAGGGCGACCGGCGGTCGGAAAATATCGCCGGCGTGACCTCCCGCGGGCGCGGCTATAAATAGCACCCACCGAGCTCACGATCGACCCGCCAAGCACCCCCATAAGCTCCGCAGCAGCCCAGAACGTGAGGTACTCGCCCGTTCTCCCCTCTCCCCTCCCCTCCGGCGAGGAACCGGAGTTTCCCCAACCAGATTTCCGCCGCCGTCGGTTAGGTCGAGAGGTCGCCGTCGATTCCGGCGGCGTTAAGGTCAAATTGGTGAGTCCGGTGGATATCCCCTCCCTCCTCCTTCGATTCCCTTCGCTCCCTTCGAAGTTGGCCTTGTGTAGAGCCATCCCAGAGCGCCACCGCCGCCCGGCGCTGCCCGTGACCCCCGCCGCAGGAAGGAGGCCTCCAGCGGGGGCCCGCGGTGGGTCCACATGACCGGGATGACAAGCTGGTCCCAACGGCGCCCCTCACGACGAGCTCACGGTCGAGAGGCTTCGGTTCGGTCGGTCTCCCGCGAGCCTCCGCCCGTCGGGACTCGTCGGCGGAGGAGTTAACCGACGCCACCGTCAAGCACAATGGCGGCGTCATGACCGGGGGCCAACTAGAAGGCGACACGTCTCCCGTCCGTTCCCGCCGTTAGGCCAACCCCGTTACACACGTGGCGGCCGATGTGGCAGCCACCGTGGCGTCCACGTGGACCCACGTGGCGCCCACGTGTATGGATGCGTTTTTGTGTACACTTTCTTAATTACTACTGCCACCCGGTTGGCGTACGCGAATTGTAAAAGTAGCATTTTCAATGTCGGAAAAATTCGTAGAAAATTTGTAAATTCATTATTTGATTTGTAGAATTTTTATCATGTAATTAGTTCCATTTTTATTACATGATAAAATTTTATTATAATATTACCCTAATGATTTAATTAGGGATTAATATTATAAAACCCATATCTCATGCATCCGAACTCCGTTTCTCGTGAAACGACTTCCATAATTCATCAAATATCTAGCTCTATGCATCTAACCCATTGCCTCCATAATGTTCTATGTTTGTTTTATATGTCATAGTTCGAGCTAGGTTTATCGCCCATCGCAAGTAGGTTCGACGGCCCGATTAGGAGCTTCCGTCGTGGTAATGCGTTAGAAGACGTTCGACGCCGTGCGATTCGTAAGAACCTCCCGAGGCAAGTCCTTACCCCTAATCTTGACCTAATTAATGTGATGATATAATATGATGATGATGATGATAGATATGATACATCACCGTAAATAATCACGAGTAGTATATAGTAGTATGAGCGATAACGTAGCTATGGAGCTAAGCCGGATGACTTAATCATCCACGTTATCTACGCTCTTACATTGTAATCAAGTATAACCTAAGATCGTTTAATGAACCCTAACCAACAAAAGAGGTGGGTGATAGTGATTCGTTGTGAGATGGATTACTACGGGGAATTGCCGTGAGGGGATTCTAGCGGATAGATACGCCTCCCCTAAGGACCGGTTCATAGACCTTCTACCTAGTATAATACTACGTACGACCACACGCCGAGATGGGGACGGCTTGATTCACACCCCGTTGGGTTGAGGTATATTGGGATCCAAGGTGGGCGGAGCGGGCAAAGCGACCTATTGGGAGCGGATGTGGGGAGAGTGGCCCCATGTCGGTTGGCGTGGATCTTTGAGTGATCTTCCACGTAAGTGTTTGGGCGGCGATGGCGCGATGCTAGAGGCACATATTGATAATTTGAGATTGAGAGTGGTGTTGGCCGGTATAGGTTGGGTAATTGGGTATTACGTGTTGACATTTACTTAGCGTCGTCACTAGAAATAGATATAGAACCTATCTCCAGCCACGCCGCTAGAAATGCGTGAGGTATATCTTATATCATTTGGTGATTCATAAAGCGCCCGCAGAGTATACCGTTGTAGCACTTCACCCGGGAGTATTCCAAGGTATCGTTATTTATATTTAGCCCAAGGGAAGCAATAGCTAGAAAAGGTTAATGTGGGAGAGATAGATCCTTAAGTTCACCTCAATATAGTACCAACCAATGTGTGGGTAAAACGAATATGATAGGAAGGGTTGGATAGAAGTTGGTGGAGTGATACAAATTAGGCAATTAAAGATAACTAGTAAGGTATAGCTAGGTGGGAGGACAACGAGTGAGTATAAGACTCCTATGACTCTAACTTTACTTTAGTGATATGTATCTAGACACAAAAGATGAGACAACTAGTTGTGGTTTTACATGAACCGAATGCTAGGCGTAGGTGAGACACGGTGAATTCAATCACCACTACCCCGGCTACTATGTTCTTTGGAGCCTTACCTTTTAGTAACTTGTTTTAAACACGTGGTGGTTTATACGAGAGACCGGAAGGGTCATCACTACCTCACGGCTACCACGATCCATCCATTGCAACAAGCGATAACCCGCAGGTAAGATCGAGTCTAAGCACCACGCTTATACTTCCTCTTACTACTCTAGATGGTAGCTACAATGATCAACTAGAGCACCCTATGACGCGATGATCGCATCCAAATGAGGATTCAACTAAGAACAGGACTAAACCACAAACTAAGTGTAGAAGCACCTATTTGTGAGACTTATATCACTACAACTATAGTCTAGACAACTAGAGCAAAGTTGCACTAAGTAAATACTGAATAAATAAATACTATAATAAAGTAAAGAAAAAGGACTATATATTATAAAGTAGAGATCCAAATACAAGAGAAAAGATAACTAGAGCTATACCGGACTCACGAGGACCCGGCTCAGGAATCTCGAGCGCAATTTCGACTCAACTCTAACTCCCACACTAGACTATCCTACTACACTCTCTTGGAGCTTTGCCTTTACAACTTCTCCACACTCCCACTCCACTCCACTCCCCTCCAAATGAGGGGGAAGGGGGTATTTATAGCCCAAGGTGGAGTAGGGGCTACTCCAACGCCATGTCATCGATCCGCGTGATCCCACCTTGTAACCCTTGGATAAACCGTCTTAGGATCAACGGCTGGATGAAATAATCACGTGGACAATGTGGTAGGCGTGGGGGGCGTCGGTGGTCAAATGGGCCATGGTCGGCCGACCATGGTCCATGACCGTGGCCACCCCTCGTGCTGGACATGTTGGCCCCAATCGGTTTCGCGTGTCTTGAGTCCGAACTTGTCGTGACATCTGTTTTTGTACCCACATGATCCAAGGGACGTCTTTGACCGACCAATCAGGTGCCTTCTCTTGGTTTCCCATGGATTGGTGATGTGGCAAGTCACATGGGGAGGGTTTGGACCTGAAGGACCGAATCGGCGACCAGAGGGGGGGTGAATGGGAGCCTCAACTAAATTCTTTCGAATTAGTGAACGTGTAGCTCCCCACCCCTCGGAGTAAAAACGGACACCACACGGTATGATCACGACCTTGGATGCAAGGTGGATGACCCAGAGATTGCTCTAGAGTCACAAAGAGATCAACCGGAAACCGAACGAAATGACCACGCAAGAAAGGGAAGAAAAAACAGCACAAAACCCGAGATTTGACTGTCCGAGGAGAGTTCGATCGTCCAGCTTCTCAGCGCGACTGTCCGCGCACGGCTGACCCGGACCGTCCGCCGGGCAAAAAATCCCGAAACCCAACAGAATCGAACCTCGCCGGAAAATCCCGAGCCGGATCGGTCCAGGCTGGATGGCCGGACTGTTGTCTCAGAAGGTCGGACCGTCCGCCGGCAAAAACTCGGGAAACAACAAGTTCCCCGCACCGCCATCGGACGGGCTCGACTGTCCGCGCTGTAGGCGGGATCGTCCGCACTTGCCAGCGTGGCAAAGGGCGTAGACGGCCTCGGCCTCGGCCCTGGCTGAGTCCCGAGGGGCGGGACCGTCCCGCCCCCCGGTGGGCGGACCTGTCCGCGCCGCCTGGGAGCAGCGAGCGACAGCGCCCGCCCGGCGGCGACTCACCCAAGAACCGGATCAAACTCGATCAAATCGCAACCTCAGGTCACAAAAATCAAGCCATAGCATCTAGGCATGTGGGTGACCATTTCCCCTTTGAAATTTCGAGTTTGACGGAGTGAATCGAGAGAAATCGCGTGGATCACACCAAGAACACACCAAAAACGTCACCTCAATCTAAAAACTCGCCCGATCTACGTGCTCGTGAGGAATTAGCTCAAACCCTTCGGTGGAAATGATCCTCTCACGTCCTAGCACGAATCAAGGCAAGAAAAACGAGATCAAACGGTGACAAATCAAAGAAATCGCGAAGAGAATAGAGGGGGAGAGGATGAACTCGGGAAGAACAAGTGAAGAACCAAAATCACAGCCCATGAACAACAAAGAACACCCGTCGATCGATCCAAACGTCACCACCGTGACGAGGCTAATCACAGCTAGCCCTTGCTCGCAAATCTTGGTACAAATCGGTGGACCTCTCACACCTCGATCCCGAAACCCTAACTAGGAATTGTGAAAATGAGAGGCAAGGGAGGATGAAGGGGTATGCCTCCGCTAAATAGCCCCGTTCCCTCCGCCTAAACTACCCCTACGATACATGAGTCGATTTTGTAACCCTAAGGCTATTTCCGTCGACTGGGTAATCTTCGATCCGACGGCCACCGCGCCTTCCTCCTCACCGGTAGCCTTGCCTCCACGCAATCTCCCCGATGCCGCCGCGTGCCGTCCTTCCGTCCGCCGAACACGCCGGGTTTTGAGGCCCAAACCCACGAAACCCAGCGCTGTGGTTTTGAGGCCCAAACCACCAAACCCGCGCCCGATGGTTTTGAGGGCAAACCACCAAACCTCCTCGACGACACGTGTCATCGCCCGTCTTGACCACCCGAGTCGCCAAGTCATCCGAGCTCCCGCTCGCCCGCACGCTTCGCCGTCTTGACCCGATCGACACGGTCCTACCACGTCCTCTTGCATTCGTCGATGTCCCGGATGTCACCCACCATGGCTAGCCGCCCCGCACTCCGGTCCCTCGGTCCAAGCCTCACGTCCGTCCTTCACCTCCACGGTCCGGTCACCGGCAAGACGTCCTCCTCGGCACCTTCACCTCTCCGTCCCCTACCATCTCAGGAGCTCCACACCCGCACAACATGAACCAGAGATACGTCTTCGACACACTCCACATGTGCCCGGTGAAACATAGCCAAAAGCGAGAAAAGATAAAAGAAAATAGAAGAAGAATGTTGGATCGTTGACAATCACTACATCACAAAACTAAACACATTTGATATAAATCAACCATGTGTTCGCAATCCCCCTTGATGAGTGCATTGTCAACATTCAACACAAAGACAGAATAAGATAGGAGAAAGCACATCCGGGCAAGCTAAGACAACCTAACCTGGATAGCAAAAGCAGGCGGCCTAGTCCTCAAGAAGAGGTAGAACGGGCTCAACACCACCAAAGACAGACTCCAAACCAATTACTTTCACATACAAAACGGCTAGACCCTCAAGACAGAGGCAAAGGCTCAACACATCTAGCTCAAAGTGCTACTCCCCCGGAGAAATGCGGTCACTATCTTTGTATCTTTCTCCCCTTGGTGGCAAATGCACTAATCAAGCTATGAAATGCATGAAAATGCAATGAGAGAGCTTCAAGTTTATAGCAATCCAAATGAGAAGATGCTCTAGGTAGTGTCATGACAACAAAATCAAGTGCTTAACACGGTGCTCAAACCGATCAAGAGATATGAAATATGACTTGAAAGCATTTTGATTCAGATTTTAAGCATTTAAAAAAAGGTGTCCACCACAAAGAATAGCACATAGCACAAGTAAGTCGGAAATCTACCAAGTGCTACACATGTATATCAAGTGAACTACCCCAAGCAAAGTTTATCCATCATGCCAAAGATAGAACCAACACTTGCCAACAACATTTTAAGTTATCGAGATTCAGCCGGATACAAGCATTGGTCAAAGACATGAGTGCAGTGGTTATCCACAACCGTCGGCCTTACTAATCAACCATGTCAAGCCTATGCATGTGAGCAATCGAAGCTTAAGACAATGGTCTGGGTCAAACACTACCAAGCTCGAGGTTCAACTCAAGTGCAATGAGAAGCAGTCCCAAGACTTGGATGTGGGGCGGTATGGACCCATCTCGATCTTTTCCATACACTTAGCTTAGATTTCAGATTAGCAGATAAAAGCATGTGGTCATCTAAGCAAGTGTATAACTTTCGATGAATGAGACATAGTCACCTAGCATACATGATAAGCACAAAGGATCTCAACAACTTAAACATGCTAGGAACTATCTCAATGGTGAACATTTTGCAAGATTCATTGTTGTTAAGCAAGTTCACATGAAAAACAGCTTTGCTCATAACATATATCAATTAAGCGGGAAGAGCACAAGTCGTAAGCACCAACATGTAATTGTTACACTAAACGAGCATAGTCTCATTGTGATCAATATAACCAAGAAGCTCAAGGTGCAATAGTGTACATGATGAATGCAATATGATACAAGATGATGCACAAAGCAAAAACAAACCTAACACTACAATCGTACATTAACTACAAAGCTACCCCCAAAAGGGATAGCACACGCCCAACTCTCCACGGCCGGGCAAAGCGGACTTGATCTAATGGCTTGGTGAAAATGTCCGCATCTGTTTGCTCTCGTGTACACATCTTTGAACATCTATGTCCCCTTTCTCCCGGTGATCTCTCGAAAGTGGTACCTCACCTCTATGTGTTTGGTCTGGGAATGCAGGATTTGGGTTTTTGGCTACACTCACGGCTCCCATGCTATCACACAACAAGGGTACATGTGAAAAGCTCAAACCAAAGTCTCTCAAAGTGGCAACCATCCACAACAGCTGGGAACAACAAGCAGCATTAGCAACATACTCGCCTCAACAAATGACCGAGCGACACCAGATCGCACGAGACGACCAAGACACTAGAGAAGTACCAAGAAACCGACAAGTACCGAAGTGGACTTTCTATGCATACGATCACCAAAGCATAATCGAATCGAGTAACCAACCAGGGGAGAGGGTGGAAGAGGCCGAGTACCAAAGGCCAAAGTCGGGGTAAACCGCAAGTACCGAAGATCCTCTTCATTTTTTCGAAAGTGAGAGGTGCGCGGCGAAGATGGAACCGTGCGCAGAGGCACACAAAGAAACCGGATGTCGGGGCGCGCCGCCGCCGGCTGCAAAGGCGAACCGATCATGCTTCTCGTACTCCCTTTGGTCCACGGCTTCTCCATCCTTGTCTTCGTCCCGGGGCCGTCGTCGTCGACATGGGCGCCGAAAGAGGCTTGGCCTCACCCATGCGAAACTTGCGGATCATGTCCTTCGTGTACTTGCCCCGTGTACGAAGATCCCGGCCCTTGGTTTGCTTGATTTGAAGTCCAAGGAAGTAGGTCAACTCACCCATCATGCTCATCTCGAACTCCCCGCTCATAATCTACGCAAAACTCGATACCATAGCATGTGAAGAGCCACCAAAGATGATATCATCCACATATATCCGGACTAGGAGTATGTCATTGCCCTTCCTAAGCAGAAAAAGGTCTTGTCTACAGCCCCCATCACAAAACCCTTAGCTAATAGGAAAGCTTTCAGTCGCTCATTCCAGGCTCTAGGGGCTTGTTTCAGGCCGTACAAGGCCTTGTACAACTTGTACACATAGTCTGGGTGTTTAGGATGCTCAAACCCCGGGGGTTGCCTCACATACACCTCCTCCTCTATGAACCCATTCAGGAAAGCACTCTTGACATCCATCTGGAAGAGTTTAAAAACCCTTCGAGGCTGCGAAAGCAAGCAAGATCCTAATGGCTTCTATGCGGGCTCTGAGGAGCAAAGGTTTCTTCGTAGTCTATTCCCTCTTTCTGACAAAACCCCTGGGCAACTAATCGGCTTTGTTTCTCACAACCACCCCATCCTCACTCTGTTTGTTCTTAAACACCCACTTGGTTCCTATGGGATGACACTGAGCTGGAGGTGGCACTAAAACCCAGACTTGGTTTCTCTCAAAGTTTTGCAACTCTTCATGCATGGCATTGACCCAATCCAAATCAGATAAGGCTGTGTCAACATCTTTGGGCTCAATAGAGGAAACAAATGCAGAATGAGCAAAATGACACATGGCATAAGATTTGGAACGAGTTACCCTTTGATCAAGTCCTCCAATCATGTTGTCCAGGGGATGGTGTTGAATGAGCCGTGGCGCCGTCTTGCGAAGATGTCGCCTCCCCTCGACCAAAGCGGGAACCTCCTCGGGTGCAGCTGTCTCGCCCGAGGGAGCTGCTCCACGGGACCCCAGGAAGTAGTGGTAGAAGGGTCTGGTCCGTGAGCAGATGTCGTCGTCGTCGTCGCAGGTCGATTTGGGGCAAGCGGTGGAGTAAACCGGGATCACCCAGCCAACATCTTCTGCTCCTCCTCCACAAAGATGCTCTGCTCCATCTCTTCTTTTCCTGCACACTCAAACACAGAAGAGGAACAAGGCGCAGTTTCATCGAAGGTAACCTCACATGTCTCTACAACGCGGTTAGTCTCAAGATTGAGAACCCTGTAGGCATGTGAGTGCAAGGCATATCCAAGGAAAATCCCATCAACTGATCGAGACTCAAATTTGTCAAGGTTACCTTGCTTAAGAATGAAGCACCTGCATCCAAACACACGGAAGTGGCTCACCTTGGGCAATCTCCCAAACCGCAACTCATATGATGTCTTCTTGGTGAAAGCACGAAGGAAAATGCGGTTGGAGACATGGCACGCCGTGTTGATCGCTTCAGCCCAATACTTCCTCGGAGTCTTGTGTTCATCGAGCATGGTCCTTGCCATCTCCACAAGCGTCCGGTTCTTCCGCTCAACAATCCCGTTCTGCTGCGGGACATAAGGACTAGAAAAGCGGTGCTTTCGACACCCAAGTTAGCACAAAGAGACTCAAACTGAGAGTTCTTGAATTACGTGCCATTGTCACTGCGAATCGCTCGAATGGTCGTCTCGTCAACTTCAGTTCTAAGTCTCAAAATCAAATCTCGAGCAAAACCAAAAGCCTCATCCTTGCTCTCCATGAAAAAGACCCAAGAGTATCTCGAAAAATCGTCAACGATCACTAGACAATACCACTTCCCACCCACTGACCTCACCCGAGATGGACCAACTGTGTCCATGTGAAGGATCTCTCGGGTCTAGAGGTCATGATCCGAGTCAGCGGGTGGTGGGAAGCGGATACCATCTTCCCGTGGCGACAAGGGTGGCAAACCAAATCCTTCTCAAACTTGAGCTTAGGCAATCCTCGGATCGAGATCCATTGAACTTAACCTCGCGAGGAGATCGAAGCTCAAGTGACCTAGTCTCCTATGCCACTTCCACAAATCGAGGAGGAGGACCTGGCCAACAAACAACAGGAAGTGCCAAAGCCACGAGAGAAATCAGCTCGAAAGACTTGCCCAAAAGGCACAATCCAGCAAATAAGATCACCACGAGAGTCCAAAACTCGAGAACATCCAACCTTAAAGCGTACCTCATATCCGTCTGCCATGAGCTGAGAAACAGACAGAAGATTGAAGTGCAAGTTGGAGACGAGCGCCACATCCTTGAGCACAAAGTGGTCATTGATCCCGATTGACCCTCGTGAAAGAATCTTCCCTCTGTTGCTGTCCCCGAAAGTGATGTACTCTTTTGTCTTCATGGGGGTGAGGCTGGAGAACCACTTGGAGTTTTCGGTCATGTGACGAGAACAGCCGGAGTCAATGAGCCACATGTCCTCCAGCCTTCCAGCCTGTATCAACGATAAAACATGGGATGAGCATATGGCACAACACTGGGGTTAGTAAACTTGGAAGAATACCAGTGTTGACCATCTTGCCCCAAATATGCATTAGGCAAAACAAACATCCCACGTCCCATCTTGCCAAACTTCTCACCACGCATAACAAAGCGTGGGGCACTCCTCTTATCAACCTCAAAACTCTCAAAACGAGGATCCACATCCACTCGCGGAGCACGACCGCCAAACGGTCACACAAACCGTGGCCCAAACCTCTGAGGCCTCCTTCCTTCAGGCCTAGCAAAGCGCCTCCCGAACCGACCGCACACCCCTCTCATACATGCCAAGTGGTGGGTGGTACATGTCACGGTTCTCAAACTCCACTCGACGCCTAGCATCCCTCTTCCTCCTAAAGCAAAACTCAACCAAGTGACCATCTCTCCGGCAATACTCACAGTGATACCTCACCTCTCTCTTGGGTGGTGGTTGGTTCACTCTCTTAGGTGGATGGTTCACTCTTGTTGTGGTCTTGGCCTTAGGAAGGGTTTCCTCAGGGATCCTGGGCAAAGTGTCAAGTGGGTTCTTGAGGTGGTTCGGTTTGGGAAGCCACACTTGTTTGGGAGGTGGAGTTTTTGTGGGCTCTTGGAGAATGCCATCTTGCACAATGGGTTCGGTAGGCTTAGGTGGGGTGGACTTGGTCAGTTTAGGAGTGTTGGTTAGTTTCTCACTCGAGCTCAAACCACTGCCTTGACCAACCTTACCATAGATAACTTCACCCTTCCCACCTATAGCAAAGCCTAATCCCGATGTGTCGGGTCCCCCTCTTGGGCGACTCATCATCATGCCAAGGTGAGGCTCTCCACTAGACACCCAACTCGGGACGAGGCGAAGATATGTGATTTCCTCTTCAACTCTCCCCTTGTCATGCACGCAAGACATGAGCTCCAACTCCAAAGCTTCACACTTAGCACATTTCAAAGACGGTGCTATCTCGAGTTGGCCTTCTCAAGCCACGGCAAGCTTGGCGGCCTTCTCTCGCCAACTCAGATTGCAAGCCAGGGCATGACTTGCACGCACTCAACAACATAGGCCTAGCCTTTAACTCGGCGTGCTCATCTAGCAAGGCAGAATACTTGGACTGCAAAGACATGATACTAGACATATGCACAGCACAAGCATCACACTCCGTCTCATCGAAATAAAGAACAGGCTTCCTAAGCAACTCTATCTCGATCCACGACCATCTCCCACTTCTCCTTGAACTCCTTTTCTCTCCCTAGCGGCACGCTTAAGCAACTTCTCTTGACAAACAAGCGCCTCGCCCAAAGAGTCAACTTCATCAGAGAGAGATTCGATTGTAGGAGGTACCTCGGAGGGAGAAGAGTATTCGTCGTGTGCCTTGACTTATTTGTCGGTCACCGCTCCGTCGAGAGCCATGGTGCGAAGCCCTCGGACTTGGAGTTGGTGAAGAAGCAAAGTCCATTGAACTTGTCCTCGACCTTGCGCTCGGACTCCTCATCACTTGAGGAAGATTGTCCGTCCGAAGAGTCGTTGTCGAGGTCACTGAGGGAAGCAAGGAAGGCGTGCTTGTGCTCCTTGGCACGCTTGAGGTACTTCTTCTTGATCGCCTCCTTGTCGAATCCCTTCTTGGACTTGTACTTGCCGGAGGTGTACTCGCGCTTGTCCTTGCGCTTGTCGGAGTCGTACTTGCTGGAGTAGTACTTCTCGCCGGAGTGCTTGTCCTTGTTCTTCTTGGGGCAGGCGGCAACGAAGTGGTCCGGATCTCCGCACTCGAAGCATCCGCCCTTGGAAGCACCGCCACGCCGACGGTTCATGCGGTTGTTGTGGAACCGCGAGAATCGGCTGATGACTAGAGCCAGCTCATCATCCCCAAGGCTCTCCATCTGCTCCTCTGTCACAGACACCAAAGAAGACAAGGCAAAAGAGATCTGTGAAGGGTTAGCGGAAGAAGCTGGAACCGCTCTTACCGGAGATGAGTGCAACATTCGGCGCGAGATGGGTTCTTGAGCTTCGCTGGATCTGAGCCTCGATCTCGGAAGACTTGAGCTTGCTGTAGAGCTCGTCGGGAGTGAGGGTGTCGTAGTTGGCAGACTCCATGATCGCGGACACCTTCACATCCCACACCTTCCGATCCAGAGCGTACAAGAGCCGCATCGCCTTCTCGTGCTTGTCCAACCTCTCCGAAGGCTTGTTTGCTCGAAGCTTGTTGCGATCGTGCGAAACCTAGCAAAGAGAGAATCGATGGACTCGCCATCAAGCTGAATGAGGTTATTGTACTCTCTCTTGTAGGTCTCGTAGAGGCGGGCCTTGACTTGTGGGGTTCCCTCATGATAGCTCTCTAGAGTCTTCCACACCTCTCTAGCGGTCTCACAAGTGGCTACTCTCTCAAACTCGCTATCCTTGAGGCTAGAGAACAAGACGCTCCTCGCTTGGTTGTTGGCATTGTGTTGGGCTATTTGATCCTCACCCACTCGAGCGGCAAGCACTTGGTAGTTTTCATCCTCAACGATCTCCCACACTCTCCAATCTATCCCCATGAGATGCGCTTGCATCTTAATCTTCCAATAGGGATAGTTGGTGCCATCGAACTCTGGAGGCTTGCCACCAAAGTGACCAAACCTCTCCAAGTCGCCTTCTGCGGATCAAGAACCGATTAAGGTGGATTTGACCCTTAACCCGCTCGATACCAATTGAAGGACCGAATCGGCGACCAGAGGGGGGGTGAATGGGAGCCTCAACTAAATTCTTTCGAATTAGTGAACGTGTAGCTCCCACGACCCCTCGGAGTAAAAACGGACACCACACGGTATGATCACGACCTTGGATGCAAGGTGGATGACCTAGAGATTGCTCTAGAGTCACAGCGGATCAACCGGAAACCGAACGAAACGACCACGCAAGAAAGGGAAGAAAAACAGCACCAAAACCTGAGATTTGGTTTGTCCAGGCACGAGAGTTCGGTTGTCAGGGTTCCAGCGCGGATCGTCCGCACGGCCGACCCGGACCGTCCCGCCGGCAAAAATCCCGAAACCCAATAGGAACGGAACCTCTTTGGAAAATCCTGGCCGGATCCCGTATTTGGATGGCCGGATCGGGCCCGAGCTAGGGCCGGACCGTCCGCGCTAGAAGGCCGGACTGTCCGCCGGCAAAAAACTCGAAACAACAAGTTCCCCGCTTTCGCCCGGACGGGCTCGGGACCGCTGCGCTATAGGCCGGATCATCCCGCACTTGCCAGCGTGGCAAGGGCGAGAGAGGGCCTCGGGCTCGGGCGGGCCGAGTCCCGAGGGCCGGACCGGGTCGCCCTCAGTGGGCGGACCGTCCGCTTTGTCTGGGCTTGGCGCGACAGAGCGGTGGCGCCGGCGGCGACTCACCCAAGAACCGGATCAAACTCGATCAAATCACAACCTCAGGTCACAAAAATCAAGCCATAGCATCTAGGCATGTGGGTGACCATTTCCCCCTTGAAATTTCGAGTTTGACGGAGTGAATCGAGAGAAATCGCGGATCACACCAAGAACACACCAAAAACGTCACCTCGATCTAAAACTCACCCGATCTACGTGCTCGTGAGGAATTAGCTCAAACCCTTTGGTGGAAATGATCCTCTCACGCCCTAGCACGAATCAAGGCAAGAAAAACGAGATCAAGCGGTGCCAAATCGAAGAAATCGCGAAGAGAATATAGGGGGAGAGGATGAACTCGGGAAGAACAAGTGAAGAACCAAAATCACAGCTCATGAACAACAAAGAACACCGATCGATCGATCCAAACGTCACCCCGTGACGGGCTAATCACAGCTAGCCCTTGCTCGCAAATCTTGGTACAAATCGGTGGACCTCTCACACCTCGGTCACGGAGCCCTAACTAGGAATTGTGAAAATGAGAGGCAAGGGAGGATGAAGGGGTATGCCTCGCTAAATAGCCCCGATTCCCCCGCCTAAACTACCCCCTACGATACATGAGTCGATTTTGTAACCCTAAGGCTATTTCCGTCGACTCGGTAATCTTCGATCCGACGGCCACCGCGCCTTCCTCACCGGTAGCCTTGCCTCCACGCAATCTCCCCGATGCCGCCACGTGCCGTCCTTCCGTCCCCGCCGGAACACTTCGGGTTTTGAGGCCCAAACCCGCGAAAACCCGCGCCTGTGGTTTTGAGGCCCAAACCACCAAACCCGCGCCGATGGTTTTGAGGGCAAACCACCAAACCTCCTCGACACGTGTCATCGCCATCTTGACCACCCGAGTCGCCAAGTCATCCGAGCTCCCCTCTCCGCTCGCTCGCTTCGCCGTCTTGACCCGATCGACACGGTCCCGCCACGTCCTCTTGCATTCGTCGATGTCCCGGATGTCGGCCACCATGGCTAGCCGCCCGGCACTCCGGTCCCTCGGTCCAAGCCTCACGTCCGTCCCTTCACCTCCACGGTCCGTCGGCCCGGCACGTCCTCCTCGGCACCTTCACCTCTCCGTCGCTACCATCTCCGAGCTCCACACCCGCACAACACGAACCAAGAGATATCGTCTTCGACACACTCCCGTGTGCCGGTGAAACATAGCCGGCGTAAAAGATAAAAGAAAATAGAAGAAGAATGTTGATTTGTTGACAATCACTACATCACAAAACTAAACACATTTGATATAAATCAACCATGTGTTCGCAGGATAATGGCCTATGGTCGGCCGATGCAGGTCCCTTGGGCCTTGACCTTCCCCACCCTTCTAGAAGCTGTTCCCACATGTCGGGATGTCTCGGGATGAAATGGCCCTTGGTCGGCCGATGCTCATCTTGTGGCCAAATGACTTTGATTTTGTGTGGCAAAGCATCACGGGACATTGTGATCATGATGGTGATGGTATTTTGCCCACTTTCCATACTTGGGTCACCGACCGGATGATGACTCTACGTGTTATTCGGCGGATTTCCTACGAATTCATATCTCGCATAAAAATAATGACATCTACATGTGGAACTAGGTTATTAGATAAAATATGTTCATGAAATATTGTTCTTCCTTTCCAAATAGGGATATTGACGGTGTTTTGATGGTGTAAATTAAGGGTGTTTTCACCGTCAACAAGATCCCCCAAGCTTAACCTTTGTTAGCCCCGAACAAAGAATTAAAACTTAGTTTAGGTGGATCGGGAGTTACTACTATGCTTCATATTTAAACAAGTACTATGTACACAACAAAAATTTCCTTTAAGTGGAAAACTCTAGCAATGTTGAAAACTCACCCTTATTACCTTAGTCCTTCATGGGGCATATGGCTTCTTTCTTTGTCTTTAGTAATAAGAGATAGACCACTTTAGATTTGAGCGCTAGTTTTCTCATTCCTCACAAGTTTCATGTTGGAGTATTTTTTGCAATATTTTCAAAAGAAAAACTTAATGTTCCTCAAATGGTGCTCTCATGGTCACTCAAGTGGTGGTTGGTTTCCTCACCAAGGCATATGCAATATTGCCTTCTTTTCCTACTGACTAAATGGCTTATGTGGAGCTTGGGTAGGGATAAAGTATGCTATACTTACCTTGTGTATGTTGCAATGTCAAAGCTTGGATCCAAGGAGAGAAGTGTCATGCTCTAAGATCAAGATGTGCATGTGTGTGGAAAAAATGATGTAAAATACTCCTTTATTTGATTTGTCTCTCTTCCTACTTAGCATTGTGAGACATGGGTTTTTTTTTTTTTTTTTTTTTAGAGATGTGGGTTCTACTCACCCTCGGACACATGTCCATTTTTCATCTCTCATTTTTTTTTTTTACTATGTATAGCCAATGTCTCTTTTGCTAAAAACATAACTAGAGAGAGGTCATAAATATAAAAGCATGGAGTATATTTATTTGGTGAAAAAGGATGGATGGCATGTTATTGCGTACTTCCAATGTAGAAGCAAGCATATGTATGGTGGCATGGATGTGCACTTGATCTAATGAGCATGATAAGTCTCTCTACAAGGGTCAACAAGGCTTGACAAAGCTCAATACTAAAGCAAGTAGCGTATGTCGAAGGTTTATATTATGAAATGAGTATGGCTTTGGTAGGAATTTTCACCGTAGAGGAAACATCAAGTGTTTTATTGTTTTAAGAAATAAAGACTCCAACAATCTTCTTTGTTTGGAACAAAAATATAGCAACTCTCATCTTAGGATGGATCATATCTCAAAATGACTTCAAACTTAGTTGAAAGCACTTGCAACCCACACAAGTTTTAGGTTCATGGTGGTGTTCATGTGAGCTGAGTAGTCCATACTTAGAGAAATGTCAAGTTGTATACTAAGTACTAAAGAAATATTTAGCAGAGTAACTTATTCAGCATTTCCAAGGAAGGTATTCATTCATGAAGCATATAAATATGTGAAGGGAATCTTGGGCATATTTATTTATTTATTTATTTATACTATTAGGGAGATAGAGTGAACAAAATTAAAAAGGAAAGATAGAATACTTACCTTGGTAGGGGAGGGAGCCTCCCCCAAGCTTAGCTTCTGCTTTGGTGATGGAAATGATTCTCCGTAACAAAAAGAGAAAGAAGCAAAGCTTGCCGGACTACTAAATAATATATATTTTATTATTCTATTTATTATTATTATTACTTTTATTATTATTATTATTATTTTATTTATCTTATACTTGAGGTGAACTTATTCGTGAACCTTGTGAAGAGGAGGAGGTCTAAGTTCATCATTTTGTGGAGGGATTCTCATGAACTTTGAACTAAAGATGGAGGGGAAAACAGTAGTGATGTGTAATGCCTTGGGTCCCACAAGGGTAGGTCGGCCGACTTACCTTGTGTCCCAAATGATGGTGGCATTCCATTGGTGTTGGTCATGATGCCCGCACATGTATTATGGATGTGAGGTGACACCAAGGGTTGGTCGGCCGACCAACCAAAGTTGTCACCAAAGAAAGTTGGCTAGTTCAAATTGCATCATATGTTGTGTAGAAGTGTTTGGTGAAGGAGATGGTGGCATAGGCTTCTAAACCTTGGTCGGCCGACCAAGGGTTGGATGCCCTGGAGAAGGTTTTTCGGATTCATCTTTGTGGATGTCATGGTGATGTATCCGGAAACGATTGGGGAGTGAAATGGCCAAAAGAGTGGTCGGCCGATTCCCCAAGCTAGGATCTTAGCAATCTTTTTGCATGAACATGTTTCCAGAGTGTAATAATGGTGAGAAGATGTGGTGGATGTGTGATATGGGTAGATGGGGAGGTCAGGCGACCTCGCCGCAAACCGCATAGTGCCACAAAGGTTCGTGAAGTATTGTTCTCAAGTTTTTATTATGCAAAGTGAATATTATTTTCGATTGAAGATTGAAACATGCAAAGATATTAAACAAACTATCCTGAATGCAATGGGAAAAGGGAAATATGAGATAACTACCAATTTACCTTTTGGCAAGGGCTCCATGTTTTAAGTCCGTAGAGCAGGACTTCTCCTCTCGTGTTCATTCTTGAGGTTCTTCGGTTGGTGGATGACTTTTTCGGAGGGATTGGTTCTTCCTCCTTATCTTCCACTTCTTCATTTATGCTTTTGGTTTCTTCTTCCTCGATGCTCTCGATTTGTTTCTTCTTTGCGTGCTTGACGTCTTCTTGATTTTCGTTCTTCTTGGATTGTGGATATTCATTATAACTATTGAAGTAAGCAGTACCTTTTCAGTGGGGAAGTTGAAATGGATTTCTCCGTATGGATGTAGATGATCGCTCGAGTGGTGTTCAGGAACGGTCTTCCAAGTGCAGTGGTGGGTCTGTTCTTCTTCTCCCATATCTAGGACTAAGAAGTCGGTTGGGGACGTATGGTCATGAATCTTCACCGGTACATCTTTTGCTATTCCTTCGGGAATCGATGCGATTGATCCACCATCTGCATTTGCACATATGTAGGATGCAAAGGAAGTTTATCGAATATGAAGTCATAAGTCACCTTTGCCATTAGGTTGACGTCGGATCACGTGTTGCGAGAATGCTTTACGGTAGTATAATTGATTGATTGAGCATGTTATTGTTGGTACTCCACGGATCTTCCCTCTTGGTGATCATTGGTGATTTGAGTAAGTGGTCATACTCCGTTCTCACGAGAGTTGATCATCCGTGCTTCTGTTGGATCGGTGATGAGGACTCGGATGGTTGCACCTTCTTCCGTCGCCGATTTTGTTCGGACCTTGAGGGTGACAAAGTGATTCGGTGGACTCATATGAATTGGGAGTTCTCCACCCATTGTTTTGTGGCCTTCTCTTTGGGTGGTCTATCTTAACCTGTTGCTTGGTGTAACCATTGAAAGCAAATTTTACCTTTCTTCCTTCAACATGGAAATGAATCGCCTGGGCGATACGTAGATGCATGCATTGGCTGTGTTGAGAAGGGGTCTTCCAGAATTAGAGGTACATCCTCGTCGGCTCCCATGTCTAGAATGATGAAATTAGCTGGGACATATTCATCTTGGATTTTCACCAAGATGTCTCTTGCGAGTCCTTCGGGGAATCGAATTGTTTGGTGCGCCATCTCGCAATCGAACAAGTGTAGGGTACAAGGGTCCACATAATAAGTTATCATAAGTTACCTTGGACATGATGTTAACACTTGACCCAAGGTCGCGAGAAGGCATTGTGAAAGACTTGTGGCCCAATAGAGCACTTGATCGTTGGGCGACACGGGTCTCCCTTCTTGGCGACGAACGGAGGATCAAGGAGATAGCCGTAGTTGGATCGGAGCGGAGGCTTACCAAACCTTGTGTTTACCAAACTAACATTTTCGGTAGGATCCTCCGGTTTCGGGAATCTTACCTTGCTCATAAGATGGCACATTTGCCGCTAACTCGAGCTAGTTGGGTTTCCGGCATTTTATTAAAGCTCAACTGATTTTTAATAGCGAATTAAAGTTTTCCATCTTAGCATTAAGGTTTTCAAGGGGCCTTATCATTGGCAAAAAGCTTCTTATTAATGCTATCATTGATTTTTGCTTGACCATAGATAAGATCTTTCATGGATGGTTGGTTATTATAAATTATTATTGAGATTATTAGGCGAACCATTACCTCCATTACCTTGATAGAAGGGCGTGGATTCCATCCATTTTCTTTGAGGGCGACATCCATTGTTGTTATTATTGTTGATGAAGCTCACGTCTTACGTAGTTTCGAGGCGTTATTCCCCCGAGTGATCTTCACTACCACATACCGCACCATGGATCAGGCTGCGATGGCATGGACGAGGGACATAGTGTTGCGTGGCCTCTTTGTCCTTAGCACGCTCATCCATCTTCTTCATCGGGAGGTCCATCTTAGCTGATAGCATGTCCACTTCATGGACGGTGTGCATGCCCTTCTTCTTTGTTTGGAGGCGTTCATCATTCCGGCCTTGGTTGGTCACCATCTTCTCAATGAGTTCCTTGGCTTCCTTCACCCTAAGTGAAAAGAAGGCTCCTCTGCGCGGCAAACATCAAGGTGACTACGGGCTATAGGTGTGAGCCCATGATAGAAACCTTGAATCGGGAGCCACTCTTCAATCCCATGATGAGGGCGAGAGGCGAATGTACTCTTGGAGACGTTCGGGCTTCGGGAATGGTTTCATCCGCTTTTTGTTGTTGGAAGCTTGAGATCTTTCCTCGAAGGGCATTGGTTTTGCCCATAGGGAAGAACTTCTTGAGGAATGCGTTGGCGCAATTCTCCCAGGGTGTTGGTGACATCACGGTTGGCATAGAACCTTTGCTTCGCCTTCGAGCGTGAAGAGACGGGAAGAGGCGAAGGCGAATAGCATCGATGTCACATTCTTCATCGTGAAGGTGCCACACACCTCTAGGAAGTGCTTTGAAGGTGCGCATTGGCATCCTCATGGGGCTTCCCACAGAATGGATTTGCTTGCACCATGTTGATCGGCGCGGGTTTCAGCTCAAACGGGCATCTCCCAAATTCACTTGCGGTCCCGTCGCCACATTAGCGGCAGAGGGGGCAGCGAAGTCGGCGATAGCCTTCGAGCCATAACCTTTGGTGGTGATGGTAGCGATTCGGGTCTTCCTTCCTTGAGTGGATTTGACTGCGAAATCGAAGGTCGAGGAGGCGAGAACGTCCTCTAGGGCTCCTTCGAATTCTCTCGGGATTATCAACAAAGTTGCTCGGTAGGTTGAATCCACTCATGCAATGCTGTCTTTCATGATAAAGAGAAACACAGGCAAGGGTAAGCCCTAACACTAGCTGGTTACTAAATTGATGATGACTTCCGGATTCAATCTCAATTAATCTTTTTCTAGGCGTATGCTTCCCAAGAACGGCGCCGAGAAATGCTTGTTGACATTTACTTAGCGTCGTCACTAGAAATAGATATAGAACCTATCTCCGACCACGCCGCTAGAAATGCGTGAGGTATATCTTATGTAATGTTGGTGATTCATAGCGCCACGAGTATACCGTTGTAGCACTTCACCTGGGAGTATTCCAAGGTATCGTTATTTATATTTAGCCCAAGGGAAGCAATAGCTAGAAAAGGTTAATGTGGGAGAGATAGATCCTTAAGTTCACCTCAATATAGTACCAACCAATGTGTCGGGTAAGCGAATATGATAGGAAGGGTTGGATAGAAGTTGGTGGAGTGATACAAATTAGGCAATTAAAGATAACTAGTAAGGTATAGCTAGGTGGGAGGACAACGAGTGAGTATAAGACTCCTATGACTCTAACTTTACTTTAGTGATATGTATCTAGACACAAAAGATGAGACAACTAGTTGTGGTTTACACGAACCGAATGCTAGGCAAGAGGTGAGATACGGTGAATTCAATCACCACTACCCCAGCTACTATGTTCTTTGGAGCCTTACCTTTTAGTAACTTGTTTAAACACGTGGTGGTTTATACAGAGACCGAAGGGCTGTCACTACCTCAGCGGCTACCACGATCCATCCGTGCAACAAGCGACAACCACGGGTAAGATCGAGTCTAAGCACCACGCTTATACTTCCTCTTACTACTCTAGATGGTAGCTACACAGATCAACTAGAGCACCCTATGACAGGCGATGATCGCATCCAAACGAGGATTCAACTAAGAACCGGAATAAACCACAAACTAAGTGTAGAAGCACCTATTTGTGAGACTTATATCACTACAACTATAGTCTAGACAACTAGAGCAAAGTTGCACTAAGTAAATACTGAATAAGTAAATACTAGAATAAAGTAAAGAAAGGACTATATATTATAAAGTAGAGATCCAAATACAAGAGAAAAGATAACTAGAGCTATACCAGACTCCTGAGGACCAGCTCAGGAATCTCGGCTTGGCTCGACTCAACTCTAACTCCCACACTAGACTATCCTACTACACTCTCTTGGAGCTTTGCCTTTACAACTTCTCCACACTCCACTCCACTCCACTCCCCTCCAAATGAGAGGGGGGAAGGGGGTATTTATAGCCCAAGGTGGAGAAGGGGCTACTCCAGCGCCATGTCATCGATCCGCGTGATCCCACCTCGTAACCCTTGGATAAACCGCCTTAGGATCAACAATTTGGATGAAATAATCACGTGGACAATGTGGTAGGCGTGGGGGACGTCGGTGGTCAAATGGGCCATGGTCGGCCGACCATGGTCCATGACCAATGGGCCACCCTCAGTTCTTTGGACATGTTGGCCCCACTTTGTCGTTTTACGTGTCTTGAGTCCGTAACTTGTCGTGACATCTTTTTGTACCCACACGATCCAAGGGACGTCTTGACTGACGAATCAGGTGCCTTCTCTTGGTTTCCCATGGATTGGTGACGTGGCAAGTCACGTGGGGAGGGTTTGGACCAATGGTCTATGGTCGGCCGATGCAGGTCCATTGGGCCTTGACCTTCCCCAGCCCTTCTAGAAGCTGTTCCCACATGTCAGGATGTCTCAGGATGAAATGGCCCTTGGTCGGCCGATGCTCATCTTGTGGCCAAATGACTTCAGATTTTGTGTGGCAGCATCATAGGACATTGTGATCATGATGGTGATGGTATTTTGCCCACTTTCCATACTTGGGTCACCGACCGGATGACGACTCTACGTGTTATTAGGCCGATTTCCCTACGAATTCATATCTCGCATAAAAAATAATGACATCTACATGTGGAACTAGGTTATTAGATAAAATATGTTCATGAAATGTTGTTCTTCCTTTCCAAATAGGGATATTGACGGTGTTTTGATGGTGTAAATTAAGGGTGTTTTCACCGTCAACAACCTGTAAAGCCGTGGGTGATTTGGTATCACCATATTGTCTAGGGTAGTACGTCATCTTAGGGTGACGTGTTATCCTTCCAACCCCTGAGAAGTCGTGGTGAAGATTATACCAATATACCTAGGGTAGCACCCAAGCGGGTACGGATCTCGTTAGGCCTGTTTGAGCCAAAAGCGCATGGTGAGGATAGCGTCTATCGTGTGGGGAAATTTGTACACCTCTGCAGAGTTTATTTAAATCTATTCGAATAGCCACGTCCTTGGAATGGGCACGTGCTAGGCCAAACATCTATGATTAGATAAAACTAACCTTTTGAGATAATGTGAAGGTAATGACCAGATGAGATAACCCCGGGAACTAGTAAGAGCAGTTTTAGAGACTCTGCTAGGGCCCAACCCTTAATTTACCAAACCACCCCTGGTTTGGACTTGCTGAGTACCTTTGTACTCACCCCTCTGTTTTTACAGATATCGGCATATCCGAAGGTAAGGTCGCTGTCGAAGTAGGAGACCAACGACGTAAGAGCTTGCAAGACGTTGCTTAGTAGAAAGGCGTAGAAGTCCAGAAATTCCATCGCGCTCAAGTTGCCTGTGGAATATGGAGTTGTGCCCAGACGGTCTAGCACTCTAGCAGACCCGTCACAGATAAACCACTGCTTCACAAATGGCTACTCTGATCAATATAATCCAGAGTGGTGTCTTCAACACCGCTGTAAGTATTTCTATCCTGTGTCAGTATATGCTCAGAATAGTTCAACTATAACTGACTTCCATTACTGTGACTCGGTAACATATTGGTAGCGTGATCCTGGCGCCAATACGCGAGATTAAAAGTCCCATTAAAAGTGGGGCGTGACAATCCGTTAGCGGAGCATCCACTAGAGGCTACTCCAGGCGCAGATGACGCGGCCGCGGTAGCGTATCGGCGGCTGCTGCGGAACCGGGCTTGATGTCTCGGGCCCGTATGTGCTGGCATTAGGCTTGGAGTTTTTTGATTTTTTCTTGATTAACCGTGGCGTGCACAGGGTAATCACCACAGTTACAATCATTAACCCTGACCTTCCTTGCATGACGGGACGGGTTGACCCACGTCGCAATGCATCGGCGAGGCGCTTGAGCTTGCCGGTGTACATCGTGATGTCCATGTCGCCCTGGACCATGGTGCGGAGCTCGGCTTTGAGGTAGACAGCGCGAAGCATTTCATTGTCGTGGAACTGATGACGAAGGGCATGCCAGATGTTGTAGGCGAATGCCTTGGGCCTGCAGGCGATGGCGCGAACATCCTTGGAGATGGTATTGTAGAGCCAGCTGAGGATTCACTTGTCAATCATGACCCAATCGGGATCACAACGGTTGGCGAGGTGGGTAGCGTCGTGAGGTGGGATCGGAGTTGGAATATGCCGATGAAGGTTTTGAAGAAGGTATTCCACTCGGCGCAATTTGATTCAGAGATCAAGTTCAATAGGAATATAGTGTTTGATGTTCACGGTCTAGAGGGGCGGTGATAGACGGTGGCATGGAGTTGTCGAGTTGCTGATTTGGTGGACGTTGCATAAAAAAGAAGAATGGTTCATTTGACAATCCATGCTTGTGCTAAGATAGGTATAGAAACAAGTCAATTCACGAAGAAAAGGAAAAGAAGTAGTCAACACAAAAACCGACATCGAGACGTGAAGAACAGGGATTGTTTAGCGTGCATGCGCATGATTTAGAAGAGATCTCATATAAAATAAAAACCACTCTTGTTCTCTGTCAACCTTTAGCTGTTGCTTGATATTTTACTAGCTTAAGGTCTGACATATTTCCGTATATTCTTCCCATTTCATCACCTTATTTCTAGACTATATGATAGTTGCGTAGACAAGATAAATATATGGTTCAAAAGGTCCATCGATGCTTTTGTGCTAACATTGGTCAAGAAAGAGTCAACTCTTTCCTTATAAAAGATACAAATAGTCAACAGTAGGTAATCACTTACTGATCCAAATTTCAAAACCTTTGGCAGAAAACCCCAAAATGGAGGATATTCACTAACGGTGTATCCGAATTCAGATAAAATGGATAATTAGACATCTTCTTCCTACCCTTGAAGTAGATGCATGATAAGACATTGGTACAATGCATGCTGATTTGGTGGACATTGCGTAAACAAGGAAAATGGTTCATTTGACTATCTATGCTCGTGCTAACATAGGTATAGAAAGAGTCAATTCACAAAAAAAAAAGAAAAAGAAATAGTCAACAATGTGAAAGTGCAAGACCCTCGTACAAAACCTTTTATTACTTTTGGCACTTCATATAATTATAACTAATCAATAATTTCAATATATGTCATCAGTACGTGTGGAATTATACATATCTTTAAAATTCCACACAAAAACCAACATCAGTATGTGAAGAACAGGGATTGTTTAGCATGCATGCGCATGATTTAGAAGAGATCTCATATATGAGGTAAAAACCAGTTTTTTTCTTTGTCAACCTTTAGTTGCTTGATATTTTCTTTCCATTTCATCTCCTTTAATTAGTTCTAACTGTGATAGTTTGGTAGACAAGAGAAATGCTTCAAAAGGTCCATCGATGCTTTTTTGTGCCAACATAGCTCAAGAAATAGTCATCTCTACGCTAATAAAAGATACAAAGAGTCAACAGTGGGTAAGACTCGACATCTATAAATATCAACGCATGTATAATATCTCTAGTTTACACACCTTGATCATATAACTACTCCGTATTTAATAAACTGCAGCTACCAAATCCATGCTTTTGTGCCGAGTCGGGGACGAACTGGTAAAAAGGGTAGCTACAACACACGCTTTCTTCCCTTTTGAGTTAATCGATGAAGTGAAGCTTCGTTCGATACCAATCTGTGCAAGACCAAACCATCAGCTGTCCTTCATGCTTTACTACTAGTGAAGTCATTCGGTAGCTTCTCTTGTACTCGAGCTCAACGCCTGCTCGGCTCCCATCTCCTACATGAACTGTTGACCGATTGATATGATCTACTCTTCCGACTCACCGTCATCCTTTTTTCCGAGTCATTTTCAGTGTTTGCTTTCAGAACGTTTCTTCACTTTCGTCGGTTTATAAAAGCTTGATGCATGCGCTTTCGTTCTTGTGGAGGCACATCTGAGTCCGGCATAGCTCAACGGTTGAGGTCATTTGAAAAACTTTGTATATGAAAAGTGTAGATCTCAAAATGTTATGAATCTTTGTAGTTACCAACTTTTTGATTTGAAATCATCTTATCATGCAAAACTACATCTGAATCTCTTAAATTTGAAATTTGAAATTTTCAAATGACATCAAATGGAAAAACTTTTCGAATGAAAATTGTAGATCGAAAAGTTATGAAACCTTGTAGCTGACAACTTTTTGATTTGACTTCGTTTAGGGCCTCAAACAAGCAATTTAGACCTGATTTAGTGTAATATATAAGGAACTAATACGAAATCTAGACACAAATAATAACGTAGTGTAGAAGCAAGGCAAGAGATGCGTGAGAGAGAGGTTGCGAGGTTTGAATTCGCCAGTTGCACATTCTTGTAAAATGCTATAGATATATAAGTTCGTGGTGTGGCTTGCCGGTGGGGGCCTCCACAATTGTTTTTGCTCTTGCTTTTGGAGTTTTTCACATTTTCTCTTTGTCAAGTGTTTTCCGACACTTGGCAAAGCCTTTGCCGAAAGTGCCCGATAAAAACATTTGGCAAAGAGGCCTTCGCCTTCACTTTGTTTCTGAGTGTTCTTTGTCGAGTGCAACAATCGACAAAGGCTTTTCCCGAGCATATTTGGGCCTTTCCGAGTGTATTAGGCACTCGACAAAGCCAAGAAATCTGGTAGTGATGTCGGCGTTAGCGGCGAGGATGCACTTGTGCGGCACATGGCCGACAAGCGGGCTGAGTGGAGGAGGTGGCCAACAGTAAAAACTTCGGCCGGGGTGGCTGCTGCAAGCTTATCATTGTTGCGGTCATTCCTGCTCGTTCTATTAAGGACATAGGTAGTTTCCTCGGTTTTACAGTACTCTTAATAGTGAACAAGATACTATCTTTGTATCACTATTAGAAGACGCGTTTTGGAAAATGTATGGGTCAAACATTGGGAACATAAATCATTATTAACTTTTAATTCATCGAGTTTAGAAATGTAAAAATCATATCAATAGGTTTGTCTTGAAAATTACTTTCACGAACTATACACATATAACTTTTCAAGAATTATTTGTTATAGAAAAGACATGTCAAAGCTGTGCTTTAGAGACTGTGTCAATGTTCTAAATGTCTTTGAATAGTGATATGGACGGAGTATAATGGAAACAAGAAAGGAGGGGAGATGGTAGAAAACCCTTGGATAGAAACAATTCGCATGAGAACGGCTATATTCAGTACTACGAAATTATTTTTCAAGACACAACCCAAACTTAACCGTGGCGGGCGTCAAGTTTGCCCACCACAATTAATAACCCTAATAACGGTGGCACGCGTTTTTTTTTATCTACCGCGGCGGGCACATTTGCTGTCATGGAAAAATGATTAAGCTGCGGCGGGCAGAAAATGCATCAATTTTCCTATGGGGACACGTTAAAGGCCCGGCATGCAAAAAAAAAAGCGAGGCCCATCTGAACCGAGCTCCCAATCCAACCATAAATATAGTGGCGTTTTTAGGTTTTTCTCCCCCACTCTCTCATTTTCCCTCTCCACCACCAAAACTTAATTGGCGGTCTCCTCGTCTCTCTCCGTCCCTCCACACCTCTCACTCCCTCCCTCCCTCCCTCCCCCCTCTCTCTCTCCATGGTGGTGTCGGGCAAAGCGTGCGGGCGCAGCAACGCCAGGGCGCATATGGGAAGGAGGAGGGTCGGCGCATCTCGGGCACACACGTGAGGAGGAGGTGGGGTGGCGCATCTTCGACCATGTCATGGCCGGCATCGGGCGCTTAGCGTGGTTGGGCCATTGCATCTGTTGCGTCCACACCCTCTTCCTCTCCACGGCCCCTCGACCTCCCGGCAGCGATCGCGGGGCGTGGATCCACGGCGGCGGCAGTGCCATGAGGCCCTTGCAGCCCAGATCCGTAGCGGGGTGCCCACTTGCATCTGCTCCACGCGCGAGATCTTTGCGGCCTATGGTGGCATATCGGCGGCGGCTGCGGAACCGGGTCTGTATGTGCTGGCATTGGGCTTGAATTTTTGTATTTGAATTTTCTCGGTTAAGCGGGCGGGTGCATGTGTCGCCACGATTACAATCATTAACCGCGACCTTCCTTACATGACGGGTGTGTTGTTTATCCGACTTGGTGTTTTCCGAATCGTACTTTTCCTCCAACGCCAAGTAGGAACACGCGAAGAGGAAGGTGTGCAATGGTTGCTTGGCGGTGATCACGGCACGACGGCGTGCCTATACTTGGAGGAGAGGCCACGAAGCATGTTGAGGACCTAAGAGGTCTCACGCATGGGTTGATCCACATCACGCATTGCATCGGCGAGGCACTTGAGCTTGTCGGTGTACGTCGTGATGTCCATGTCGCCCTGGACCATGGTGCGGAACTCAGCTTTGAGGTAGATAGCGCGAAGCATTTAATTGTCGTGGAACTGATCATGGAGGGCATGCAAATGTCGTAGGCGGAAGACTTGGGCTGCGGGCGATGGCATGGACATCCTTGGAGATGGTAAGAGCCGGTGAGGATGCACAATTTCGGGGCTGATATACACAATTTCGGGGAGCGGTTGGTTGGACCGTGCGGGTGGCGCCGCAACCGCCTCGGTGGGTGAACGTTGTCACCACGGACATGCGGACATGCAAGTTATTCCGAGCTATGGCTAATTATAGTACTCAACGGGTTTTGTTAACCTAGTAGGGGCGGCGTGGACGCAGATGTCTCCGCAAAGCTACGTGCTCGAGAGCGATGCGAAGGAGAAACCTTGCATGGGGGATCCTCTCGTTGGTCGTCGGATCCGAATGTAGGAGATATCCTCTAGGCAACATGACTACTGGGTTGATTAATTAGATCCAAGCTAATCTACCGCATTGCTAGTTCAGTTTAGCCTTCTAATATGGAGGGCTCCATGCAATATTCATCTCCAAATTACGATCCACGTAAATTGATTATGTAACAAAGATACCATATCCAACCAATATTCAATAAACCTTGTACCACATACTTCAATTTAATATTTAAAAGGAAGATGTGGTGGTAAAAGCTTGCGGGAGAGACACAAAAGCAATTGAATATTGGCTACAAGTACTTCCCATTTATTCTGTTATATATATCTCGGCTGTAGCATATCATACTACAATACATATAAGAGTATTCAAAATGCATATAAGCCTATCTTGGTACAATTTAATCAAGTATCAATTTACTCAAGTAGTGGTTGTTCTCCCAGAACTGAGCTTGGAGCCAATCAATTGTCCCCTTTTGCACCTGGAAGGCCTTGGCCAAGACATCATCTGAGATGGGTGGTGTCGGCAGGTCCGAGATCGGGTGCCTCGGGGTGCCGGCAATAAAAAGAATTTCTAGGTCGTGTGCCTCCTCCTCCTCAAATGGCACGGGCGCGAGATGAACACTGAACACAACAGGATTTATCCCGTTCAGGCCAACGGGCCCCTACGTCCGGCGGTGGTGGTGTCGCTCGTGTTGCCTCGCGCTCGAATGAGAGCTTGTAGTAGGGGTTTACTAGCGGTGTGAGGGAGAAACGGTGGTCTCAAGCCTCACGGTCGTGGAAGTGGTGGTGGTGGTGGCTATGGAGCGGTTAAAAAGTGAGCATGGCGGCTGATTCCGCTGGGTGCGATCCCCCCATTACGGGGCATTACCCCCCCCCCCCCTTTTATAGTGGGAAGAGGGAGATAATGATTATGTTGTGTAAGTGCCTAGGTGGCTAATTCCCGAGGCTACACTCGTTGCATGTGCGCGGCCGAGGGGTGGTTGGCTTGGACATCGCTTGATGAAGAAACGCGTCGATCTTGTGGTCGATGTGCCGTTTCCCGGGACAGCCCCGAAGGCCTGTGAGGCGTCCCTCACAGTCCGCATGGCGAGGGCCGGTCCCAGGGGTGCTGGTGATGCCGTGTCGTAGGCCCGAGGGTTGGACTTAACGTGGCGTCTCGGCGCCCTTTGACAGGGAAGGAACAGTGCCGTTGTGGTTTAGCGTGCCGGACGGTGGAGTGCGTCATGCGGCTCGACTTTACGTCCCATCGGGCGGATTGGGGTGGATTTTGGCGGTCGATTTGACCGGGCATAATCGACGGCCCCGACACCTCGGCGCAACATGACCGCATTAAATGCGGTGGTTTCCCTTCCTCCGGACGGAACTTCCCATACCCGAGGGTTGGGCGATCTGCCGAGACCTGGAGAGTGCCCTCTCACTTTCGGTTGGATAGAGATCGCGCCTTTGAGGGTGGTGAGCTAGGCCCCCTCGGGCGAGACGGAGATCGTGCGCCCGAGGGGTGGTGAGCTAGGCCCCCTCAGGCGGGACGGAGACCGTGCGTCCGAGGGTGGTGAGCTAGGCCCCCTCGGGCGAGACGGAGACTGTGGTCACATCCGAGGCCTGGTTCGGCCAGTGACATTCATGGAGCACTTTGGCTCTTCTTCGGGTTAGGATCCTTGACCTAGTTATTTTTTATGAGCGTATTGAGCTCCTTGGTCGTGAAGGTCCTTGTGTGGCATCAAGCTGGTCATTGACCTGGCTTGGAAGTTTTCTAAGCTGAGTGAAGACTCGGTATCATGCATCAAGGTGACTCGTGGGCTGATTTCGACTTCGTGTGTCCGTCATGGCCTAGGCTGGTCCATTGCCGGGCGTTGCTTGAGAGTGGGACGTTGGCGTAGGGATTCTCTTGGGCCTTAGTGGGCCGACAATTTCTCATTCCTTGAGAATGTCTCGGGGCCCAATATTTTGGATCCCGACAAGAGCCCCCGAGCCCCGAGCGAGTTTGGACTCGCCCGGGGTTGTGCCGTTCAGCGCCTTTTGATATTTCTTAGGGTGGTTCGTCTACAATGGGTGCGTGCAAGCGCACCGTTGGGTAGCCCCCCCAGGCCTTGAATGGAATGGCGAATTCCTTCAAGGTCTTTTTAATCCCGCACGTCGGCAAGATGAGAACAGCTCTATATTGTGCTTGGTTTGTGCAAAGTCTGTTCATGTTTTGCGTGGGCAGCCCGAAGCCCGCGCTTATGTGCGCAAGGTCGTCCCAGGCTTCCTCGACTTTTATGATACGCTCCTCGTTCGCCCTCCTGTGAGGGAGGAGGAGGGGAGATACACCTCGGTGCCCTGTAAGCCGACCGCGATGCGCTCCGTTTGAACGTTGTAAGTCGGTCGGTTCGAGTGGGGTGCCCGTGCCCTTGCCGGAGCAAGGGTCGGCTATGTGATCTAGGATTCACCCCATGAAAACCTGCGGACCGTTTAGCAGATCCCAGGGTTTGACGGGTCAACCCCCGAGGCCCTGAAGGCATCCCACGGATGGGACATCTCTATAAACAGCACCCGGGCCGGTCTCAAACACGGTCGTGAAATCCCAAGCCCCATGAGGCTTGGGTATAGCCGGTTGTGCATTTCCGTCTCGCCCCCCCTGGTTCGGGTTATCCGAGGGCATCAGAAACCCATGTGGGCCCGGCCGGGCAACCTCGGGCGTAAGGTGCACGTGGGCGTCGTCAGCCCGAGGCTCGTTTGGTCCCCACCGGGATGGGAACCGTCGTCGGACCGACTTTTTGCCTTAGGGTCGGGCGCTCTTTGGATATGGATGGTTGGGCGGTTACGCCTGGCCGAAGGCGAGGCGTCCCCTTGTTGCGCTGGCGGCGGCGGTTCGAGTTCGATGGGGACGTTGCTGCGTGGCGCTGCCGGGGGTGATTAACCGAGTGCACCGCCACGGTGCATTAATGCTCTTGATTGGCGTTGCGGCGATGTGGCCGAGCCGTCGGATGAGCGGTTTTCGGTCCATCTTGGGCCGTCCATTCGAGTCGGTTCGGTTGTCCAGCGCGCGCGGTTTGCCTTCCGTCCCCCTATAAATATGGGGGCAGCGGGCGGCGGCGTCACGGTTGCTCTTTGTTTCGCCATTGCCTTTCGCCTTCTTGCTACAGCAATTAGGAAATAGAGAGAAAGAAAGGAGAGATTGAGGGAGTGACTCACTTGCCTTGTGCTCGTGTGATTGGTGTTGCCAGCGATCGCCATTCTTCATTAACCTAATCGCGCATGGTGCAATCGGGTGGTGGCGAAGCGAAGGAGGTGCTTGACCCGGAGAGCGTGGCCACGGTCGTCGGCGACGGAGGAGAAGCTTCAGCGCTGGTCGACGAAGGTCTTCTTCGTCCCCGCACCGATGCCGGCGGCCGGAGTGGAGAGCGCCGCACCGGACCGAGGAGGAGCCGAATCCTCCCGAAGGCTACGTGGTGAGCCCGATGGACCTTCATCGGCGTGGGTTTGGGATGCCGGTGGGCGGTTTATCCGCGCGATTCTTCACCACTACGGTATTGAGCTTCACCATTTGCCTCCCAACTCGGTTTCCCAAGCCGCCATCTTTGTCACCCTCGTGGAGGGGATTGTTGACGGTAAATAACGCTAAAATTTTGACCGTCAACTTACTACCATAAAGGGAGTAAAATTAAACCTTTTATGTTCATATGCATTTATCACTAATAAATTCCACTTGTAGTGTATGGTATTTTATTTTGCAGATTTAAAATAAAAGCAAGTGGAAAATTGACCCAAAGTACGCCTTCCGAGAAAGCGCATAATTCCAAAATCAAGCCCAAAGAGCAAATCGACCCAAAACGTCAAAAGCGGGCCGGCGCAGCCCGCCTACAACTTTTCGGGGCGAAAAGACGACACCCCGCCAAGGCACGGGCGAACGGCGCCCGGGTGCGTGCGCCCCAAGGTGCGGCCGCACCTCCCCTGAGGCGGTTCGGGCCCAGCCTCGGGGAGGCGGTTCGTGCACCTTCCAAACTTGTGTTACCGCCCTGGGATTGTCGGTTTGCGCATACAAGGAAGGTTTACCAGGTCGGTTTGGGTGTAAATTAGCACTTAGGCCCCTACTCCAAGTGTATAAATAGGCCCCCTCTCTCCCCCTCTCAACACACACCATTTGGAGTCCAGCAAACCAGCAATACATCTCTCTCTACCACCTCTACCTCTCTCTCTCTTCTTCTACTTCTTCTTTCTTCTTCTTTATTCTTTAGTAGACAATTGGAGTAGAAGAGCTACAAGGAGGGCTTGTCTCCTAGAAGAAAGAGCTTTGGTAATACATCTTCTCTATGGAGCATTCTTCTATTTGCAAGTCCTATTTCTACATTCTTGGCCTAACTTATGAACTAGAGTATAGTTTTGTTCATGTTCTTGTAGTGGTATATGAACTAGCATATAGTTTACATATCATGATCTTGACATGTTCATTTCAGTTATTTAACGATCATCATATGCCTAACTTGATTAGAGGTGGGATAACGGTTTGTTGTTCCTTCGGGTTTGCTCTTGTTCTAGTCCGTCCATTCGACCAGTGGGGACCCCAGGGGGGACAAGAGTAGTGCTCTAGTATGCGGGCATGGTGCCCGGATATTACGACACTGCAAATATGAGTGCATACCACGGTTGAGGGGTAGGCGGCTTGGTTGTGACAGACCTCGTCCCGTCCCTTGAAATCCCCCCACGTTAAATAAATGTCTTTGTAGGAGTTGTAAATGCTTCCTATCGGGCCGTATGGTAACCGGGAAGTCTCCCCTGTTATCCTAGACCTAACAACGCATAGATCGTTTGCATATGATGCTAACTATTCATTTGTATGGCCATGACTAGATACATTAGATCTACTCCATTAGATTATTCATTTATTCATTTATTCTTTATCTATTTTCTTTATCCTTTTTCTTTGGTGGATTTCCAAGTGTGTGTCACACTATCTATGAACCGTTCACTTACCCCTGTTATGAGTATTTTGGTATAAGCAAACACATGTTCCTCTATTCAAATGCCATGCTAATTTATTAATCACATGCCTTCCTTTGGGCGAATATAAATAACGATACCCTGAATATTTCCGGTGAAATGCTACAATGATAGATCCGTGCGCTGCGGATGAATATCTACGATGGCAAGATCTATCCCGTTTGCGGACTCATTTTGGATCACCGACATGGTGATTTACTTGGGAATGCCATCGGTGCATTTTCGACGCTTTTATTGGGATGGGTTTTAATACCTATTTCCTTTGAATGCGTTAAGAAATGCCAACAGGGATTCCCGGGATCGAGCCGCATTGGGACCTCTGGTTATGGTTCTTCAAGGCGGACCTCACCACCCTCCAGGTGGCACCGAACGAGTCCGAGGAGGGCGCTGGCGTGTCGGCGGTTGTGCGCTCAAGTTCGAGCGGATCCGGCGGCCGAACCGAGCTGATGGGTACATCCTATCAAAGCTCACCGTCCAACAAGGGGTGGCGGGACCGGTGGTTCTACCTCGGAACGCGGGGACGAACTTCCGCGTTCACGGGCGTGTCCTTAAGCGGCGTGGGGAGCTGGCGTTGGGGGCCACCCTCGACGGATCACCCTCGGTTTGGAGGGCTTGAAGAGGGCGGTGTTGCGTCTCCGTGAGGCCGGTGTGAATGCGGCGGCTGTGGTCGCGGCCTTCCATTGGCGTAGGGTGCTGCCGTTGATGGCTCGCCCCCTGAAGATGTACGAGATGGTACCCTCGGCGCCGGGTTTGAGGAGTCCGGATGTCGCCTCTTACGCTTTCCACCGATGGCACGGCGGGACGTGTGAAGGAAGCACTTGGGGCCAATGCCCCGTCCGTGATTCCCAACATTCCGATGCGCCCCTCCCGTGGGTATATCTCGTTGGTGAGTGCCCGTTGCTTGTGTGTTTCCTTCGCCGTTTTGCTTCCCGCGGTGGCGTTCTCATTTTTTCTCCTTGCGAGGGACGTATAAGTCACTGATTCCCTTCCTCCTCGTGCCGCCCTTGACGCGGCGTCGGGCATCTAACCGCGCCGAGAACGAAAGCAGCCCGGGCGCGGGCGTTGAGGAAGGAGGAGGAGAAGAAGAAGAACGAGCCGCATGAACCGCCGGCTGAGCGGCGGAGGCGGGGCGATCGCTGAGGCCTCGACCACCGAGGTGGACGAGGATGAAGAAGACAACGAGTTCATGGAGAACTCGTCGGATGATGACATGGGGCCCGTATGGACCGCGCCCTCGGTTTGGCGACATACTCGGGGGATCCGTTACGACCGAGGCTCGGGACGAGTTTGGGACCGGCGGGCCCGGGACTCCCCCGCCAAGATCCTCGGGCGGTGGTGGCCCCGGGCGGCACCCTGCGGGCCTTGGCACCGCAAGGTGCGGTTCGGGAGGGGAGCCGGCCCCCATGGATGTGGATGCCCGGCGCCGCATAGCGCAGCCCGAGTTGTGGACCCGGCGACTCCCCACGTCGCATCGACTCCCCGAGCGCACGGGAGCCGTGGAGGAGGAGACGGCTCGCTCGTCCGGGGCTACACCCAGTCGCAACCTTCAGGGGCCGTCGACACCCAAGGCGGTTCCCGGCGACGTAAGTTCCTTGGGTCTTCGCGTTTGCTTCTCTTTTTGTATTGTTGGTTATTTCTTCCGATGTGTACTTGTGCTTTAGGAAGCGGGAGCCGTCTCGTTGTCTACGGTCCCCAAGAAGGCTTTGAAGGCCGGCGTTCGGTCTTCGGCCCGGGGCCGGGCCGTGAGTCGTCCGGCGGGATGCGCGCCCGGTTGTGGTGGAGCCCTTTGCATCGTTGCCCCTCGGAGGCGGCAGCCCCGGCGTCGGGAGGGGTCGGACCCGATCCGCGCAGGCCAGAGGCCTCCTCCCCGAAGGCGGTGCCGGCTCCCGGAGATGGCAGCGGGGTCCCCCCGGCCGATGGCGGCCGACTGGGCGGCAGGCCCGACGGGGTCACGTTGCGCCCCGCGCCTGAGCCCTCGGGGCTGGAGAGGTCCCGCGATGACACCGCTCCTCCCGGGATCCCGAGACCTTTGTCCGGGAGTTCTCGCGGGAGGACCTCTTTGAGGCGGCGGAGATGCAAGTGTCCGTCCCCACTCCGGCTCTCCTTGGCCGGGGGCCCATGAGGAGTATGATCCCGACTTCCCGGCTGCTCCATGCGCCCGGGGTGGGGCGCGGCTGGCTGGTGGTGCGCCGTCCTCCGTCTTGGTGAGGCAAGTGCCCGTGGTCAGCTGCGAAGGGCCCCTGGACTTCTACTGGTTTGGGTTCCCCGAGCTGCGGGAGTTGCCATCGGAGATGGTGTTTACCGATGATCCAACTCGTTGGGGAGGTCCACCCATGACTTTGGGCGGCGTGCCCGGGGTCCGGCCTGCCGTGGTAGTCGACGACCGTCCCGAAGTCCCGGCATGGAGGACGACGCGAGCAGATCCGCCGGTGGGCGTCGGGACGGCTTGGCGAGGATCGGCGTGCGCTCAATCAACGCCTTGCCGAGGCCGACGCGGTAAGTGTTGTGTTTTGTCTTTTGGCGCCGTCTTGTCTTGTGTTGTGCCATAATTCATGGCGTTTCCGCTGCAGAGCCTCCGGCGCGCCCGCGAGAGAAGTCCGAGCTCCTCCTCCCGCGCAACGGCTGGAGAACGCCCTTGGGCGGGCACGGTGCGGCCGACCGAGGCCCGAGAGCGAGACGGCGCGCGCCTCACCTCCCTCGCCGAGGAGAGGAGTCCCGGCGTCAATCCCCGGCGGCCGAGCTCGTGAAGGCCGGGACCGAGGGCTTAAAGGTTGGCGGCCGAGATGGCTCGGATGAGCTGGACTTTGAGGATGCCGGAAGCGGTCCCTCAAAGCCCCGGAGGAGGCCAACAACGAGCGGGACACGGCTCGGGAGGAGGCGCGGAAGCGGTCGGAGATGTGCGATGCTCAACACCCGCGATCGGGGAGCTTGTGTCCGAGGGTGAAGCCCTCGGGAAGGAGAGGGACCAGGTGCGGAAGTCGCTCACGGAGGAGCATAACACCATGCTCGGTTGGCGGCTGGAAATACGAAGGTGCGTCTTTCTTCCTTCAGTGGGTTCCGTCGTCTTTAGTTTCTTCATGCTGATTTGTTACTCATATTGGCTTCCGGAGGCCGAGAAGGTCGGTTCCGAGGCCGTGGAGAATGCGGCCACTCGCGGTCGCCTTGGATCGGAGCGAGAGGTCCCACCGGAGCTGGAGGAGGCCTTGTCCAACTTTATCCGCCGCTTTGGGGCAGAAGATGTGGAGTCCGGCTCCTCGGCCGCAGAGTCGCTTGAGCTCCTTCGGGGTTTCCTCTCAGTCCGATCTTGAATGCCTTAGGACCGGTGTGCGGACTGCATGGCCGTGTTCGGCTCACACTTCTCCGGGTATCGGCCCCGAAGTGCTAAACAACATCGCGTCCGGCTTCTTCCTTGGCTCCAATGACGGGGACGGGCGACCCGAGAAGGCCGCCACCGACGCCGCCAAAACCAAGGAGTTCTATGACTCACGTGGAGGGCGCCGCGACTTTCGGTGGCCTCCCTTTTTGAAGACGAAGTGTATCCCCGTACTCCCCGTAGAGTCCACCTATGAGGCGGACACGGAGATGTTGGATGCCTTCGAGGATACTCCGACAGGCCCGACGCCTGCCTCGGGAGATGCTGCCGCCGAGGGTGCTGCTTCGGGAGTTAGTCGTGAAGCGCCGGTGGACGAGGCCCGTGAGGCCCCTTAGACTTCTCCCTTGTATGAAAAAGGTTTAAGTTGTAAGAATGTGAATATAAACAATGTGCTGCCCGAGGCTCGTGACTTGGGCAGGTGCGCTTATATTATGTGTTACGTCGCTCAGATTTCTAGTTTATTGTGTGGCCAGGTCGGCTGCTTTCTCCGTTCGTTAGGTAGTGAGCATGGATGCCACTGGGGCGGTCCTTGGATGCCGCTGGGGCGGTCCTTTTGACTCGGTTTTACCATACTTTAGGATTTGTGCGTGCGCGACCTTCGCAGCTTAAACAGTCAATCCGAGCGTGCGCGAGAAAACTTCTTCTTTTGAAGGAAAGTTTCGAAAAAAAAGGAGGGGGTCCCCCAGGGGGGTCCCCTGTGTAGCCCTCGAGGGAGTTTTAGCCTTGTACTGGACTAGGCTAAGACTCCCTTAGAGTCGTGCACAAAGAGTCTTTCTTCATAAAAGATGTGGATCTTTTATTGAGCGAGAAAAACATAAGTGTACAACTTATAAGTGTGGGGGTTAAGGATAGAAGCGACGTAGCTGTTCTATGTTCCAAGCGTTGGAGTAGACTTCACCCTTTTCGTTCTTCAGCTTGTAGGTCCGGGCCTTAATACCGGCGATGAAGTACGGCCCTTCCCAAGGAGGTGTGAGCTTATGGCGCCCCTTGTTGTCTTGTTTCAACTTTGAGCACGGGGTCGTTGACTGGAACTCCCGAGGCTTCAAGTGTTTGGCATGATATTTGCGAAGTGCTTGTTGATATCTTGCCGAATGCAGAAGTGCGATATCTCGGGCCTCGTCTACTTGGTCTATGGAGTCTTGCCTTGCTCGCTCGTTGCCTTGCTCGGTGTAGGCTTGCAGCCTCGGGGACCCATATTCAAAATCTGAGGGCAAGATTGCCTCGGCCCCGTAGACTAAGAAAAATGGGGTAAAACCCGTGGCTCGGCTTTTTGTTGTCCGAAGGCTCCATAGGACCGAGGGTAGCTCCTAGTACCACTTCTTCCCGTACTGATTCAGTTGATTGAAGATCCTCGGCTTGAGCCCTTGTAGGATCATGCCGTTGGCACGTTCCACTTGGCCATTGGTCTTCGGATGTGCTACGGTCGAGGTATCTACCCGAACGCCATAGTCATCGCAGAAGTCGAGGAACTTCTTTCCCTACGGTTGGTCCCATTGTCCGTGATGATGGAGTTTGGGACCCCGAACAGGAGATGATGTTGGTGAAGAATTTCACCGTCTCCTCCTGTCCAGGGTTGACGACGGCTTGGGCTTCAATCCACTTGGAGAATTTGTCGATGGCGATCAAGGCGTGCGTGTGTCCCCGGGCGCTTTCTTCGAGGGCCGATCATGTCGAGCCCCCATACGCAAACGGCCATGCCAGGGGTATGGTTTGCAAAGCTTGTGCCGGGAGATGTGTCTTTCGTGCGTAGAATTGGCATCCCTTGCACGTGCGCACAACTTCATTCGCATCACGGACTGCCGAGGGCCAGTAGAAGCCTTGCCTGAAGACTTTGCCGACGAGGGTCCTCGGCGCAGCGTGGTGGCCACACTCTCCTTGGTGGGTGTCTTCCAGCAGTTCTTTTCCCTCTGACTTAGGTATACACGGCGCATGTATACCCCCGAGGCTCCTTTCTTGTAGAGCTCTTTCTTGTCTCCAATTAACGCAAAGGACTTTGCCCTTCGGGCTAACTGGCGAGCCTCGGTTCTATCTTCGGGCAGCTCGCCTCGGGTGACGTATTCCCAGAGAGGTTGTCTCCAATCGGGGTCTTGGCCGATCGCCATGGCTTCGGGTGAAGCTTGCTCCGTGCCGTCTTCTGAAGCCCCCAAGGGTGTTTCCGAGGTGTTGTACTTTACCGAGGGCTCATAGAGATCTCGGTCGGTACATTGGGAGGAACAGTGCCTCGGTGGCGCCACTTTGGCTAATTCGTCTCAGCGGCTTCATTGTAGCGTCTTGGTGTGTGCTTGTGTTCAAGCCCATGGATTTTTTCTTCAAGCTTGCCTACTTCGGCAATAAGCTTCCATCTTGGGGTCGTGGCATGCCGAGGCCTTCATGACTTGGTCAATGACCAGTTGGGAGTCCCCCCTTGTTTCCATTCGTCGGATCCCGAGGTCGGCTGCGATCCTGAAACCGTTAACCAGCGCCTCGGCCCCGCGGCGTTGTTGGAAGCGGGGGAAGTGCAACCGGATGGCATATCTCGTGTGAACCCCGAGGGGTGAGATGAATAGCAGCCCAGCCGGCGCCCGTCTTCATCATGGATCCATCGAAGTACATTGTCCAACACTCAGCTTGGATTGGTGCAGGAGGCAGCTGGGTGTCAGTCCATTCAGCCACGAAGTCGGCCGGGACTTGAGACTTTATCGCTTTGCGGGGCAAAAACGTGATTGCTTCGCCCATGAGCTCTACTGCCCACTTCGCCACTCTTCCTGTGGCTTCCCGGTTTTGGATGATCTCCCCGAGGGGGAAAGACGAAACCACGGTGACGGGGTGAGCGAGGAAATAGTGGCGTAGTTTTCTCTATGTTAGTACGATGGCGTACAGGAGTTTTTGCATCTGGGAATACTGAGTCTTTGTCTTGGAAAGCACTTCACTGATGAAGTAGACAGGGCGTTGAACTGGCAACGTGTGCCCCTCTTCCTGACGCTCTACTACGACCACGCCACGACTACTTGTGTAGTTGCTATGATGTAGAGGAGCTAAGGTTCTCTGGTTCGGCGGCACCAAGGCGGTGGACTGGTCGGGAGCTTCATGAGATTCCCGAGGGGCCTCTTCAGCCGGAGGTCCAGGCAAAGTGCTCGGACTTGCGAAGGAGCCTATAGAGGGGAAGGCCTCTTTCCCCGAGGCGGAAATGAAACGGCTTAGCGAAGCCAAGCATCCCATGACCTTTTGGACTCCTTTGAGGTCTCGGATTGGCCCTATCTTTGTGATGGAGTCGACCTTGGTCGGATTTGCTTCTATGCCTGTTGAGAGACAATAAAGCCTAGCAAAGCATCCCTCGGGGACCCCGAACACGCATTTTCGGGGTTGAGTTTGACCCCCTTTTTGTTCAAGCATTCGAAGGTTTCCCGAGGTCTCCCACGAGGTCCGAAGTCTTTTGGACTTGACCACTATGTCGTCGACATAGGCCTCCACGATTCTCGATGAGTTCTCCGAACACGACCGCATGCAACGCTGGTATGTTTGTTGGCGGTCATTATCGAGTATATTATACCACCAACCTTTATCCAATTCACGAAAGGAGCAAACTTATGTTGCATATACCTTTACTTCTAACCTAGTTCCACTTGTATTCGTAGAAATTATGTTTTGCAGGTATAAGAGTGGAAACAGTACAAAGTCGCCAAATAAATTAGAAAGCGTATTGAATAAAAGACGCCAAGGAGTAGTTCAAGAAAGAGGACCAAACCCCAGCACATTCGGCCCATGCACCACCATAGGCCGAACTTGTGAAGGACAAAAGCGCGCAACGAGGGAGAAGGCCGGGGTCGGGAGGCCCAGGGGGGGCCGGCCGGCGCAAGGGGCGGCCGGCGCAAATTTTCGCCAAAATTTGCCGCCCTTTCTCTGGGCGGTTTGGAGTGGACTTCATGTGGCGGTTGCATGCGGTGCAAACATTCCTTCCCGCCAAGAACACCTCGAAGCAAGGAGAGCCCTCCATTCCCTCCAAGCAAGGAGAGCCCTCCATTCACTCCTCCTCTCCACTATATAAAGAGAGGCACCCCCCTCACTTGTCACACACACATTCTACACTTGAGCTTCATCTTCCACACATATATTTTGTAGTAGTGTCCCTCTAGGTGTTCTCCACCTAGTTGTACAAATTAGAAAAAGAGGAAGAGAGTGAGAGGAGAAGAGAAGAGGAAGAGCCGGGTTTGTCGGTTCCGCCTCAACTTTTGTACCTCTACGGAGCCGACCCGACTTGAGTATCGTTCAGGTTATCTTGTGGTAATTCTAGTATTATTATTTACTAAATTCAGTCCTACTTTATTTTACTTGCCGGATCTCCGTTTGACAAGAAGGTTCTAGTTTTCGCGCGAAACTAGTTTCGTAATCGCTAAGCGTAGGCGTGGTGTCTAGGCTAGAGTTTACCCGAGATTGCGCCCAACACTACGGAATAGTTGTGGTAGCCAGGGGTGACTTGACTCGACCAGGCCTTTGTAGTCCACCACGTACGTGTTGGTGTTTTCAGAGAGCTTTTGGCTGCCTTCTCCCGATTACCGTTTCCCAGTCTTTTCGAGAATCGGAAAGGAACATTTGCTCGAAGTAAGTAAAGTCTTGTAAGCCCTCGAACCTTAGTATTTAGTAATATTAGGAGAACCCCTTTCTTCCTACCAAAAATATTATCCCTACCTTGTCTTGGACGGCCTAAACTCTTCCTAGTTCACTTCGTTCCCTCGTGGAAATCGATACCCACGAATACTCCGGGTGAAAGCTACAACGGTACTTTCCGTGCGCTTGCGGATTATTACCGCTTACGCTAAAAAATACCAACAAGCTTTTCGGCGCCGCTGTCGGGAACGGTAGTCGTTCTAGGATCGAACCAAGTCGTCCGTGTATCTTTTTTATTTTACCCACCTTTTTTATGCACCTTACCATCACCACAACCACATGGACTCAACGCCTATCTATAAACATTCGGCTCCAAAGGGCGATTCGTTGGAGCCTCCACCATCATCCCATCCGATTCTTACAAATGGCTTTGAAATTCGCCCCGCTTTCATAGCCATGGTTGGGACCAACCCTTCTCTGGGCACGATAATGAAAATCCATATAGCCACCTTCGGGAATTCGAGCACTTGTGTTCTTGCCTAGTTTTATCGGCATGACACAAGAGACCATTAAATGGAAACTGTTTCCGTTCTCCCTTTTGGGTAGAGCGAAACAATGGTATGCTCATACCATTGAAGGTGTTCACGGAAACTGGGTTGAACTTCGAGACAAATTTTGTCTTGCTTTCTTCCCCCGATTCAGTATTTGCCTTTCGAATAGAAATTCTCAGATTTAAACAAAAGAGAAGGAGACTCTAGGAGCATCTTGGGCCAGGTTACTAAGTCTTATAAATACAGGCCCAGACCTTTCTTTGCCAGACCAAGTCATTCTTTGCCACTTCTATCTTGGTCTTAGCAAAGAGGATGCTCTCCAACTTGACCTCTCTTCTAGAGGCTCGTTTGTGCATAAATCCATCAATGAGGGGAAAGCCATTCTAGAAAAGATCTTAGAAAACACCCCATACACCGGTATATATGATGAGTTTCGGAGAAGATCCAATAGAGTCAAGCCCCGATCAACATAAGGAGGCACTTACAACCGAATTTGAAGTTCCTTCAAATTCTTCTCATAATTCGGTTGTCGAGGAACCTCCCGTTAAGGGAACATGCAATCACACTTCTTGGGATGATGAATCCCATCCTTATGCATGCCCCTTTGAATTCGAGGATGACCATTTCCTTGATGATGATTTTTGGAATGCTTTAGAAATTCCCAGATCAGAATCATCATATACCTCGAATTCCTATATGAGACATCAAGAACACTCACAACACATAGAGGGTGAACAAATTCATATAGAAGACATTTTTATACCTTCTCCCCTATGCCCACACACGATGTCTCATCGAATTTATGCTTGATCATCACTTGGGAGAGCGTGAGGCGATCTCGCAATAATAATTTCGATCCATATTTTGCGGATAACTTGATCCGTCATGAAAAGAAAGTGCTCCCCACAAATAGGAGATTTCATCAACGAACATGGAAGTTACAATCTTTATGTCCCATCCATTCCATGCTCATATGAAAAATCTTCCGAGTCGATCCATAACTCAGCCATCTTCACCAAGATCTACAACCCCTTCTCGCTCTCTATTCATAAAATTTTTAAAAGGGTTATTGTAGATGCTTTTTTGTCTACCATAAATTTTGCAAATTTCGTGGTATCTCGGCATGAGTTTATAGGGACGACACTCAAAGGTTGGTGTTGGAGGGGAAACCACTTCACCAACATTGGTTTCAAATTTAAAAGGTTTCCCAAGAACGAGCTTTAGTCTTTAAACAAAGCACTTAGGAGATAACCCGTCCTTATGTGATTTACCTTCAATAAAATTGTTCTTTAAAAAAATATAAAAAAACTCATTTCTTTTTACCCCTGCCTTAATCTCTATTTCTTGTTATAAAAAAACACTCCTATTAATAAAAGCAAGAATAAGTTATCAAGCTAGTATGCACCTTCGGGTATTCTTGTCACTAACCATTTCGGGTAGAGACTAAGAAGAACAAAGATGCATGCGATGCTCGAAAAACATGGGGTACTACCCCTAACCCATAGGCCATCGGCCTAGCTTGGGGAGGACCCCCACGGAGGTAAGTACCTACCGCCCCTATCATTTAATTTCATCTCTTAGTTTTTCATTTTCATTTCCTTTAAATAATAATAAAAAGAACAAAAATATGATTCCACTCCAATATGTAGTATAAGGATGCTTAATTCCTCCGAAGTTGAAATGATGAATAGATGCTCTGTCTATAGTTCAATTTGCACCTAGTTCATAACATTGTATTCCCCAATGTTTAAGTTTATTGGCTTAACTTGTCTTGTCCTAAAACTTAATGATTTGTGGCTATGCAAACACATGATTCTTCTCTAAGCTATTGCCGGGATATGATATGGTAAAAAAAAATAGAATCTACTATGAATTTGTTCTAAGAGAGAATCATCATTCGGAGAATAATTTCCAAAATTCTTAATGATCAAAATTCTCATGATAGCCTATGTGAGACACACTGTCATACGCTTTTGATCAAGATTCACACTCACATTGCCAAAAATAGGTTATGGGCTAAGCTAAAAAAAATGGACGTGTGTCCAGGAAAAATAAAACAATGGGTACTTCGATACCGCCTCTAAAAAAAGAAAAAAAGAGAGAAGAATAATGGACAAGTGTCCGAGGGCGAGTAGAGCCCACTTCTCTAAAAAAAGAAATAAGAGCTAGCCCATACCTTATCAAAAAGAAATAAAATTTCGCTTGCACATCTTGATCAAGGCTTATGACTTGTTTCTCCTTATGGTTTGCACACTTGAGATGATTTAAGGAATCATTACGAAAATCTCTGCATGAATGATCAATCAAAGAATGAATGACTAGTGTTTCTATGTAAACCGTTCTATCTTGCAATAACCCAAGAGTTTGGAGAATGTTATAAGCCCCATATGATTTAAGTAAACAAGGATAGAAAAAATGCCAATTTATTTAAACAACGGAAGAATACTTTATTATGAGCATGGTACATTTTGACATATATCGGCATTGTAGCAAACTCGATCAACAACCAAACACTTAGCTATTTGCTCGGGACGAGCAAAGGTTAAGCTTGGGGAACTTGTTGGCGGTCATTATCGAGTATATTATACCACCAACCTTTATCCAATTCACGAGAAAGGAGCAAACTTATGTTGCATATACCTTTACTTCTAACCTAGTTCCACTTGTATTCGTAGAAATTATGTTTTGCGTGTATAAGAGTGGAAACAGTACAAAGTCGCCAAATAAATTAGAAAGCGTATTGAATAAAAGACGCCAAGGAGTAGTTCAAGCAAGAGGACCAAACCCAAGCACATTCTGGCCCATGCACCACCATAGGCCGAACTTGTGAAGGACAAAACGCGCAAGAGCGGGGAGAAGGCCGGGGTCGGGAGGCCCACCCAGGGCCGGCCGGCGCAAAGGGCGGCCGGCGCAAATTTTCGCCAAAATTTGCCGCCCTTTCTCAAGGCGGTTTGGAGCGGACTTCATGTGGCGGTTGCATGCGGTGCAAACATTCCTTCCGCCAAGAACACCTCGAAGCAAGGAGAGCCCTCCATTCCCTCCAAGCAAGGAGAGCCCTCCATTCACTCCTCCTCTCCACTATATAAAGAGAGGCACCCCCTCACTTGTCACACACACATTCTACACTTGAGCTTCATCTTCCACACATATATTTTGTAGTAGTGTCCCTCTAGGTGTTCTCCACCTAGTTGTACAAATTAGAAAAAGAGGAAGAGAGAGAGAGGAGAAGAGAAGAGGAAGAGCCGGGTTTGTCGGTTCGCCTCAACTTTTGTACCTCTTGAGCCGACTCGACTTGAGTATCGTCCAGGTTATCTTGTGGTAATTCTAGTATTATTATTTACTAAATTCAGTCCTACTTTATTTTACTTGCCGGATCTCCGTTCGACCGAAGGTTCTAGTTTTCGCGCGAAACTAGTTTCGTAATCGCTAGCGTAGGCGTGGTGTCTAGGCTAGAGTTTACCTGAGATTGCGCCCAACACTACGGAATAGTTGTGGTAGCCCCGGGGGTGACAGCTCCGACCAGGCCTTTGTAGTCCACCACGTACGTGTTGGTGTTTTCGTAGAGCTTTTTGGCTGCCTTCTCCCGACACCGTTTCCCGTCTTTTCGAGAATCGGAAAGGAACAAACCGCTCCGAAGTAAGTAAAGTCTTGTAAGCCCTGAACCTTAGTATTTAGTAATATTAGGAGAACCCCTTTCTTCCTACCAAAAATATTACCCCTACCTTGTCTTGGACGGCCTAAACTCTTCCTAGTTCACTTCTCGTTCCCTGTGGAAATCGATACCCTGAATACTCCGGGTGAAAGCTACAACGGTACTTTTCGTGCGCTTGCGGATTATTTCGCTTACGCTAAAAAAATACCAACAATGTTGCACCAGCGTTCCTCGGCCCGAAGGGCATGGTGAGGTAGCAATACATCCCGAAGGGTGTTATGAACGAAGTCGCGAGTTGATCGGTCGTTTTTATTTTGATTTGATGGTATCCCGAGTATGCGTCAAGGAAGGATAGAGTTTCGCACCCTGCGGTGGAGTCGACAATTTGGTCGATCCGTGGTAAAGGAAAAAGAACTTTCGGACATGCTTTGTTAAGACTTGTGTAGTCCACACACATCCGCCATTTCCGTTCTTTTTCTCTACTAATCTTGGATTAGCTAACCACTCGGGTGGAACACCTCCTTTATGAACCCGGCTTCCTGCAGCTTCTGAATTTCCTCGCCGATGATCTTGCGCTTGGCATCGTCAAAACGGCGTGAAGTCGTTGCATGACTGGCTTTGAGCCTGGCCGGATGTCTAGGGAGTGCTCGGCGACATCCCTCGGTATGCCCCGGCATGTCCGAGGGTCCCCATGCAAACGTCTTAGCATTCGCACGGAGGAAGTCGACGAGCACGGCTTCCTATTTCGGATCCAGCTCCGAGCCGATGGTCGCAATTTCTCCTCCGGGTGCTCGGGATCGAGCGGGATCTTCTTGGTGCCCGAGGAGGGTTCGAAGCTCCCAGCCTGGCGCTTGGCCTCATGCTCCATCGTGATCTTGTCGAAACTCTTCTTAGCATCGGCGATGAGGGCCTCGGCAATAGCAAGTGCCTCGGCGTACTCCACGCTCTCCACGTCACACTCGTATGCGTGATGATGCGAGGGGCCGGTTGTGATGATGCCCTTCGGCCCCGGCATCTTGAGCTTGAGGTAGGTGTAGTTTGGGACGGCCATGAACTTGGCGTAACAAGGCCGCCCGAGGATTGCGTGGTATGTACCCCGAACCCTGAGGATCTCAAAGGTGAGGGTCTCTTGTCTGAAGTTTGAGGGGCTTCCGAAGCAGGGGCAGGTCGATTTGCCCGAGGGGCTTGAGTTGTTTGCCCGGGACTACTCCGTTGAACGCCGGCCCACCGGGGCGGATCTTGGCCTTGTCGACCCCGAGGAGGTCGAGAGTCTCCTCATAGATGTGGTTGAGGCTACTCCCCCCATCCATGAGGACTTTGGTGAGCCGGGTGTTGGCGATGATCGGATCCACTACCAGTGGATATGCCCCCGGGTTTGGAATGTGTCGGGGGTGATCCGACCAGGTCAAAGGTGATGGCCTGGTCCGACCATTTGCGCCACTTCGGAGTTCTTGGCTCGGTTGCGTACACCTCGCGACGCTCCTTTTTGCGTTGCCGGACCGACATGTTGCTGGTGTTGCCGCCGAAGATCATGAAACAGTTGTTCACCTTCGGGAATGCAGGATCCCCTTCGGCACTACCTTCGGGCGCCGCTTCTTCGTCCCCCCCGGGGATAGCCTTGAGCTTGGCGGTGCTTGCGTCTGTTTTGCATTCCCCAAGGGTGTGCTTGACGGGGTAGCTATGGTTCTGGCATGGCTTCTTGAGCATCTTTGTCGAAGGTTTTCTGTGTTTGGGGTCGGTTGCCTTTGCGGTCGACCGCTTGCTACCATGTCTTCGTCATCCCCGTTGGGGGCGGGACCCTTGCCTTTGCGGCTTTTGTCCTTCTTCTTCTTTTTCTTGTTTTCCCGAGGTTGGGAACCCTCGGGTTCCTCTTCCTTGCGTTTTCCCTTGCCCGAGCCTTGATTGAATAAGGCCCCAACCGCCTCCTCGCCGCTTGCGAACTTAGTGGCGATGTCCATCCCTCATTAGCCTCGGTTGGAGTCCGGCGCCCTAGCTTCTTCACGAGATCACGGCAACTGGTGCCGGCCAAGAAGGCCCCTATGACGTCTGAATCCGTCACATTAGGAGCTCGGTCCGTTGCTTAGAGAAGCGCCGGATGTAGTCCCGTAGGGACTCGTCAGGCTTTTGGTGACAGTTTCGGAGGTCCCATGAGTTACCCAGGCGCAGTACGTGCATTGAAATTACCTCGGAAGGTCCTCTCCAAGTCCGCCCAATTTGCTATGAGGTCGGGCGGGAGGTGCTCCAGCTAGGCCCTAGTTGAGTCGAGAGGTACAGGGGTAGATTTTCGATTATTACTTTGTCATCAAGCGCCCCGCAAATTGGCATGCTAGCCGATAGTCGGCCGCCCATACTCGGGACGGGTTTCCCCGAGTACTTCTCGAGATGGCTCGGTGGCCCCGAAGCAGCGGAGAGGCGCCCCGATGTCCTTTGTGAAGGCCCCAGGGTGGATCCGGGAGTACCCCCGGTCTCCTCGGTATGCTTGCGCATCTCGCCTTGCGGTCGTGCGCGGCCTTCAACGTGCTTTCGCTGCCGCTTGATGTCCTCCCCGGTCCCTGACGCCCGGACAGATCACGCGAGGGTCTTCCATGCGTTCCCACACCGGGCGGTTGCTGCGGTTGTCAATCAGGCATTCGGGACAGTCCGGCCGAGGCTTGACTCTGTCTAGGGGCGACGGAGCCTTGCCGGCTTCGTCCTGATTCCGCACGCCGTTGTGACGTCACGGCCCGATCACGGGAGCGTAACTCTCTCGCTTGTTGTACGCCAGCCGTGTCGAGAAGATGTCGGGTCCTTCGCGAATGCGCGCTACCTCGGCGGTGGAGGGTTCGGGCATCTCGCGAACCAGCATGGCGCCTCACGCCACGTTGAGACCGCCCCGTTGAATGGGGCGGCTAGGCCGGGTAGTGGAGGTACTTCTCCGACTTTGCCACGCCCGTTGTCGTGTGGGCTCGGGGGTGCCCTCGGGGCTTGCCCGCGTGGGCTTGCTCCCGTTGAATGTTCTCGCTCTAACCATCGGAGACGGCCGACTCCTCACGGATCCTAGCTTGGAGACCCCGCAGTTGTGCGGTTTGGTCGAGCAAAGGCCGGTGCCGCCACAGCCGCACGGGGCCGGGCGGGCTGGTGCCGCGACCGCGGCCCGTCGTGGCGGTATGTCGGCCTCATCGCCATCGGAGACGTCGGTGAGGTGGCCGTCTTTGCCGCTGGATCTCTATGTTGAAGCATTCCCGCATGGGGTCGTAGTAGTCGCCCCGCCGTCGGTTCTGGAGTGCCAAAGTTGATGATGAAGTTTTCGCGTTCTCGAGCCGGTAGAGAGACTCGACCAGTCCCGAGACCATGCGCCCATTGTACCCGGACGTGGAGGTTGAACCCGGATCTTCCAAAGATCCGACGGTAAATGCGCTCATCGAGTGCAGATCCATAGGATAGGGTTCCCGTGGGACGATGGGAGGGCATTCCCGTGCCCTCCCTTGCGCGAATGCTTCGACCGAGGTCTCCCGCTGCGAGGAATCCTGTGGACTCGTTCCGTCTTTGCGGTGAGAGTGCATTCTCCGGGTAGGGATGCTGGGCATCCGCCGCGTGCGGTCTTTGGGGATAGATCTATCCGGCGCCTTTGGGTTCGCGGACCCCTCGGTGAACCGGCTCGGGGGAGCGTCGTTGGACTCGGAGTCCGTTGCATGGTTGTGCCTTGCGCGGGTGGTGAGCCTCGCCTCGCCCGTCTTGCTTGGGCGGTTCGACGGCGTGCGCGCCTCTCCGTGATGTCGTCCTCCTTTCGTCACGGCGGACAGTGCGAGGGCCATCTCGAATCCGCGACCAAAGCGTCACAAACTCGGCGTTCGAAGAACAGCGGTGTCCCGCAAGGGAGTGTTGATATTTCTAACACGATCCTAATTAGGAAGGCGAGAGAAATATATATGGGATATCTATCTAATCATGTTAGCTTGGATATGGGATTAACCTCATAATCCAATAAAGCGAAGTTAGGCGGTGTTAGTAGTGGGATGTAACTTAGCTACATTATCCATAGTGGAGTTAATCTCACTAGGATAGGAACTCAAGGTATACCACTCATTTCTAGGCATTACCTATACACTAGTCCGTCACCCTAGCAATAACGCTCAAAGAAATGCGGGGCATGGTATTTGTAGATTGGCCTTGAATAAAGATTGAACATGATGTCCGCAAGCGCACGGATAGAAATACCAATTGTAGCACTTCAGGGAGTAATCCATGTATCGTATTTATATTTTACCACGGGGAAGGGAGTCTAAAGAAAGGTTGAGAGATAAGAACTATCTAATGATTTAATATTATGATTTATTTATGAGATCATACACTTTACAAGTGGTATAATGCGAGTAGCCATAAGCATCTAACAATACTCAACAGGATAAGTCCAAGATAAAGATAAATGATATAATGATAAATATACCAAGTCTAATGATTAGCCTAAGCCACTAATATCATACAAGCAATTAGCATGTTATAAATTAGACTAGAATGAATATTCCTAAGTTATTCTTAATTAATATATATCTATGCATACTACAATTAGTGCAATACATCTAGCTATCATGGCAAGATTAGATTACTTCTATACATGGCAAGCATTACCAAAGACAAACAATGACGAAACTTATTCATCTCCGTAATTAAAAGCTCGACGTGTCCTACATTTGGAGGGTGGACTACAAAGGACTCAAAGGGCTGTCACCCCCCGCGATCTACCACACGACCCGAATGTAGGGTGCAATTGCGGATAAACGTTGTATAAACACCACATTTACACAGTGCTTATCACCCAAATAGTGATCATCTATATGAGTGCTATACAATTCCGTGCATAAAAATATAAAGCAATCTTACTAAACTAAATATATAATCATAGCAAGCATAAACACATAGCAACAAGAATATAATAATTATAAAGATCAAAGCCATAACAAATGTATCTAAATGTAAGAGAACTTACAAGGTTGAAGACAAGAGAGAAGTCTCAAGAACGATCCTTGCTACTTCTTGACTATCGGGAACTCAAGATGAACTTGATCTTCAACTAGAACTAGTTATGTAGCTAATCTACTTCTAGTATGAACTAGAGCTTAGGTCTAGACTTGGCTAGACTTGGATGAATATGATTGATAATGATTTCTCTCTTAGCCTCGTGGTCGATGGTCTTCTTATATAGCCCTTGGCGATGAACGTCAACCCTTGGATCAAACCTGTCACACCCCATTTCTGAGGTTCCTTAATCACATGTATTTGCGCCAGGATCATGCACAAATACGCCTAATTAAGTATAGATATGATATCAAAAACTATACTTTTATTGCTATTGAGAAAAATATGATACAAGGTTTGGGTTTACATGACTCGGCCATAGGCCTACTATTATAACCCTATCAGAGATCCTACGCAGCACCTATAACAGGGCTCCCTTCCTACAGGCAAGCTTGGAGTGTGGACAAACCCTTGGACTTACTCCTATTGCACGCTCCTATAACTTGGTCACAACAACGTAACTCCTTCATGTGCGTCTCCATCTTCTGAGGTACTCCTCATGGTTCCATCCTTGCATTGGCCTTCGTAGCTTGATTTCCTTAGATACACTCCTGCAGCTGACATTCTAAAAAATAGAAAAGAGGGGTGAGTACTTTCGTACTCAGCAAGTCCAAACCAGTGTGTGGTAATTATTAGGGGTTGGGCCCTAGCAGAGTCTCTAAAACTGCTCTTGCTAGTTCCCGGGTTAATTATTATCCAAGCTTAAGGTAATGAGTCACATACCAGATTGTGTTTCTAATCATAGATGTTCCGGCCTAGCATTTGCCCATTCCAAGGATGTGGCTATTCGAATAGATTTAAATAACTCTGCAGAGGTTGTACAAATTTCCCCACACGATAGGCGTTGTCTACACCATGGCCTATGGTTCGACAGGCCTAACGAGATCCGTACCCGCTTGGGTGCTACCCTAGGTGTATTGGTATAATCTTCACCACGACATCTCAGGGGTTGGAAGGACAACACGCCACCCTAAGATGACGCATCACCCTAGACAATATGGTGATACCAAATCACCCACGGCTTTACAGGTAATACCTAATTACCCAACCTATACTGTCAACACCACTCTCAATCTCAAATCATCAATATGTGCCTCTAGCACTGCGCCACCGCGCTCAAACACTTCCGTGGAAGACCACTCAAAGATCTGTTGGTATTTCTAACGTCACTAACTAGTAATGGCGTCTAGAAAGAATATCGATGTTGCTTCGAATAAAACTAAAAGAAATATTCATTGCGTTCATAGCATATCCGAAAAGGTTGTCATCCCTATAGTTAAACTACTAATATGCAAGGAATAAAATATTCGTACTATGCCTTGATAACTTCTTAATAAGTAAATAAATTGTAATCGGGTATCAAGCGCACGGATATGAATATACCATTATAGCATTTTAACCGGGAGTAAGAACCAGGTGTTGAATTTATATTCTACCACAGGGAAAGAAGTCTACTATCGTGAATTAACTATGCATAGGTGTATCTAAACATCTTAATCATCTAATCATCTCTCGTGTGCAAAGCTTAAGTGTTAAACCCATCAATTACTTAAACAGGGATCAAAGTTCACAATAAAGATAATGATAAAAGTTACGATAAACTAGATTCAACCAAAGTCATATCTAAGTGGGCGAAAATAGAAAGTGTCAAACAGTGGACGATAGCAATTCATAGGCTAGCTAGCATTAGAAACTCCAATATGTAACTCTAAACTATAAGTTAGGATCTACTCAATTAGTGCAATACATCTAACAATCATTGAAGAAAGACTAATTAAATCCACACATGAGGACAGAATCCGTGAAGACTAAGGCCGAAACTTAGAACAACCCGAATAATATCATCCGCTAGGCCTACATACGGGGGATGGATTGCAAAGGACTCAATGGTGCTGTCACCACCACGATCTACCACACGACCGGCACATAGGGTGCAAACACAGGTAAATAAGATCTAATCACCACGATTACATCATCTCTACCACTCACCTTCCGATCTAGATGATGAGCGCTATACGAATCCATGCATGAACATAACATAATTCAACTATGCTAAACGTGTAATCAAAGTAAATACTAGAACAAATAATCTCGAATATAAACATGATCAAGATATTCATATTAAGAACGTGTTCGGAACTTGAAGACTACTTACAATGAAGAACTTACAAGAACGAGGCCTGATCTTGAGCCGGCCTCCGACGATCCGGAGCGGATTTCTCCCTTCCTACTAGTTCTAATCTTGATTGCTACTCTTCCTAAAGCGATGTTTCTACAGCGTGGGATATGACTTGGATCTTGAAGCGTTGTTCTTTGAATTGAGAACTTGATGATCCGAAAGGGGGTCTAGGGGTCTATATATATGGGTCTTCTTATGCCTCTTCAGCCAAAGCAAACGATGTGGTACTAATCTTCTTGACAATGTACGATGACCATTGGATCAAACCGACATTAAACAACCGGTTTAGATTGCGTCTTAGAGCCGGTGGAGGAAGGTTCCGGAGACAGGGGCTTGCTTGGCGGCCAAGTAGGGCCGATCGGCCCCATTATTGGGCCGATCGGCCCGGGGGAGTCCCCTCTCGGGTCCCGTCGTGCGTCGTGGCTTCGGAGTCTTCTAGATGATGTTTTCTTCGGTGTCAAGTTTGGTCCACGTCGGGATTAATCCGAGCCTTCTAGAGTCTTTTTCGGAGTTGGATTGCGTTACGTCGCGTAGTCGCATCGCTCGCAAACTCGGGCTGTTTTTTTCTGTTTAGTCCCCGCAATTCACAACATTACCAAAACCGATGGAAATATGTTAGTGACCCCCTATTCTAGTTTGTTTTTATTATTTATACCCCTTTCTCATGTTTATTTGATTAATAATTTTATATGATAACAAGTGTCAACAAAGATCCACGCCAACCGGACATGGGGCCACTCTCCCCACATCTCGCTCCTAATAGGTCGCTTGCCCTCGCTCCGGCCACCTTGGATCCCAATTATACCTCAACACAACGGGGGTGTGAATCAAGCCGCCCCATATACGACGTGTGGGTGTACGTAATATCACACTAGGTAGAAGGTCTATGAACCGGTCCTTAGGGAGGCGAGCATCTCTCCATGGGATTCATCCCCGATTGTGATTAGTCCACCTCCATGTAGACTATCACCACTCACCTTTTTGTTGGAGGGTTCACATTCTTACTTAGGTTACATCGATCTTATTTATCCATTTTATATCATCATTCATCATTATATTAAGGTCATGATTAAGGGGGTAAGGACTTGCCTCTATCCGCTGAAGAGTATATCCAAGGTTCTTGGTCCTGTGTGCTCTAGCTCCTGTGTCTTGGTATAGTGGTGCTCCTGGGTTCCGTCGGGCGGTCGTACGATCTATGGCGACAAACATGAAACACAAGCATAGCAACAAGAGCAACAACGTCCCTACGTGGGTTAGTTCTAAGGGATGATGGATAGATTACTATCTACTCCTATCATTATTCTATAAGTTTGAAGTATGATAGGGTAGAGAGAATCCATCCATCTAGGTTGTTCCTACGGGCTAGATTAGCGAGGTACGGATGACTGACGGAGAACAAAGCCACATCATGTGAACCTGAAATACGTGACATGGTCGGTCTCCTATAAGTCCGTATGAGGTTAGCGACACATACGCCAGGCATGCGTATATGCTTAGGGTTAGCAGGGTTAGGATCCTAGTCTAGGGTTAGCCACACATATGCGTATACCCGTACGTCGGGCATACCCTATGTGTGTAGAGGGCATGTATATAGGGCATGTGTTACAGAGTACACATACACGAGTATACGACTAGGTTATAGGTGTTAGCCATGCGTAGATATAACCGATAGGTACATACATATATTTATTTATATTTGAAAATACCACTCTATGTATTTTTATACGTACATAACCTATCGCGTATACCTAGCATGTAGACAACTACGTGTATGTATATTCGAGTATTCATGTACGTGAGAGTGTACACGCATACACGAATATACGGTGCAAGGTGTGGTTAGCAGAAGGGGTAAACTAGGGTTTACGTTAACTACTAAACGATTAAATAATAAATAAAGAGCACAACATAAACTAGAATTTAAATGGGCACCAAATAATAGAGCAAGGGTATGAATAAATAGAGTATGATTTTAGAAGAATTATGGAAGTGGAATGGGTTAATTTGGAGTTAAAATGAAAAGATATGAATTTCCAAAGTTTAATATAGGATGGAAAATACTTTGGAAATTATTCTAGAATTTTTTGGAATACGGAAACTGGGGTTTGAAAGGTTGGGTAAGGTGTGGGGTGTACCTAGTTTATTTAGAAATTTTCTGGAAATTTTTATGTGCCTGGAAAATGGATTTCTAATCTCCCGTGTACACTTGCCGGGTGGCCGCAGCATTTTCTGGACGGCTGACGCGCGGGGTCCAGACCACAGTCAAGTTGACTGAGGGCGGGTCCATGGCTTGTGAGCCGATCTGGTGAACCGGTTCCTTTGTGCCTGTATTCCAATGAACCACGTGCATTGACTAAAGACACAAGGGGTTGGTCACCGACGCGTGGGGTCCACAGAAGGGATAAGGGAGGATTTCTCTTCACGGGATGCTAATCTCCCGAGCGGACTCGCTCGTCGTTTTCGTTCCCGTTCGTCGCCGTGGTGCAGAGCAAGAGAGTGAGGGGCGGAGGGATGGCCGGTGCTAAGCGGGTGGTGAGCATGGTGGTGATGGCGTGCTGGTGGTGGTGCTCGGCGGAGCTGAACGGCGGTCGGCGCGCGGTGGCGTGCTGCGGCGTTGCCGCGGCGAGCTGCGCGTCGGCGTGCTAGGCAACACGGCGCGGCGGTGGTTGGCTTGGCGAGCAGCGTGGGTGGGGGCGAGGCTGTGGATGCGGTGCGGCAAGCAGCGCGTGCGCGTCGCGGCGAGCGGCGGCTTGGGCGCGGTGTGGTCAGCGCGCATCCGTGCGCGCGGTGGTCGGCAGAGCGGCGGTGGTGGCCAGTGATGCGGCGGTGAGCGGCAAGGCGGGGTGGAGTTGCGTGGTAGTTTGCCCGACGCGGCTTGGGCGGTGGTGGCTAATGGCATGGCCGTGAGCGACGCGGCATGGCGAGAAGCAGGAAAACGGCAACGGCGGCCGCGGCCTCGGCAAGTGCGACTGACGGCACTCGTCCGTTCGCGGCGCGAGTAGAGCGGCGGCTCGGGTGACGCTCCCAGTGGCGTTCCTGTTCTCGACGCAGCGGCGCGGCACCACGACGGCGGCGGCGGCTCCGGGTCCATGGAGCAGAGGGAGGGAAGAAGGGAAAGAGGGGCAAGTTCGCCGCTCTGGACGCGAGCTCCGTCTCCTCCACGCTCTTCCTCGACTCCAAGTCCCGGGGCGAGCTCCATCGACGGCGACAGGGCTATTTATAGGCGGAGCAAGGCGGCGGCCGTCGAAGATCTTTCCGACACACCTCGCCGAGCTCCAGCTGTCCGACGGGCTGGCATCTGCAAGGCCCGCTTGCTCGCTGTAGGAGGGTCGCCGGCACAGTGGATGTCGGCACGCGACGACGACGGAGATGGGCGCGATGCTGTGCGGTGGTCGCCGGCACAGCGGAGCAGGACGGCGGGGCGTGATGTGACGGCTCGGGTACAGCTGGTCGGCGGCGCGTCCGTTTCTTCCGGCAAGGCCAGCTCATTCACTGTGGGTCGGTCGAAGGGAACAGCGACGGCATCGACGGGATCGACGCGGTGGGAAGACATTCCCTGACTGTGCTGCTCGTGATGGAGGGGATGAAAATGTGACATGTGGGGCCCGACGTCATAGAGAGGAGGGAGAGGAGTAGTTAATGGGCTGCTGCTGGGCTTGCTCGAGTTGTGTTGGGCCTTCTGCCGAACTGGGCCAAGGTGGCCTGTTGGATTTGCGAGAAGGAGGTCGTGGGATTCTTATTTCACTTTCCCTTTTCCATTTATTTTTTCTTCTATTCTCTCTTGTAGAATATACATACAGGTATACATATTTTTATAGGCCTACACATGTACACGCATGTATACACTTGTATGTATTTTATATGTAGAGCCATGCATATTGTATATGTATACCCATACACATATATAGGATGGTTTCTTTGTCTTTCCCAGAAAATAAATAAACTAAGTATATATTATTGGATGGACTTGGGTTTGGAAGTCTCAGGATGTGGTTGGAAATATCGTGGTTGGTAGATCAAGGAGGAGGTAGGTTGAGCATTTGGTGTAGGATGACAAGGGATATATTTGGTGATTGGTCGAGGGAAAAATATTTGGGTGAAGGCTGATCAAGGAATAATTATTCGGTGGGGATAACAAGGAGATATAATTTGATGCCGAAATAAATCCTAGCTCAACAAGCATCAAGCAAACAAAGCATACATTCAATCATGCAAACATTCCTAAATAAATCTATATGGTGAGCCTCGATGCAAGGTTTTCGAAAAGAGGTTTTGGGTTGCGCGGAAAATAAAGTCAAGTTTTAGTTGATATTTATAAAAGTTCAAATTTTTAGTGAATTTTAAAATGATGCAAAAACACGGGTGTTACAAAACCGACCTTCAACAACGGCGTAGATACAACCTCAAGGTCGGTGGTAAACCGACATAAAAATGTGAGGTCGACAGATGGCCCCACCGGGCGGCCGGCCGATTGGCTTGGCGCCGCCGCCGTGGCATGCCACCTCGGCCTCTCGGTTCCTTCTCGTGTCTTCCGGTGTCTTCTAGAATGTTTTAGTCCATTTTTTGGGTTGAGTTGCTTCACGGACAAGTTTGGTCTTTATTTGCCTTGTAATTATCTTGAATATTCTGGAACCTTCTCCATTATTCTCTGCATTTTCCTCGTTAAGTCCCCTCGAAAGTCACGAATACCAAAACTTGTGGAATTATGTTAGTTAGACCCCTAGACTTATGTTTTGTATTAGACTTTAGCCCTTAATTCATGTTAAATAACTTAAAAATTTATAGGATAATAAGTGTCAACAGGGAGCTCGTGCTCCAAAGTGAGCAAGGTGGAAAAATCGGGCGATACGCCATGAGGATCGATGAAGATGTGGATTGCACACAGCGCGGCCCCCTACCCGGCGCGCCAACTGTCGGCGGGTCCGAGATTGGGTGCCTCGGGGTGCCGGCAATAAAAGAATTTCTAGGCCGTGTGCCTCCTCCTCCTCCTCCTCAAATGGCGCGGCGCGCGAGATGAACACAGACACAGCAGGATTTATCCTGGTTCAGGCCAACGGGGCCCTACGTCCAGCGGGTGGTGTCGCGCTCGTGTTGCCTCGCGCTCGAATGAGAGCTTGTAGTAGGGGTTTACAAGCGGTGTGAGGGAGAAACGGTGGTCTCAAGCCTCACGGTCGTGGAAGTGGTGGTGGTGGTGGCTATGGAGCGGTTAATCAGTGAGCATGGCAGTTGATTCCGCTGGGTGCGATCCCCCCATTACGGGGCATTACCCCCCCCCCCCTTTTGTAGTAGGAAGAGAGGGATAATGATTACAGCTGTAAGTGCCTAGGTGGCTAATTCCCGAGGCTACACTCGTTGCATGTGCGCGGCCGAGGGGTGGTTGGCTTGGACATCGCTTGATGAAGACACGCGTCCTGATCTTGTGGTCGACGTGCCGTTTCCCAGGACAGCCCCGAAGGCCTGCGGGAGGCGCCCCTCACATCCGCATGGCGAGGGCCGGTCCCAGGGGTGTTGGTGATGTCGTGTCGTAGGCCCGAGGGTTGGACTTAACGTGGCGTCTCGGCGCCCTTCGACAGGGAAGGAACAGTGCCGTTGTGGTTTAGCGTGCCGGACGGTGGAGTGCGCCACTGGCTCGCCTTTACGTCCCATCGGGCGGATTGGGGGTGGATTTTGGCAGGTCGATTTGACCGGCGTAATCGACGGCCCCGACACCTCGACCGCAACATGACCGCATTAAATGCGGTGGTTTCCCTTCCTCCGCACGGAACTTCCCATACCCGAGGGTTGGGCGATCCCCGCCCGAGACCGAGAGTGCCCTCTCACTCGGTTGGATAGAGATCGTGCGCCCGAGGGTGGTGAGCTAGGCCCCCTCGGCGAGACGGAGATCGTGCGCCCGAGGGTGGTGAGCCGGGGCCCCCGGGCGAGACGGAGATTGTGGTCACATCTGAGGCCTGGTTCGGCCAGTGACATTCGTGGAGCACTTTGGCTCTTCTTCGGGTTAGGATCCTTGACCTAGTTATTTTTGAGTGTATTGAGCTCCTTGGTCGTGAAGGTCCTTGTGTGGCATCAAGTCGGTCGCTGACCCGGCTTGAAGTTTTCTGCCGAGTGAAGACTCGCGTATCGCGCGTCAAGGTGACCCCGTGGGCTGCTTGTGGGCTGATTTCGACTTCGTGTGTCCGTCATGGCCTAGGCCCGGTCCATTGCCGCTGGGCGTTGCTTCAGAGTGGGACGTTGGCAGGCCGGGATTCTATCGGGCCTTAGTGGGCCGACAATTTCTCATTCCTTGAGAATGTCTCGGGGCCCAATATTTTGGATCCCGACAGTGGCTTTGAACCAAAGACCGCGTTGGCAATAGTAATAACCCATGGGTTCTGGCTACTTAGTGCCGCGATCGCGATCGCCGGCTTGTCATGGACCGGATTGAATTGGAAGTGGATCAGTCCTTTGGGGAATACAAATACATCACCCTTGTTTAGGACCTTGGCGAATAGCTTGTTGCCGTTGTCTGAGTTGGAGATGACAAATCCAACATAGAGTGTACCCTCGAGAACGGTGAGGATTTCTGTGGCCCGTGGGTGTGTGTGTGGCGGATTCTCACCTAATGGTGCGTAGTCAATGCGAGCCAACGAGATGCCCAAGGTGTTGAGTCCAGGCAACTGCAAGACATTGATCAAAGTGACGTTGGATCCGACCTTGCTCTTCATGGTGTCCCTAGGCTTGTCGAGTTCCGCTGCCTTGAAAAAGTCATCTGCGTTCACGGTCATGGGGTCCTTGCAAACAAATCCATTCACCTTCACTGCATATAAAAAGACAAAGGAAAATTGGTGCCCAGAGATCAGAAAACTTTTGGACAAATGTTTGTTGTTCTGAAAAATGATTATTATTTGATCCTCAGTTTACTACAAGAATATATAGCATGATTTAAAGTGAGTCCACACATACCTGGAGAGTTTTTGTCGGCTACACAGAAGTCTTGGAGAGGGCTAGGGTCAGAAGCAATGGCCTGAGAAGTGAACAGTGCTAGAACAAGGAGAAAGTAGGTGGCGCGAGCCATCTGGTTTAGTTTTCCGCTCGCTAGCTTTGATGCGTGTGCTCTCCGCACTCAGCAGGAGGTCTTGTTGAGTATTTGTCTGTCTGTTGATGCTTTGGGCATGGGGATGGTGTGTTTATATAGGCTGCCGCAGCGGCAAGTGTGGCGACTTGAATGTGTTAATGACAGAAAAAGTCCAAGTTAAACCTACCAAAGAAGAAACAGTCTCAGGCTGCTACAACCTGCTGATGAAACAAGACAATTATCTTATTACTATGTCAACCTTTGCAAACCTACCTTGCTTTAAATATTTTCAATTCACACGCATTACACTAACAAATCCAATGTGATCTCTTCCGAATGTGTACTCTTTCTTTGCTTCTTTGTTTTTTGGTGGAAGGGCTATGCTTATTATCCTATTTTTAAATTCTTAAATATTAGGAAGTAAAACATAAAATGGATATCCTTAATTAGCAATGACGATATTTATCTAAATTTTAACACACGTAAATGAGTCGTCTTCGACAGTGTTGTTTGTTAATTGTTTTTTTAGTGGTGATTATGACATTCCTAGCAACCACGTAGCTGATGGTGGACTGTGGTAGTCGAGTAAACAAGTAATCCATGTGTTCGTGCTCACGTACGCATAGAAATAGTCAACTCCTTGTTTCCAGCGTGCTCACGTACTCGGTCACAATTCTTTCGGGAGAGCTAACATACGCGAATCTCTGAGAATTTAAAAAAGGCCGTAGCATCTCTGAGAATTTTCTCTATGCTGCTGAGCTCGTTCAGACTTGTTTCAAGCGAAAGATCCCTGCTATTGCTCTCAAACTTGACTTCCACAAAGCGTTTGACTCTATTGAATGGGATGCTCTAGACAAGATCCTCCACGCCAAAAACTTCCTTCCTAAGTGGCGTTGTTGGATGAAGCTGCTACTTTCCACCGGACAGACTGCGGTACTCTTGAATGGGGTTCCCGGCAGATGGATTAAGTGTCGCCGAGGCCTTCGTCAAGGTGACCCCCTTTCCCCTACCTCTTTATCTTGGTTGCTGATGTCCTGCAGCAAATGATCCGTGATGCCTCGTCTAGGGGCGAGCTTGACCACCCTATCCTCTCGTCGGCTCCTTGCTGTCACACCCCACTTTCAATGGGTCGTTAATCACACGTGTTTGCGCCAGGATCACGCCACAAACACGTCTATTAGTAACAGTTAATGGTAAACAGAATTAATAGTAAACCGAGCTATCGAGATATAGGATAGAAAGGGACTTACAGTGGCGACAAGGGGTCACCAAGTCGGGTTACAATATCAGAGTCGGCCAACTGAGAAGCGGTGGATTAACTATGACACTGTCCCTTACTCCACAGGCAGACTTGTGCACGGATGAAATCTGGGCTTCAACGTTCTTCTCCTAAGCAAACATCTTACGAACTCCTACGATACGCTGATCTTCTACTTTGTCGTCGCTCTTACCTTCACATGTGCCGATATCTGTAAAAATAGAGGGGTGAGTACAAACGTACTCAGCAAGTCCCAACCAGGGGGTTGTGTTTATTAAGGGTTTGGGCCCTAGCAGAGTCTCTAAAACTGCTCTCGCTAGTTCCCGGTTATCTCATGTCATCACTGCTGTCATGACACCACAGGTTAGTTATCATCAAGGTGTATATCTAATCATAGATGTTCGGCCTAGCACTTGCCCATTCCAAGGACGTGGCTATTCGAATAGATTTAAATAACTCTGCAGAGGTTGTACACTTTTCCCCACACGAGGGGCCATCTTCTCCCACGTACGGTTGGTCAAAGGTGGTCCCACGAGATTCCGTACCCGCTTGGATGCCTCCTAGGTATATCGGTATAATCTTCACCACGACTTCTCAGGGGTTGGAAGGACAACACGCCACCCAAGGATGACGCATCACCCTAGACAATATGGTGATACCAAATCACCCGCGGCTTTACAGGTAATACCTAATTACCCAACCTATACTGTCAACTCCACTCTCAATCTCAAATCAATATGTGCCTCTAGCACTGCGCCACCGCGCCCAAACACTTCCGTGGAAGACCACTCAGCATCCACGCCAACCGGATCATGGGGCCACTCTCCCCATGTCTGCTCCTAATCGATCGTTTGCCTGCTCCGGCCACTTGGGCTCCAATTATACCTCAACCCAACGGGGTGTGGAATCAAGCCGCCCCATAAACGGCGTGTGGCTGTACGAAATATTATATTAGGTAGAAGGTCTATGAACCGGTCCTTAGGGAGGCGAGCATCTCTCCGCGGGATTCATCCCCGATTGTGATTAGTCCACCTCCATGTAGACTATCACCACTCACCTTTTTGTTGACATGGTTCACATTATTACTTAGGTTAACGACAAAGCCTAGCGAAGCCTCACGCACATAGCCCATGAGTACTCCCGCACGGCTTGTCCTAGTTATACTTATCTTACTCATCGTATTAAACATTATATTAATTAAGTCAGGTTAGGGGGGTAAGGACTTGCCTGGGAGGTTCTTACAAATCGGCACGGCGTCGAACGTCTCTAGCTTTGCTTTGAACGGAAGCTCCTAGTCGGGTCGTCGGAAACTACCTCGGGTACTTCGATAACCTAGCTTGAACAAGAGCATATAAAACAAACATAGAACATTATGGTGGCAATGGGTTAGATGCATAGAGCTAGATTTTAGATGAATTATGGAAGTCGTTTCACGCGAAACGGAGTTAAATTGCATGAGATATGGATTTTATAATATTAATCCCTAATTAAATCATTAGGGTAATATTATAATATAATTTTATCATGTAATAAATTTGGAACTAATTACATGATAAAATTCTATAATTCAAATAATGAATTTACAAATTTTTCTGGGAATTTTTCTGACATTGGAAATAGTATTTTTACATCCCTGTGTACACTAGCCGGGTGTACATAGCATTTAATCCCGTGTACCCCGCGCTGTGTTGATGTCGCACACGCCGACGTATGGGCCCCATGAGTGCCCACGTGGCTGACGTGGCGTCGCGGTGGACCGTGGGTCCGGCCGACGCGGCAAGTGACGGCCGTTAACGCCGTTGCCACGCGTCGGTCCCTCCACTAGTTCGTCCCTGACGCCGTAGCGGCAGTGGAACGGCGCCCGACGGGGTGGGGATCCCGGTCCGCCCGACGTGCCGCCAGGCGGCGGCGAGTCACCGGAGTTGGCGGAATCGGGCATCCCTTGACGATAGCTCGCCGTGAGAGCGTCGTAGGCGTCGGCTCGTCGTCCCGGTCACGTTGGCCGGCACTACGGCGGCGGTGGAGGCCTCCTTCCTCGAGGGCGACGAGTACCGGCGGAGTCCAGCGGCGGTGGTGCTCGGGGATGGCTCCACACTGCACCAAAACGAGAGAAGGGCGGATCGAAAGGAGAGGGAATGGGTGACCCTATGGACTCACCGATTTGGCCATGATGTAACGGAATCGACTCGGACGTCTTGACCTAGCCCGCGGCGGCGGCGGAGCAGAGTTTGGGGGCAACGCCGATTGGGTGGCGTGTAGGCAAGGGGAGGAGGAGATGAGGCGCGCATCGTGTGTTCCCGAACCAGGCGGAGCTTGGGGTTGTGGTGACGCGATCGATTGAGCTCTCCAGAGGGGCTATTTATAGCCTCGACGGGAGGGGGCTCGCCGGTGCGCTCCCCCGATATTTTCCCAAGAAGATTGGGAATGGCGCCGTCTCCACTGGATCCCGGCTAGGTCCAGCTCTCGTCCTCGTGCTCCTCATGCCGCTGTATCCCCCGGTCTTCGTCTAGTCGCATCATCACGTTGCCGGTGGTCGGCCGCCATGGCGGCAAGAAGAGCCGCGCGGCCAGGCGCGGCGGCCCGGTGCTAGGTGCGGCCGGTCGCCACCGGGCTTTGCGGTGTCCTCCTCGTGCTCATACACTCCTCCCACGCGGTGCTCTGTTCCCTCGTCTTCGTCCACAACATCGGTGTGGCGAGGTGTCACGCGGTGGTGGCCGGTTTTCCGTGCACGAGGCCGCGATCGGCGGCGTGCTCAAGGTGGGGGTGAGCTGGCTCGTTCGATGTGACGCCTCAGTGTGGAGTCCCGAGCCTTCCCTATGTGCTGGTCTACGCTGCTGTTCCTGCCTAGTACGGCCGGGGTCGTTTCTTGCTGCGACTGTGCCACGGTCGTCGCTCCCGAGCGGGAGGTAGAAGACGACGTGGGGAAGGGGGTGATCGGTGGGCCCTGGCTGGCGGTGAGAAGAGGGAGTGAGGCGCTGGGCTTGGCGGTTTGGTGGCTGGGCCGGTCTGCCTGGCCTCGATGTTGGGCCGGCCCGTTCGCCAAAAGAGAAGGAGAAGGGAAAGGTGAGCGCCGGCCGGGCGGGCCGAAGGGGGGAGAGGGAGTTTGAGCCCGAGAGCCCCTTCCTAATTCCTTTTTCTTTTCTGTTTTTCTCTTTCTTTCTTCTCTTCTCCTTTCTTTATTTCTTTCCATTACTATTTTATGTGTGTTACCTACATATGTATGTTATAAATATTTACACAAGTACATGCATAGTCTCATGACTTCTATTCATGAAAATATTTATTTTAATAGTACTTGTATAAATAGAAACATATAGGTGTACACACGTATCCCTGAGATTATCATTTCATGTGTAGTTTATATATTACAAATATTTATACGAGCACCTTTATATTCCTCGACTTTTATTGTCGAGGTCAATTATTTATTGTGCTCATAAAAATATTTAATATATACTTGGTACACACGGTTTTCGGTATTTATTTCCCGCAGAAAATTCGTAACTCATTACTCATGCAATATTAAACTTCCATAAATATAACCTAGGGCTTACCTTACATCCTTGCCATCATAAAGTTCAACAGGCAACAAACATATTTTTCCTAGTTTTCTATATGGTGAGGGTTTTGAAATGCAGGTTTTCGAAAAATGGGGTTTCGGTTCGGCGGAAAATAAATCAAGTTTTAGTTGTAATTATAAAAGTTCAAATTTTTAGTGATTTTTAAAATGATGCAAAAAAACACGGGTGTTACAAATCTACCCCACTTAGATGAATCTCGTCCCCGAGATTCCTAGTCTCTGAGTAAAGGTCCTAATTAAGGCCTAAAGGTAGAGAAAAGAGAGAGAGAGGGAGAAACTTTCCATTGCTTACAGTCTTTGTCGTTACCGAACCTCTACGATTATCGTGCTACTCCGTTTCAGGGGGCAACATGATATTGCGGGGATATGCCTTTTATTGTTGGTGATTACTGCTGCTTTTACCCCATCTTCTTGGTCTTGCCTCTATCTTCGTAGTCTTCAAGTCTTCTCTCGGCGGCTACCCCACTTAGAGGACTGATTCCTCTAGTGTCTTCGGTCTTTTCGCGGTCTTCTAGTGCCTGTCTTTCCTGCTTTTCCTTTCCCGGTCATCTGCGGTGTATCTCACTGTCTGCGTTCTTCGGAATACAGTCATCGAGTACTTGGAATTCAATTTCTCGTTTGGAACCCTAGGTTTTCTGTTGCCCTTTTATTTTCTCATCTTAGCCCATTTCCATTTTTCTCTATTTCTTCTTGTTCTCGCCCAATTCATTCTTTCTCTTTCTTATTTTGGTCCGTTGGTATTTTCTTTTCTTCTTTTGCATGTAGCACTACCCCACTTAGAAAGTTTTCTGCTTATTACTTGCCCTATGGCTTTTTTACGTCGAGGCACTCGTCAAATTTTCTTCATCGACACTCACATTTGAATGGTGGATCACGCACATGGATCTTTGATTATTTCAAGGGGGTACAATAGTAGAGCGAAAAGGTAATGTTACTCTACGGTTACACCTCCCTTGGGAGTGGTGGTTCTACAAAGATCGGTCCCGGTGGCTTCGCTTCGCGGTCCCAGACTTGGCTCGCCCGGGGCTTCTTCTCTCGGTGGTGCTTGACCGAGTGGCGGGGTGCTTCGGTTGTCGGTCTTCGCCGGGGATGGCGGCCTGGTGGAGTCCGTTCTTCTTCCGATGAAGGGGTTGGCGAATATCCCTTCACGTAGTTGTAGGTTCGGGCCATGCCGTGGTGTGTCTTCGCGCCTCGATTGGATGGGGTGTGGGTGTCCCTCGTTCTTGGACGTGTCGCTCTTGGATAGCCCTCAGGGTCTCGGCAAGTGTAGCCTCTTGGCGAGATGTCGTGGCGACTTTTTCTCGTGCATGAACGTGTTCTCGCGGCGCGATGTTGGATGTAGCATTCAGTTTGCTCGCCGATCGATCGGGGTCTCTTAGGACGGCGTCTTTGTCGCTCATACCGCTTTCGTCGAGGGTGAGTAGGTAGGACATCAGTGTCGGATGATGGGCCTGTCTCCCGGATCTTGTAGGTCTTCTGTGCGAGTAGTCCAGGTAGGGCGGTTCTTCTCTTCGGGTGGGACGCACTTCATGAGGGTGCGAGCCATGGGTTCCTTATAGAGGTGACGAAGGTGGAGTAGTGCCTTGCGAGTGACGGCTTGATAGGTGTCGGGGAAGCGAAAACCGACAGCGGTCATGCTCCATTCTTCCGTGATGGTGGGGTAGTCTTGACTCTCGGCGATGTAGACGGTGACTTAGCGGCGATGGGTGCTACGCTCTTCATACTCGTAGCCCTTATACACAGGGCGGTCTTGAATGCCAAGGTTCAACATGGTGGCATAGAGAAGCTGGGGAAACCCGGGGGTGTCCATGCACTGGCTGCTAACCCATGTGCCGGCCATTTTGGCTGTGGTTAGTGGTGGCTCTTGGTGAGTGGATGGCGTGGAGGGTGATGGCAAGAGGGTGAAAGATGGAGGCTAGCAAAGTGGAATGTTTGGAGTAGGATGGTGGTGAGAGCGATGGTGGTGCTCTTTTTATAGTGGGTCGAAGGTGATGGCTTCTAGGAGAAGCTTGGTTGACCGGCATTATGGTTGTGGTGTCGTGGTGTAGGGTGGAAGGATTGGGAGTTAGTCCCCTGTATACATTGACCTGGTGACAGTGGCATGGTCGTGGCGACTGTGTGGTCTTGGCCGGTGGATTCCCTATAGTGGAGACTGAGTGTCTTCTCTACTGTTGGCATATTGCTTTCCGATATTTTTGTATGCTTCTGGGCATTGGTTCGCTTTCGGGCATAAATATCTTTTATGGGCTTGATGACTGTCTTCATTCACTGATTATCTTCTCGTCCCTCTTCTCGCTTGTAGTACCAATCTTCGGCCGGCTTGTATTCATCGGGCAATCGGTTGCCACTTGAAATGTTTCGCGGTCGCCTCGATCTGCTTCGACGGTAGTGGTTCGGGGTCAAGGTAACAACAGCATCTGCAGCTTTCGGCATTGAGGTGATAGCATGTGTTGACGGTCATTAACGACATATTTTTAACGTCAACATTCTACCAATTAGGGGTTGAAACTATACCTTGCTACACACATATACATTTATTATTGACATAATTCCACTTGTAGTGCCAAATAATGTTTTGCAGGATTTATATAAAAACCAAGTGGAAAATGCACCAAAAGGCGCCTCCCTGGAAAGCGCATTCCCGAGAACATCAAGCCCAAGGGAGAAAAGTCCATAAAATATCAATATCCAAGCACAAGCCCAAGAGGCCGAGGCCCGAGTCCAACATGAAATCATACCGGGCCGCAGGATATGGGTTTAGTATTTTGAGCATAACTTTTTCATACGGACTCCATTTTCAGAGCACGACCCACCGAAACGGTTAACGACGAGACGGACGCACACACACAAAATTTCAGCCCAAACGGACGAGATTTTGGTGCGGCCGCACCTGGGGGTGCGCCCCGCACCCTCCCGGAGGCCAAATCGGCCCATCTTTGTCCTGGCGGCCCATCTCGACCTGAAAAGTCTGGAGGCGGTGTGCGCTTGCCCAAAAGACGGTGCGGGATTAGTGCCAAATGGCTTAGCCAAGAGAGGATCCCATGGTGAAGGTCCTATAAATAGATGGGCACTCCCTCCCTTGTAACACACACCACACAATGTAGCCTCTCTCTTCTTCTTCTTCTTCTTCCTCTCCCTTTCTTCTTTTTTCTTCTTCTTATTTCTTCTTCTTCTTCTTTCTTTCTTCTTCTTCTTCTTAGTTTGTACTTAGGAGGAGTTTGGCAAGGATTAATAAAGGAGAGCAAGAAATTTTGGAGCTATTCGGTATGATCAATTTATAGTTCTTCATCTTGTTCTTGTTCTCTACTTATCAATATAGTCATGTTCTTGAATTAGAGCAAAGTTCTTTTGATATAATCTTGATTGATGAACTAGTATATAGTTTCTATATCATGATTTTGTCATTTAGAACATCGTGCTTAATTTATCATACATACATGTTTAGATCAAAGAGCTAGATTGCAATGATGAGTTCTTCTGAGAGTTAGACTTGGTTGATGTTGGGTTGCGGGATTGATAGTCGTCCTTCGGGGTGGCGCTCTGGTAGAAGGACCCCGGGGACGGGTAAGCCTTGTATACACGCCAGAGTGATAATCACTAGTGTAGACGTGGTGTCTAGACTAAGGGTTGCCTATCTTTTGTGGCACATCCCACGGTTGAGGGGGTAGGCGGCTGGGTTGTGACAGCCTTGTCCGTCCCTTGTAATCCCCCACGTTCGGGTGTGGCTTAGTCAAGAATTGCCGGACACCGGCCCTTTGGGCGTGGGCCGGTGCCGAAGTAATTCGGCAGAGACCTTGGCTTTCTTGAATTAGAATCTCTCACAATAAAACATGTGTGTATCTGCTATCTTGACATGACTATCTACGATATGCCCGCTCCATGTTAGATTTATTCTTTTATTCATTATTTTACCTTTATCCTTGAGATTGGCTTAAGTGTGTGTGTGTCAAGTTATCCTATTACCTATCCTACTTTACCCCTATTATGAGCATTGGTCTATTATACATTCGTGTCATCTTGACCATGTCCGAATTAGAGACTTTTACACCATGCCTTTCTTTGGGAAAATATAAATAACGATACCCTGAATACTTCCGGGTGAAATGCTACAATGATAGATCCGTGCGCTTGCGGATGAATATCTTCTTAGGCAAGATCTATCACCGTTGATGTACCTAGTGTTATCACCGACACGGTGGTTTCACTTAGGAATGTCAACGGCGCATTTCTGGCGCCGTTATTGGAGATGGGTTCTAAACCTATTTCTAGTGATTGCGCTTAAGAAATGCAACAGCAAGTCGGCAATGTTGCACGGTCGTCGGTCTCAATATCACTGAGGCGACGGCGTGTGACGGCCGTAGGGAAGAACACTGGTATGGTTCAATCCGGCCGTCGTGGAGTCCACCGGGTGTCGTCACGTTCTCGCAGGTTAGTTCCTATTCTATCCGGTCTAGGAAGAGAGTGGGAGGGAAAAGCATAAGGTACGATAAGGTTCTACCTAACTAAGGATCGAGAGGAAAGTAAGCATTTTTGGTAGGGATAGACTTTGGGGTATCCTAGTAACACCGGTGTCGAGAAACAACACAAACTTACCCGGTGTGAATCGTATGAAAAGTTAGTCACGCGAACTAAGTTTTTGCTGGAAACTTATCTTATTACTCGTGACTTGAGGAAACTTTCAAGACGTTCACGAGATCCTCGCCGGAGTCTTCCTTCCATTAATCACTTTGATTAGTAATTATGGAGAAATTTCCTTTAGGATTGAGAGGAATTTAGACATTATACTAAACAAACAAGCGACAATAGTTCTCATCACAGAGACGTTTCATTGATGGTACATGGTCGCACCACACATAGCGACTTCCATGATGATTATTGCGCGTCTTTGCTCCTACTAAAGGCCTTGAAGCCTAGGCATCTATGACTGCGAGCGAATGCTTAGCCACTAATGCTAAGACATTGCTTGCTCAACAAGCTTGCACATGGATACTACTACTCAAACTTTTGGTGTAGCTTGGACTAAATGCCTTGTGGAGACTTACCCAAGGACTTGCACACCTTGTTAAGCCCATTTAGGTGTTCGGATGTTTAATGCATTCGCCTCACAAGAATCAGCGTATAGCATTTAAATCCTTCCCTGTTGGGGTTTTGGGTTGTGTAAGCTCATTATGTACTTGAGTACTCTGCTTTTGTTAAACCCTCGATTCTCACATCGAGAAGGGACAGAGTACCCTAAGCACTTTGGGGTCTCCTAGAAGAGTTGTGGAAACTCTCTACTAGTTAGGTACAGCATATCCATAGCAACGAGTTTAAAAGTACTCATCCTTATGTGGAGTTAAATTTTTTTGTTTACCCGAATTTCATCCTATGGACAAGCTCGGCTCTGATACCACTCTGTCACACCCCACTTTCAATGGGTCGTTAATCACACGTGTTTGTGCCAGGGATCACGCCACAAACACGTCTATTAGTAACGATTAATGGTAAACAAAATTAATAGTAAACCGAGCTATCGAGATATAGGATGGAAAGGGACTTACAAAGTGGCGACAAGGGGTCACCAAGTCGGGTTACAATATCGAGTCGGCCAACCGAGAAGCGGTGGATTAACTATGACATCGTCCCTTACTCCACAGTGCACTTGTGCACGGATGAAATACGGGCTTCAACGTTCTTCTCCTAAGCAAACATCTTACGAACTCCTACGATACGCCGATCTTCTACTTTGTCGCCGCTCTTACCTTCACATGTGCCGATATATCTGTAAAAATAGAGGGGTGAGTACAAACGTGCAAAGCAAGTCCCAACCGTGGGGTTGTGTTTATTAAGGGTTTGGGCCCTAGCAGAGTCTCTAAAATCGCTCTCGCTAGTTCCCTTGTTATCTCATGTCATCATTGGCTGTCATGACACCACGGGTTAGTTATCATCAAGGTGTATATCTAATCATAGATGTTCGGCCTAGCACTTGCCCATTCCAAGGACGTGGCTATTCGAATAGATTTAAATAACTCGCAGAGGTTGTACACTTTTCCCCACACGAGGGGCCATCTTCTCCCACGCACGGTTGGTCAAAGGTGGTCCCACGAGATTCCGTACCGCTTGGATGCCTCCTAGGTATATCGGTATAATCTTCACCACGACTTATCGGGGGTTGGAAGGACAACACGCCACCCAAGGATGACGCATCACCCTAGACAATATGGTGATACCAAATCACCCGCGGCTTTACTGGGTAATACCTAATTACCCAACCTATCTTGTCAACTCCACTCTCAATCTCAAATCAATATGTGCCTCTAGCACCGCGCCACCGCGCCCAAACACTTCCGTGGAAGACCACTCAAGATCCACGCCAACCCGGATCATGGGGCCACTCTCCCCATGTGCGCTCCCTAATCGATCGTTCGCCTGCTCCCGCCACTTTTGGGCTCCAATTATACCTCAACCCAACGGGTGTGGAATCAAGCCGCCCCATAAACGGCGTGTGGTCACATCGTAAATATTATACTAGGTAGAAGGTCTATGAACCGGTCCTTAGGGAGGCGAGCATCTCTCCGCGGGATTCATCCCCGATTGTGATTAGTCCACCTCCATGTAGACTATCACCACTCACCTTTTGTTGACATGGTTCACATTATTACTTAGGTTAACGACAAAGCCTAGCGAAGCCTCACGCACATAGCCCATGAGTACTCCCCCGCACGGCTTGTCCTAGTTATACTTATCTTACTCATCTTATTAAACATTATATTAATTAAGTCGGGTTAGGGGGGGTAAGGACTTGCCGGGAGGTTCTTACGAATCGGCACGGCGTCGAACGTCTCTAGCTTTGCTTTGAACGGAAGCTCCTAGTCGGGTCGTCGTCGGAAACTACCTCGGGTACTTCGATAACCTAGCTTGAACTAGAGCATATAAAACAAACATAGAACATTATGGTGGCAATGGGTTAGATGCATAGAGCTAGATTTTAGATGAATTATGGAAGTCGTTTCACGCGAAACGGAGTTAAATTGCATGAGATATGGATTTTATAATATTAATCCCTAATTAAATCATTAGGGTAATATTATAATATAATTTTATCATGTAATAAATTTGGAACTAATTACATGATAAAATTCTATAATTCAAATAATGAATTTACAAATTTTTTTCGGGAATTTTTTTCGACATTGGAAATAGTATTTTTACATCCCCGTGTACACTAGCCGGGTGTACATAGCATTTAATCCCGTGTACCCCGCTGTGTGTTGATGTGCCGCACAACCGACGTATGGGCCCCATGAGTGCCACGTGTGCCGACATGGCGTCGCGGTGGACCGTGGGTCCGGCCGACGCGGCAAGTGACGGCCGTTAACGCCCTGCCACGCTGGCCGGTCCTCCACTAGTTCGCCCTGACGCCGTAGCGGCGGTGGAACGGCGCCCGACGGTGGGGATCCCGGTCCGCCGACGTGATGCGGCGGCGGCGAAGTCACCGGAGTTGGCCGAATCGGGCATCCCTTGACGATAGCTTCGCCGTGAGAGCGTCGTAGGCGTCGGCTCGTCGTCCCGGCCACGTTTGGCGCAAGACTATGGCGGCGGTGGAGGCCTCCTTCCTCGAGGGCGACGAGTACCCCATGAGTCCAGCGGCGGTGGTGCTCGGGGATGGCTCCACACTACACCAAAACGAGAGAAGGGCGGGATCGAAGGAGAGGGAATGGGTGACCCTATGGACTCACCGATTTGGCCATGATGTAACGGAATCGACTCGGACGTCTTGACCTAGCCCGCGGCGGGAAGGGGAGTAGTTTGGGGCAACGCCGATTGGGTGGCGTGTAGGCAAGGGGAGGAGGAGATGAGGCGCGCATCGTGTGTTCCCGAACCAGGCGGAGCTTGGGGTTGTGGTGACGCGATCGATTGAGCTCTCCGGAGGGGCTATTTATAGCCTCGACGGGAGGAGGCTCGCCGGTGCGCTCCTCCCGATATTTTCCCGGCAAGATTGGGAATGGCGCCGTCTCCACTGGATCCTAGCTAGGTCCGGCTCTCGCCCCCTCGTGCTCCTCATGCCGCCGTATCCCCCGGTCTCGCCTAGTCGCATCATCACGATTGCCGGGTGGTCGGCCGCCATGGCGGCAAGAAGAGCGACCTCGCCGGGCCGCGGCGCGGCGACCGGTGCTAGGTGCGGCGGCCGCCACCGGGCTTGCGGTGTCCTCCTCGTGCTCATACACTCCTCCCACGCGGTGCTCGTTTCCTCGTCTTCGCCCACAAAGATCGGGTGTGGCGAGGTGTCACGCGGTGGTGGCCGGTTTTCAGGCACGAGGCCGCGATGGCGCGCCAGGCGGCATTCAAGGTGGGGGGTGAGCTGGCTCGTTCGATGTGACGCCCGGTGTGGGGAGTCCCGAGCCTTCCCTATGTGCCGGGTCTACGCCGGCTGTTCCCCGCCTAGTACGGCCGGGTTGTCGCGATCGTGCCCACGGCCGTCGCTCCCGAGCCGGGAGGTAGAAGACGACGGGGAAGGGGGGTGGTCGGTGGGCCCCGGTCGGCGGTGAGAAGAGGGAGTGAGGCGCCGGGCTTGGCGGTTTGGTGGTGGGCCTGGCCCCGCCGGGCCTCGTTGTTGGGTCGGCCCTTCACCGAAAAAGAGAAGGAGAAGGGAAAGGTGAGCGCTGGGCCGGGGCCAGAAGGAGGGGAGAGGGAGTTTGAGCCCGAGAGCCCCTTCCTGATTCCTTTTTCTTTTCCTGTTTTCTCTTTCTTTCTTCTCTTCTCCTTTCTTTATTTCTTTCCATTACTATTTTATGTGTGTTACCTACATATGTATGTTATAAATATTTACACAAGTACATGCATAGTCTCATGACTTCTATTCATGAAAATATTTATTTTAATAGTACTTGTATAAATAGAAACATATAGGTGTACACACGTATCCCTGAGAGATTATCATTTCATGTGTAGTTTATATATTACAAATATTTATACGAGCACCTTTATATTCCTCGACTTTTATTGTCGAGGTCAATTATTTATTGTGCTCATAAAAATATCTAATATATACTTGGTACACACGGTTTTCGGTATTTATTTCCCGAGAGAAAATTGTAACTCATTACTCATGCAATATTAAACTTCCATAAATAAAACCTAGGGCTTACCTTGCATCCTTGCCATCATAAAGTTCAACAGGCAACAAACATATTTTTCCTAGTTTTCTATACGGTGAGGGTTTTGAAATGCAGGTTTTGAAAAAACAGGGTTTCGGTTCGGGCGGAAAATAAATCAAGTTTTAGTTGTAATTATAAAAGTTTAAATTTTTAGTGATTTTTAAAATGATGCAAAAACACGGGTGTTACACTTGCCCCGTCCTCCAATATGCCGATGACACGCTCATCATCCTAAAGGCTAATCGGGATCAGTTAACTGTCCTTAAAAATATTCTCCTCCGTTTCTCTGAAGCCACTGGCCTCCACATAAATTTCGACAAAAGTACCTTCCTTCCTATTTGTATCGACACCCCCTGCGCTGCCAGCCTTGCTGAAGTTTTTCAGTGTCCTGTTTCCTCGTTCCCGCAGCCCTACCTTGGTCTCCCCTATCCACCTCGAAACTCAGAGTTTCGATTTTCAGCCATACATTGCTAGCTCTGATAAATATCTTGCCGGCTGGCGTGGTCACCTTCTCAATGAGATGGGACGGGCCACCTTGGTCTCTTCTGTTCTCTCCCCCGCAAGCCGTTACCCCATGACTTCCTTGCTTCTCTTTCAGACCACCATTGATAGTCTCGTCTCTCGGCAACGAGCTTTTCTTTGGGCTGGTGACAAAAAATGTCATGGTGGGCAGTGTAAAGTTGGCTGGCCAGAGGTCACACTCCCCAAACCTAAAGGTGGGCTTGGTATCCCGGATATGGAAAAGAAAAATAAAAGTTTGTTAAAAAGTTCTTGTACAAGTTTGACTGCGCCCCGTCCGCCCCATGGATCGATTGGTTACGTGATAAATATGGCTGGTGCGATGACTTTGACTTCGGTGATGACAGGCCTGACATCTCTCCCGTCTGGAAAGATATCTTGGGCGAGCTCCCCTCCTTTCGTGCTGATACTAAGGTTATTATTGGGTGCGGCTCCATGACTGCCTTCTGGCTCGATTTATGGTGTGGTTCTCAACCCCTTGCTGATGCGCGTTCCCGGCTCTTTTTACTCATGTTAAAAGACCCAACGTTTCTGTTGCTCGTGCCCTCTCGTCAAGTGATCTTTTTGCTTGACTTCCAGCCCCGGCTCTCTGGTGTTGCTACCCGCGAGCTTCTTGAGCTGCAGTCTCTTATAGCTTCGATTCCGCTCTCGCGTGACTCTCCTGACGTCAGGCTCTTGAGGAAGACTGGTCGCGCCCCAACCTCTAAGGACCACTACCTTCAATCTTTTGATGCTCTTGAAGATGACCCATTTGCTCCTGCGATTTGGAATAACTTCGCTCCCAGGAAATGTAAATTCTTTCTTTGGCTCTTACATAGACGCAGGCTTAGTTCCAATGCTCGTCTTCATCGCTGCAATATGCGGTCTGATGGTTGCTGTCCGTTCTGCGTTGATGAAGAAACCTGCAGTCATCTCTTCATCACCTGCCTCCGCAGCTCGTGCTTCTGGAATTATATTCATTGTGACCTCTCTCGCATGGATGGTGATGTTGAATCCCTCTGGACTCTCAATCCTCTGATGGAACAGAATCCACGTGTTCGTGGGACAATCCTCCTCTGCGTGCTTTGGAATATTTGGAAATGTCGGAACGCCAAGGTTTTCCGTGCTGAAGATGTGTCTAACGCTCAGATTGCTCTTCGCTGCTGTGAGGATCTCATTCTTTGGGCTAACCGCTGTTCTAAGGAGTATGATAAAGCTAAGCTTATTCAGTGGTCGAGACGCTTCTCTTCTTATAGATAGGCTAGTGATAGGCTGTTTTTGTTTCTCCTTGCTGATGTAAATCTTCCAGCTCTCCCCAGCTCGTACCTCTTGTTTCGAGCCTTGTACAGAATAACTATGTATTTGTGTCTCCTTTAATTAATAAAATGTTCAGGCATCCCCTGTGGTTGCCGTTGTTTTCCAAAAAAAAAAAAATAACATACGCGAATTAACTGAGTGGAATGCTTCGGTACCAGACGAAGTGGTAAACGGATAGCCACCGCACACGCTTACCCGACGAAGCTTCAACCTTTCAGTACAAAGACCAAACCATCATCTGTTGTCCGTCAGGCTTTAACAATGAGGCAAGCCATTTGGTTGCCTGCTATAGCCATAGGATAAAATATGTTATTTTTTTCATAGGATGAGAAAAAAATGTTATTTTTTATCCCACAGGGAGGCAAGCAAGTTGGTTGCCGGCTTTTAAACCGCCTCGATTAATGCCTGGATTAACCGAGGCAATCATTTTTATTAATTGAGGTGATTATAGCCAACCGCCTCACAAAATTGGTTTACCGAGATGATAAAAAGTAACCGCCTTCTAGAATCAATTAACTGAGGCGGTTCTTACAAGAGGTCCGCCTTAGAAAAATCAGGCCATTTTCAGAGGAAGATGTCTTAAAACGGCCCGTCTCGATTAATATGACCGAGGCCCAATACGCGAGGCAAGTATAAAACCATGACAGGGTTTTGATCCCTCAATTATCCCACACCGGCTCCCGCTCTTCTCCGTCCTAAGCGAGCGACACCCTCGCTCCCTTCGTCTCTCCCAAGCAAGCAACCAACGAGCCACACTTCCATCCCTCTCCGACAACCTCCTCCCGGCCCTCTCTCCCTCTTTCTCTCTTTGTCTATCTCCCTTGAGGAGGTGGGGCTCCTCCGGTGTTGGGCGGCATTCCTCGGGCGGGATGGGAGAAGCGACCACTGGTGTGGCTAGTGTGGATCTGGTGGCGACAAGGTCTTATATGGCGCCGGGGTGGCCATATTCGGTTAGCGATGAAGACGGCCACGCTCTTCTCCAACGACAATTCCAATCACTATGACAGTTCTCTCGTCCTCTACCAGCAGCGGCGTGGTGATTGGGGGTGGGCGGCAATGCTCCTCCCTCTTCTCCGTTACCTCAAATCCTGCAGTGGGCGGTTGGTTGTCCCATTTGTCGACAAGCACAAAGATCCCGGTGGTCGAGGCTAGATCCGACGGTGGGCAACCAAGTCTAGTGGTCGGCGTGTAGATCCCGGTGGTTCGGCGAGGATGCGTCACCGGTGAGCATCTACGGCGACGATGACACGTGGATGGGCTCGTTAGCTATTCCATGTTTTTTTTTTTGTTGTTTATTTGCATAACCTAGGCAGGGCAGCCAACCGCCTCGAAAAAATACCCCACTTACCATGGCCTTTCATCCTAAGTCGATAGCGGCTCAAAAGTTCTATGTCGACGTGGACAACGAGATTATCTAGATTCGACAATTACTTTCGGTCTGCCTAAAAATGTTCAATGGTGTTGTCGATGATGAGGAACTCTTGGCCGTTGTCGTCGAAGAGGATCACTGTCACGTCGTCGAGTTTGATGTTCGGGCACTCCATGAGTAGCAACACGGTTGCCGGGAATGCCCGGGTCTTCGCGCGGACGAGTCGGGGAGGTGGAAGCCCACTCGCGACGCCTATTGACGCAGAACCAACGACTAATTAAATACCGTCAACACAACACCAAAACAACCTAGAAATTGGATTTTTAACTAACGTATTCCAAAGTTTTGGTGTTTATTTGACTTGCAGGTACAAACTCATGGATGATCACTTTGGGCCAAAAAGACAAAGAAAAAGAAATAAAATCAATAAATAGAAAAAGGCCAAAAGGAGCAAATGGCAAGCCCAAACAAGAATCGCAAAGAAAAAACGTCAAAACCGTGTCGGGCGCAGTCCACCCTACAACTTTTCAGGACAAAAAGACGACACCCCACCGGCCTCGGGCGGCCGGCCTGTGCATGGGTGCGCGCAAGCACCCTGCAGTGCGGCCGCACCCTAGGTGAGGCGGTTCGCGCCCATCTTTGGCGAGGCGGTTTGTTACCTTCCAAAACCGGTGAAACCGACGTGCGCTAGTCGGTTTGCGCAAAGAAGGAAGGTGTCCAATGACGGTTTTAGCTCTTTCCATGTGGGGAGAAGTATTTTCCAAAGAGCCCCCTCTCCTCTACGTATAAAAGGAGGCCCTCTCCTTCTCATTCAACATAGATCAATTCCATACAACACAAGGAGGAGCCACAATGTAATAGAGAGGGGAGAGTTCTATTCTTCTTCTTCTTCCCCCTCTTATTTCTAATGGAGAGTGAGAGAGGAAAGGCTAGAGAGAAGCTTGGTTCTCTCTACCTGGAGTCTGCCGGATCGCCCTTCGGTGTTCCGCAGATCCTAGGAGGACGGAGTGCCGGACTTGTCGGCACCCGCTACGCTTATACCTCTACAACCTTCTAATCATTTGAGTAAGAATGGTTGTGTCCCTCTTTCGGTTTATTACTCTTAAGCATATTATCTAGCTGTTTGAACTTGCGGGATTGATAGTCGTTCCTTCGGGGCGGTGCTCTGGTAGAAGGACCCCGGGGACGGGTAAGCCTTGTCGACATGCCAGAGTAATAATCACTAGTGTAGACGTGGTGTCTAGACTAAGGGTTTTCTATCTTTTGTGGCGCATTCCACGGTTGAGGGGGTAGGCGGCTGGGTTGTGACAACCCCGTCCGTCCCTTGTAATCCCCCACGTTCGGGTGTGGCGTTGAGTGCTAAATGCCTGTCTCCATCCCAGTTTGGGCGATTCTTTGGTGCCCGAAGTATGGACATAACGGCCCAAGTGATCCCTCGTTAGAGAGTTTGAGCCCATAAAGATACCTTACTATCCATAGTTATCCTAGGGTAGCCCCGCTCAAAGATTAGAGCGCAACCGTTCCCTGTGGAAAATACGATACCACGAATACTTCGGGTGAAAGCTACAATGACAATTCCGTGCGCTTGTGGATTTATCGTGTGCGTTAAGAAACGTCAACAAGCTTTTCGGCGCCGTTCTCGGGAACGGTAGTCGTAATTCTCTCTCGAGCCTAGAGCACCCGTGTGTTGTATCCAAAAAAAACAAAAATAGTTATTTATTTTTTTTTTTTTTTCAAAATGAAGCCTACTCCAATTCAAAAACCTTCGCTTCAATGGGGAGTTCACAAGAGCCACAATCTATTTCAAAACCAAAACTTTTATCTGGCTATGAACTCACCCTAAATTAAAAAAAAAACTTTTGGTTCGGGCACTCCACCTCTGGTGACCATTTTGAAAATCTATGTTGCCACCTACAAGATTTCGAGGAATTATGATCGTGTGCCAAAGCATTCCTAGCATGATCCAAGAAATTCACATGTGGAATTTGTTTTCTCGCTCTCCCTCATAGGTAAAGCAAAACAATAGTACACTATTGTCGTAGGAAATTTGAATGGGGACCGAGAAGAACTCAAAGACAATTTTTGTCTAGCATTCTTCCCCATCAATGCCTACCAAGGACAATCCTCGATCTCAAGTAGGATGAGAAGGAATCCATAGGTGCAGCCTAGGCGGATTGATAATGTTTATACATGTTGGCCTAGACTTGTCATTACCCGATAATGTGCCTTTGCATATGTTTTTTGGGTCTTGACATAGATCTTTGCCCTATGCCTTGACATGACCGTTGGAGGGTTGTTTGTACATAAACCTACAACGGAACATAGGAAAACCCTTGAACACATCCTAGAGAAGCTTGCTTCTCCCGTTGTAGAACCTATTCCCTCCATATTAAGGGCATGTCAAGCATTGAGGAGCCCTCATCGGCCGAGCCATTCCTCGCACCGCCGTTGAACCGACCGTTGAGCCCTCTCCCGAACCACGAACACCGAAGGAAGGAATGTTTCGTCCCCGGAGTTCGCGATTGAATTCAAGGATGATGGCGGAACCTCGTAAACCGAGGTGCACTTAGACTTCCATATCTCACTCATCCTTGACTTCAATCGCCTCATAGGTTACCCTCTAAAAAAAAATTACGAAAGACCTATAGAGGGGAGCCATGATGAGAAGTTGGGAAAGAATGTTTCCGCCTCTTACACCTAGACATCCCAAAGGCGAAGCATCTTCCCAACCAAAACCCGTTCGAGGAGGTGAAGTTTATAACTCTATTCGTTTCACCCAAGTTGTTTCCACATCTTAGGAAATGAAACACCCGGCCGCCCTCACACGAAACACAAGTCATGTCCCCTCGGCCGATAAAACGTTGTTTTTTGACAATGGTCAAAATTCAACGTATGTCCTTCATGATACATCTTTTGAGGATAAAACCTCATGTGCCATGGACATGCACGAAGCGACAACTCTTGAGACCAAGCGTAAATCTATTTTTGAGCATAACAAGTTGTCAATTGAGACTTCCGCATGCTCACCTTTGGGTTTTTCTTGAGTTTGTCTTACTTCTAGCCAAGTGCTTTCGACGAAAATTACAACCACCTCTTGGTTCTCTTTGTAAACCTTTTTTTAAGAGAATGGTTGCAAACCTCGTAGTAGCATGATGACGCTAACCTTGCGCCTTGAGCGTAATGCTAAATTCTTATTGGTGAAACGGGAACTTCACCATCATCACCTGCAGGATGTTTTTCCCACGGTCAAGCTTTACGACCATAAAGAAAGCACCGCCAGAGATACCCGGACTATCATAAAAAAAGGCGCAAAAAAGTCTTTCTCTCTTCTTATTAATAAAAGAAAGAACATGTTATCAAGTTAGTATGCACCTTCGTGTATTCTTGTCGCTAACCATTTCGGTGGAGATCGATTGAGAAGAACAAAGAGGCATGCGGCGCTTGAGAACATGAGGGCTACATCAAAAAAAAAAAAAACTATGATGCCCATGGATGATGGAAGATACTCAAGAGGAGACCAGGACTCGCACACTTGACTTTTTCACAAAAGTCTAAGTGTGGGGAAGATGGTGACAATCCTAAGTTCCATCCATCAAGGGACCATAAAAAAATAAGGGTGAATAAAATATGATGTCAGCCCCGCCTTGCTAAAAAAAAAAAGAGAACGAGAAGAAGAGAGAAAGAGGAAAAAAAGAGAAAAAAATAAGAGAGAGGAGCAAGGTTGGCCCCGCATGGTTAAGATACATATCAAAGTCTTCGCTCGACTCCACCCATCATTGCTTCAACAAGCAAGAAGGGTTTGTCTCTCATCCTTTGTGCTACCATCAAGACCCATGGCCCATGCGCACGTGTGTGTGTGGCCTAGCCTTGAGGTGCTTGCTGGGCAGGGCCATCACGCAAACCGCTTGGCGACAACTTCAATGCTTCATCCATAAATGACGACGGTATTTATACTCAGGTATGCAAAGGTAACATTCACCACCTCTTCACTCATTTTTTTGTCTCCATGATGATAAAACTTTATGCTTCCCATACCATGACACATGCTTTGAGTTTGGGTGTACCTACATAGGCCCATGTAATACATTCATAGGTCTTTTTAAATTGAGCGTGGTGCTTAGGTTAAAAAGATCTCCTTTAATCGAACTTTGACTTGGTGTCGAGCTAGGTTAATGAACTTAGAGGTTTCTTTGTCATGATCTTTGGGTGTATCTTATGTTGGAGATGATCAAGGCTATGTTTTTCATTGCTTCTTTATGTTAGCCTTGTTGGAGTAATGATGAGGTGAACAAATAAAAATAAAACAAAATAAATAAAATAAAATAAAATAAAATAAAATAAAATAAAGTTCTTATAATAAAGGCTCCACGGTATTCTTGCCGATAGAGCCATGTTGTTGTTTTTGTTTTGTTTTCTTCGTTTAAAATAAAACAGTACAAGAATAAGTGTGGGGAGATCTCTCAAGCATACAAGCACACCTACCCGAGATCTCCCCAAAGACAAATGCACGAACACCGAGCAATTCACGATAGAGAAGGACAAGACGAACAACTACCATTAACTCCTTCCTCTTCAAACGGTGGTTTGTGTTACTCCCTCTCTCACATCCTCCATAAAGTTTTGAGGTTTAAAATTGAAACAAATCAAAAAGACAAAACTTCTTGAAAACTCCATCTCTAGTCTACCAATTGAGAAATGACATGCATACTCTTTATTCCTCGCCAAAAAAACCATACTTTGATGAGCAACTACCTATTAGGGACCCCATGTTCATCTAAACAATTGAACTTTGAGATATGGTAGAATGACTTGACACTTGCTCTCTTATGCAATGAGACTTGGTTTTATTTCAAAAAAAAAAAATCAAATAAAGCCTGTGCCCGGGTCCGACTTAGACAAACCCTACCAAAGCCCTGAATAATGACATGAATATCCACTATAGCTACTTCCCGTCAGTATTGAGTTTTGTCGCTCCGTTGATCAAGCGTTGAGAGAGGCTCATACCCCCAAGATCGGAAAACACGTACACCCACATATACACGCCCGATTCTCACAATGAGAATTGCGCACAACATGCACCCCTACCATCCACCAAATAAATACTCCATTCATTATACCATGATCTCCCGGTTATCAAGAAAAATGCAGAGAAGGATACAGGCCGCAGAAAAAAAAAGAGAAAAAAAAAAGAATAAGAGATGAAAAATGGACACGTGTACGAGGGCGAGTAGAGCCCACATCTCCAAAAAAAAAAAAAGAAGAAAAAAAAAAAAAAGAAAAGAGAAAAGAAAGACAAAAGGAAAAGTAGCCTGTATCTCTCCAAAAGCATATATAAAAAAAGGGGAGAAATCATGAGTCAAGGAGTAAACCACAAAAATACCAAAAATATTTTCCATACACTTTTGCACATTTCGATCTAGGAGTATGGCTCCCCTTTCCAACGATCGAGCTTGACCCGACACAAAACATACAGAGGTGCGTATGCATCACTCCACTCAAAGATCCACAAAACCCCGCAAAAAAAGATAGGATGAGTGAGAGCGAAGAGTGCTTTGGTAAGGAAACACAAAATGAGTGACTATGTGAGAATCAACTATGGAGCATTGCTATTTTATCTTAAAAAAAATCATCAACCAAGTCTTTGCACATGAGTAGTAGCAAGGAGATACAATTTCATGACCGTTCCATTGTTCAATCGCCCAAGAAAACATGGTAGCCACTCTTAAATGCTCACAAAGCAAAAGGTGAGGCCCGGAATAACTTGTATGCAGGTCTACATCTTGGAGATTGAACCACTTTAGTCCCTATGCCTTCACTCGAGGACGAGAAAGGACTAAGTGTGGGGGAGTTTGTTGACGGTAACCAACGACTAATTAAATACCGTCAACACAACACCAAAACAACCTAGAAATAGGATTTTTAACTAACGTATGCCAAAGTTTTGGTGTTTATTTGGACTTGCGTGTACAAACTCATGGATGATCACTTTGGACCAAAAAGACAAAGAAAAAGAAATAAAATCAATAAATAGAAAAAGGCCCAAAGGAGCAAATGGCAAGCCCAAACAAGAATCGCAAAGAAAACGTCAAAAACTGGCCGGGCGCAGCCCACCCTACAACTTTTCAGGACAAAAAAGACGACACCCCACCAAGCTCGGGCCAGGCCGCCTGCATGTGGTGCGCGCGCACCCTCCTCAGTGCGGCCGCACCTCGGGTGAGGCGCGGTTCGCGCCCATCTTTGGCGAGGCGGTTTGTTACCTTCCAAAACCGGTGAAACCGACGCGGCGCTAGTCGGTTTTGCGCAAAGAAGGAAGGTGTCCAATGACGGTTTTGGCTCTTTCCATGTGGGGAGAAGTATTTTCCAAAGAGCCCCCTCTCCTCTACCTATAAAAGGAGGCCCTCTCCTTCTCATTCAACATAGATCAATTCCATACAACACAAGGAGGAGCCACAATGTAATAGAGAGGGGAGAGTTCTATTCTTCTTCTTCTTCCCCCTCTTATTTCTAATGGAGAGTGAGAGAGGAAAGGCTAGAGAGAAGCTTGGTTCTATCTACCCGAGTTCGGATCGGACGCCCTTCTGTTCCGCGGTTCGGGAGGACGGAGTGCCGGACTTGTCGGCACCCACTACGCTATACCTCTACAACCTTCTAATCATTTGAGTAAGAATGGTTGTGTCCCTCTTTCGGTTTGTTACTCTTAAGCATATTATCTAGCTGTTTGAACTTGCGGGATTGATAGTCGTTCCTTCGGGGCGGTGCTCTGGTAGAAGGACCCTGGGGACGGGTAAGCCTTGTCGACACGCCCGGAGTAAGAATCACTAGTGTAGACGTGGTGTCTAGACTAAGGGTTTTCTATCTTTTTGTGGCGCATTCCACGGTTGAGGGGGGTAGGCGGTTTGGGTTGTGACACTCGTCCGTCCCCTTGTAATCCCCCATGTTCGGTGTGGCGCAGTGCTAAATGCCGGTCTCCATCCCAGTTTGGGCGATTGCCGGTGCCCAAAGTAAGGACATAACAGCCAAGTGATCCCTGTTAGAGAGTTTGAGCCCATAAAGATACCTTACTATCCATAGTTATCCTAGGGTAGCCCTGCTCAAAGATTAGAGCGCAACCATTCCCTGTGGAAAATACGATACCCTCAATACTTCCGGGTGAAAGCTACAATGACAATTCCGTGCGCTTGCGGATTTATCTGTGTGCGTTAAGAAACGTCAACAACGCCATGCAAGGGGACACCACCTTCAAGGACAAGGCTCGGAGGAGCTCCTCTGCCGCAAGGATGTAGTAGCGGTAGAAGTACCTCACAATGCTGTTGTAGAGGCTTGTTCGTGAAAATCTCTTCTCATTATGCTATGCTTGATTGATAGTTGTAGAGCTTATGACAAAAATTGACATATCCTTTCTATGAGAGCTTGATTGATACTTCTTTTATACACGGTACAACCTGGTCCCGTGTCGCCCCCATCCCGGCCAACAAAGGCGGCGAGGCCACACTACTACAGGATTGATTTTACATCGTGTTCGGATTTTATTTTCCGTGGCGGGCATTTGAAAAACCGCCACGGTTAATGTCCTTATTTATCGTGGCGGTTATTTTTTATTAACCGTGGCGGTTATAATAACCGCCACGATAAATCAATTAACCGTAAGCGGTTTTTTTTAAAAAAACCGCCACGGTAAATGAGGCCCGGCCAAGAGCCGACCAGGCCCATATGCAATCGATGAGCCCGGTCCAATTGGCCGAGTATATATACTCGAGCTAGGGTTTCATTCACTCTATCCACCACTCACCCAATCCGCACGTCTCTTCTCTCCCCCATATCTTCTCGGGAGAGCGGTCTCCTCCCACCGACGGGTGGCGAGATGCGCGGCGGCCCTCCTCACCACGATGCCCTCCTCCACCGGCCCTCCTCCACGCGTGCACGGCGGTGAACCTCCTCCACCGGGCGGGCGCCGGGGGCTAGCGGCGGCCGGACCTCCACGACGGGCGCGGGCGGCGACGGACCTCCACCGGCGGCGCGTGGGGCGGGATGCGCCCGGCCAACCATCCAGCGGCGTGCGGCGGCGGATTCTGCTCCACGGCCGGCGACCCTCCATCGCGCCACCACGGCAAGCGGCGGCGGATACGCTCGCCGGCGGCCGCCCGAGGCCGTCACCGGCACCACCACGGCGGCGCGGGCGGCGGATCTCTCCACCGGCGCAACGACCAAGCGGCGACGCGTAGCTTTGCGGGCGGGCGTGGCTCCCCCAACGGATCCCGGCGGCGTGGGACGCCGGTGGACGCCGGCGGAGGTGCGGGACCCATTTGCGAGCCCCATTCGGGCCCATTTGGGCCTGGATTCGGGCTTTCCATTTTTTGTTTTTTTGTTTTATTTTTGGTGGCGGGTTTTTAGGGTATCGGATAACCGCCACGGAAAATCAATCATTAACCGTGACCTTCCATCTGTGGCGATTATAAAAACCGCCACGGAAAATCGAAAATAACCGCCATGTAAAATCGAATATGTAGTAGTGCCACCAGGGCCGCACAGCACCACCTCTCTCCATCTCGTGCCCCCTTGCCCTGCCAACGGAGGCCACGCAGCTATACATGACCATCATGCCGTGCCGGCACGCGCCCGGCGTCTTTCGATGCGGCCCGTCGGGCCGGCCGCGTGAGCACGGCGTGCCGCCGGGCGGCACGACACACCTTCGCCCGTCGCCGCGTCCGGGCTGCACAGGCATGAGCTTCCGCCGCCGCCGCCCGCACTAAAGTCGGAGAAGAGCGCCGTCGTCGCGTGTTGGTCGGAGAAGAACGCCGGCGCGAACGCGGCGAGCAGCCCAGCGCCCGCCGCCCGCACAGCCGTGTTGGTCGAGAAGAGCGTCGGGCCATGAACCTCGCGCCTCCGCCGCGCACTAGCCTGAGCAGCGCCTCCGCTGGCTGCCGGAGGGAGGGAGGAGGCAGAGCAAAGCCGAGGCGGAGCCGCGGCGCCGCCGCGCGAAGAAGTGCGGAGGCGGAGCCGCGTGCATCGTAGCCGCATCGTAGCCGAGGGTGGATCGGTGGGCAGGGTGGGGATCGGGATTGGATCATTAATGTTAGGGAGTTAGGGTTACACTTACGAGAAAGGGAGCATGCCTTATTGGGCTGTTAACAGGCTGCAATGTGTGATGCACCGGGCCGTCACCGTGCCACCGCCGACCCGTGCCGTGCCACTATCGTGCCGTGCCTCGGGCCAGGCCAAATCGCCGGGCCACGGGCCGTGTCAATAGGCCTCGTGCTGCATGGCCATATAGGAGCGCACGAGGATGTTGGCATATGGGGACGGGACTCTCTTTCCCTTCCTCCAACCTTCACTCCTCTTCCTACGGTAGTTATTTCTAAAGTTTTTATCAGTGCTGACATAGGTATGGTCTGTAAATAAAACAAACAAAATTGCAAGCTAGTACAAATCAAGAGAAGAAATTGCAACTTAATTAAAAACTGAATGATATGTCCACACGTATGTAGCACAAAGTAAATATTAGTTTCAATATTTAACTAGCTATCAAAATTGTCATGTGCACATATGTTCAGGTGTTATACAGTAGAGACCACGGATCATTCCAACTCATGACACAAAACTATTGGCAAGTGAGTTTATAGAGGTCATGAGAGTTCTGCTGTTTTTTTCTGAACCTATAATCAAAGAAGAAGAGGGGACTAGGTGTAGTTAAAACCAGCAATACATGACTTTCGAAGATGAATCAGGTGTACACATTCATTCTCATGCATTATTTATGGCTTCCTCAGTTCAGTTGATCCTTGCTATGAAAAAGAAGAGTAAGAGAACAAAAATCAGGCTCACTATAATCATGTCAAAATGCACAACAACAGTACTTTTTAAACGAAAGACCAGAGAGTGTTCATTTTGGCTGGTATAGCAAGGGTGTGTGTGTGTGTGGGGGGGAGACATTATATAGACTTAGGAGGTAAGAATCACAAAAGAAAGAAAAACGACCTTCACAGCAAACAGTGAGCACATCAAACCAAAGGTGATTATATGCCAACACAAGCAAGCTATACAGTACCAACAAGAGAATTAAAGAGCCTGGGAGGTGTTCTTGAGTATATTACAAGCAAAGAACAGTTTATATACAATTCCAACAACAAGAGAATTAAAGAAACCAAGAAAACAAACATAGTACTAGATACTAGTAATAATCTGACAATTCATGGAAAAGGCGCCCACTTATACAACTTACTACACTTATACAGCTTATTATCAAAATCCTCATCCTCACAAATAGTCCATGTTCCATCTCCAAGCAGTGAATGCAGAAAATAATGCATCCTGCTTTCGTGGACTCCTTCTTCAATGAAGCACAAGTTGAAGCTTACGGTTACACTTTGAAGATCTGTGGCACTTGCGAGCACAAACTGCAAGAAGCGGCTTTTCGCATCCAGTTCCTGTCATTCCTCTAAAATCTGCATTGCGGAGCTTAGCTAAATAGATATCGCTTCCATTCCAGTGGTCTGGATGATTGCAGGAGAAAGCTTCCTCAACTATTAAGTGATATTCATCATCATCTATGCAATATGCCAGCTGCTGCAGTATGGAGATCGATATGCACGGTTCAGTGCGAGGGAAACACTGGATAAAACTAATATACAAGACCAAAGGTCTCTTTAATTTGGAGTAATGTTTGCTGCTCACCTCCATAAGGCTGAAATTTTCTGAATTGTCTAGCATTAGACTGAGATATTCGAGATTTTTAAATCTTGTGAGGAGACCTGCAACACCATCTCCAAAGGAATGGTACCCACAAATAACACCAATGCTAACTGACAAAGATGTGATGTTAGGAAGCTGTGGTATGTTATCTTTGATCAAGTCAATGTGCCGCCATTCTTCCTGCCATCAATCAAATCAAGGGTTAGAGAAAAGAACAGATCCAAAGCCAACAAATTGAAAGAGTGTGAAACAAACATCGTGTAATGTCAATCTCACAAGAAACAAGATATACCTGTGTACCTGTTGGTTGAAAGGGCATTCTTTACCAAGATGGTTAAACTCGGCGCTGAACTTGATCAACTTCCGTACCTCTGCCAAAAATTAATCTCTCAGTATGTTTGTCTGTTGGATACTTCTTTTATACACGGTAGAGACCACTGAACATTCCAAATCATGACACAAAAACAATTGGCGTGTAGACTTATAGAAGTCATGACAAATTCCGCAATTTTTCTAAACCCATAATCCAAGAAGAGGGTTAAGGTCTAGTTTCCCAAGAGATGAATCAGGTGCACACATTCATTCTCATACATTGTTTATGTGGCTTCCTCAGTTGTTCCTTTTTACGAAATAGAAATGTTATAAGAGATCAAATGTTCAGGCTCACTACAATCATGTCAAAATGCACAACGACAGTTATTTTTAAACGAAAGACCAGAGAGTGTTCATTTCTGCTGATATAGCAGGGGAGAAAGATTATAAAGCCTTAGGACTTAGGAGGTAATAATCACAAAAGAAAGATAGAAAAACGACCTTCACAGACAGTGAGTACATCAACCAAAGTGATTATATGCCAACACAAGCTAGATGAAGCTGTATGATTTGGGACTAATTAGGCATATATACACCAACAATTTCAATATTTTTTTCAGTGGCGTCTTCCCCAGTTCTCGGTGGCGTCTCTGCTCCCCATCTCAGCAGTGGCCGCGGGCGGCACATTGAGGACGAACGACGAGCACCTGCCACCAAGCGCGAGGTCCGCCGGCCACTGTGCTCGATTTGGCCGCGGGACGAACGACGAGCACCTCACCTCGCTCCGCCGCCTGGCGCTTCAGGCGGTCCCCGTGCACCCGCACGTCCCTGCCTCCTCGTCCGTCGCCCACTGGCTCCTCCAGCTCGAGCACGCCTACTCCTGGGACCACGAGACCAGGGCGCTGCAGCGGCTTCGATCCGCCACCCAATTTTGTGGCTCTCTCAATGGCCGCCGCAGAATTCGACAAGTTCGGGGACGGCGCCAGCTTCGTCGAGAAATTTCGCAAGATCTTCGGTCCTCCGCATCTTCTTCCTCCTCGCCATGGTGTCCTTCTCTGCCGCCATGGAGCCCGCCAGCGCCGCCGCGGCCTTCTTTGTCGACTGCTGTACTGCGATACTCGAGGACGACGCTGGTACTGCGAGACTCGAGGACAACGTCGCGGGAACCATGGGTCGTTGTCGTGCTCCCGTGTCTCTTCTATTTTTGGAGGACGATGCTCGTGTTGGCTGATGATGTTTGAGAACGAAGCTGCTCGATCTGCTTCTTTTCGTGTGTTCCGTTCATCCTTTGAGCCCACAGTGGTGTGTGCCTGGATATGGCTGGGAGGACGACGAGGAATGACAGACAGAGGTTCCTGCGCTCTGAAGGTGTTTGACGAAATGTTTCTACGGTGGTAAACTTACCCTTATTCAACCATGGTGAGTCTATCTCAGAAATGCAAGCAACCAAACACCATCTTGTTGTAGCTCGGCTCATATTCACAGCAACCAAACACACACTTGTTAGCTCCTGGGGCCAGGCTCCAGCTACCCTGGCTACGTTTGCTGGCCGGGCTCCATGGGAGCAACGAACCAAACACGCCCCAAATGTCCGGGCTCACTACAATATTCAGGCTCACTACAATCATGTCAAAATGCACTAGGACAGTTATTTTTAAACGAAAGACCAGAGAGTGCTCATTTCTGCTGATATAGCAGGGGAGAAAGATTATAAAGCCTTAGGACTTAGGAGGTAATAATCACAAAAGAAAGATAGAAAAACGACCCTCACAGACACTGAGTACATCAACCAAAGTGATTATATGCCAACACAAGCTAGATGAAGCTGTATGATTTGGGATTAATTAGGCATAAATACACCAACAATTTTCAATTTTTTATCTGTCAAAAAAAATACACTATGCTGACAAAAACAAAACCAGCACTAAAATTCTTGATATACTAGTTGCGGCGTGCACTTAGGATACAGAGGGTCCCTTTGGTTGGCTGCCATGGTATCCCAACCTTTGTCACACTCTGGCAAATATTTTCAAGATATGTGCACAATTAGTTTTTAGCCAAAACAAACATGACTGCAGCCGCTTCTTTCCTGAGACCCTTGTCCACTATAAGTCTATAATCCTCCTCGACTCATTTGATTCAGACCATCGTCTCAAAGCAGCATGAAAATTAGATATCAACACATGAATCCCAGGATTCTGTGAATCAACCCTCCAGCATGCGCACAACCACAACCCTCCTGTATCCATGTTTGCTCTGCAGGCAATCAACATAGCGACACAGATGGCATTGGAAGACTTATTTGGACTTGCTGTTAGACTACAATATAGATCCCAAGCCTCGTCAATACGACCTGTGCGTCCGAGCATGTCTATTAAACATGTGTAATGCTCTGGTTGTGGATCAATCCTGTACTTGCTCTTCATCAAATGTAGCATGAACTGAGCTTCATCCACCAAACCAGAATGTCCGCAGGCTGACAGAACCGCCAGAAATGTGAGAGCCTGTATATTGTGAGAGCTTGAGAGGTGCTCCTGATTATATTGCAAGCAGAGCACAGAGTTTATATACAATTTCAACAACAAGAGAATTAAAGAAACCAAGAAAACAGGCATAGTACTAGATACCATTAATAATCTGTCAATTCATGGAGAAGGTACCCACTTAAACAACTTACTACACTTATACCGCTTATACTCTTCCAAAGAAAACTTAAAAGGCTTATTATTAAAACCCTCATCCTCACAGGTAGTCCAAGTTCCATCTCCAATCAGCGAATGCAGAAAGCAAAGCATCCTGCTGTCTTGGACTTCTTCATCTTCAATGACGCACAAGTTAAAGCTTACGGTCACACTTTGAAGATCTTTGGCACTTGCAAGCACAAACTGCAAGAAGCGGATTTCACACTCAGTTCCTATCATTCCCCTAAAATCTGCTGCTCGGAGCTTAGCTAAATAGATATCATTTGCGTTCCAGTGGTCTGAATGATTGCAGGAGAAACCTTCAAGATCATCTTCTGAGTAATATTCATCCTGTAGCAGCATGGAAATCGATATGCACGGTTCAGTGCGAGAAAAACACAGGAAAAAACTAATATACAAGGCCAAAGGTTTCTTTAATTTGGAGTAATGTTTGCTACTCACATCCATAAGGCCGATATTTTGTGAATTGTCTAGCATTAGACTGAGATATTCGAGATTTTTAAATCTTGTGAGGAGACCCGAGACACCATCTCCAAAGGAATGGTACCCACAAGTAACACCAATGCTAACCAACAAAGATGTGACATTAGGAAGCTGTGGCATGTTATCTTTAATCAAATCAATGTGCCCCTCTTCTTCCTGCCATCAAATAAAGGGTCAGAGAAAAGATCAAATCCAAAGCCAACAAATTGAATGAGTGTGAAACAAACAGCGTGTAATGCCAATCTCGCAAGAAACAAGATATGTACACACCGGTGGAACATAAAGATCCACGAGGAGGCATCTGACTGATGAGCTACAAAAGCTTCAGGAGATAGATACTACTGCGATTTGGTTCTTCCTCATCTTCGGCGTCCTCCTCCATATAGGTGTTCAAGTCAATCTTCAAGTGCTGCACACACGGCAAACGGCCTTGGATGAAGGCTGTGTTACGGAAATAAGTGAGCTCCTTGAGCCCTGGGGCCGAGATCCTGAGCGACTCCATATGCTCGCACTCGTTGATCTCAAGATATAGGAGCTTCGGGGTCATCAGTTCCAGCAGCTCCATCTCATAGACATGCTTCATGGATAGCTCCAAGAGCTCGCCGGCTTCAAGCACCAGCTCATTGGTCCCAGCTTCATCGAATTAGACGTAGCTGATGCATAGCTTCTGCAAGCTTGGGCAGCAAACAGAGGACAAGAGGCGAGCAAGAAGGTGACAACTGCCCGTGGATAACTTCACACATTCGAGCGTCATGTCCTTGAGTGATGTGAACACAGCAGTGCGTGGGAGTCCGACTTCTGCGTCGCACCAGAATCCCAAACGCAAACACTCCAGCTTTGGGGAGCTGTGAAGATGTTCATCGAGATCCATTATAGGCTTCTCATGGCCATAGAATGGCCGCAGGCGAAGGTTGAAGTGGAAGGCCTTCACTTGGTGATGCATGGCGTACCGAATCCACACCTCCGCGTCTTTCACAGCTGCTGCTCTCGTGGCCGGCGTCCAGAGTTGCGTATCCCCATGGTACAACAGCGGGATCTTCAATTCATCGATGCAGGCCTCCGATGTCGCACCCGAACGCTGCTCCAGTACGTTGTTGACGATGGCGATGTACTGCCGGACGTCGCCAGCTGACTCGAAGTTCGGCCACCCGGAGAAGTCAATGACGGGACAACGCTTCCACAGGCCGCACCACCGCGCTTGGACAGCACGCTCGTGCGCACCAGCTCCTTCACATTGAGGCGCGCCATCCTGAGGATGAGCTCGCATAAGTCGTCGTCCAGGGCGCTGATACGATCAACGTCGCCGCTGCCGACGGAGCTGTCAGCGGTTGGGCTCGGCGGCGGAGGCGGCAGCGGCGGCGTTTGCTTCGCCTTCTTCTTCATGGAATCCATGGACGACGGACGGACGGACGGGCAACCAGGCAGGGAACCAATGGAATCACGCCGGTGGCTTGCGGCGGTGGGGGCGTGCAGCGGCAGTGGAACGACGATGATGCCGCGATGCGTGTGCTAATAGATACTACTCCACTATAGAGAGAGCGGAGGCAGCGTGGAGGTCAGGAGCAGATCCAAGCGCCGGCGCGGAGGTAGACATCGGATCAGCGGTGGCGTGGCGGCGGCAGCCGGCGGCGGAGAGTTCAGGATTGGGGGGAAACGAACGAGGTGGCTGTAGAGGAGTTTTTTTTTTTTTTTTTTTTTGAGAAGCCTCTTATCCGGGTACAGTTGTAGCATCTGCTCGCGTACAACTCACACCACTACACACGCATACCCCACACACACTACCCGTATACAAGCAGACCTACAAATACACTTTTTGACTAGAAGATCGCGCCCATCCTGAAATCACCGGAATCACCGACTCAGACGACGGTCGCCAGTATTCCCGTTGAACGAACCACGCCGAAGAGGCAAACGCCGGATGATCCGAAGCGAAGAATGGATGGGAACCTACTGTTCCCGGTGGAAATCGGGTTGAGCAAGGCTCGAACCCACGATCGGCCGCTTCCACCATCCGGAGACTAGCCAAAACGAGCTAGCGCCGCTCGTTCGGCTGTAGAGGAGTTACATGGAAACTGGGCTGGCTGGGCTGCCATTTGCTAATGGGCCCCCTTCCAATTCCGTTCCGCGGAGGCCTTCTGAGCGCCCCAGCGTATCCATCTACGATGAGTGCCACACGTTCACATCATGCCAAACCACAAATGAGAAATTGTTGGAGTTGCTCTAAGCTCCTTGTCGCTGAATTTTGCATGCCACACGGCACACTATTGGTGATTCCCATCTCAAGGTCAATCTTTTTGCTGTGGCAAGTTTGTCATTTATGCATTTGCTAGTTAGGTTTTTGGAATTTGATCTATCTGATGACTAGTGCAAATGTGCAATCCTTGTGCCAACACATTTATCTTCTGTCTCTATAGCATATGCTTCTCTGAAAAAAATGCAGTAGATTTTCTCAACAGGACAATACAACAGTTTTGTTTGAAAGATGGGCTCTTGACCCTAAGTTCTATTTTGCTAGATGTTCAAACATGCCTATGAGTAAGATTGTCTGAACTAGGTTTCGCTATGTGTTCCTCCAGGAGCGCATAGCGGAAAAAAATTCCCACAACGCTCAGGTATGTGGCCCGCTATAGCTCGGGATGGTCGTCTCATCCGCTATTTCGAGCGGAATAGCGGTCGTCCGCTACGATGCCAACATGGAAGAAGAGCAGCGTCACGAGGGGAAGGACAGAGGCTCGGGCGCCAGACCACTCGATGCCGCCGCCACCCGCATGTCATGCCGCCCTGCCGCTTGCCCATCATGCCGTCATAGTGCCTTCGAGGAGAGAGGGGAAGAGAAAGGGCTACAAGAGGAGGAACCGCCGCCACCCATCGACCCGGTCGCGCGTGTCGCCCATAGAGCCCATTATGGCTGCTCGATATGCCATCGTCCATGTCCGCTCGCAGGGGAGAAGCTGAGCAGGGGGAAAGCCAGCACCGTCGATGGCGGTGGAGTCCATCCACCCCGCACCCGCTCATACGCATTGGAGGCGGATGACGCAAGCATCTCCGGGTGCGAGTGACCTCCGGCCCCGACTCGCTGAGCCACCTTCAAGGCTTCGCCACGCATGAGCTCCACCGACGTGCCCAGGAGCATGGATGTCACCATGGTCGGTGACATAGACACCTCCCGCTAACCCGGTGGCGCCGAGTAGACAATGGTGAGCAGCAAAAGCGCAGAGCTCGCCCACCGGACCTGGGGCTCGCCGGATCCGGGGACAAGGAGCAGGGTGGAGGCCACCGGTGTGCCAGAGCAGCTCGCCAGACCTGGGGTTCGCCGAATCCAGGCGCGCTTGGCGAGCAAGGGCTTGGGGTGCAGCGTTGGGTGGGAGGGCGGCGGTGATGAGATAGTAGCCGGGATGAGAAGGGAGGAGCGAGACTAGGTGTGTGTGTGTGGGGGGGGAGAAAATAGAGTATGACACGTGAATCCCATGGCGGTTGACATAGAGGAAGGATGGGTGTGGGAGAAAGTGGCATAGAGGTGAGAATTTGGATGACCGTAACGAAATATTCGTTTTAGAGGATGGATTTTGAGTATGATGAGTGCGGATATCCTAAGAAAACTAAGATCATGTGGAAATTGAAAACCTATTGAGAGCTTTTCTTCTTCTTATCCTCCTTGAAAGAAGTGGTAGGCTTTTACTTAAGCTCTTGCTGAAATTTCTTTTTTAGTAGTTTGGGATGGTTCTTTTGCACCACATGTGTGCTAGAACTCCCCTCAGTGACCTCAACATCTAGAGTCCCAACAAGCTCATCAGTGTTGAACTCTTGTCTCTTATGCTTAAGAGAAGTTGCAAAGTCAATCCAAGTTTGTGGTAGCTTTGCAATAATGCATCTAGCCATAAACTTGTTGGGAAGTACACACCCAAACAACTCAAGTTCCTTCGCCGATTGCTTATATTCCGTGAGTCTATTCGACCACTTTGGACGACTCTCAACCATATGATAGTCATGGAACTATTCCATGACGTACAACTCAGAACTGTAGTCAGAAATGTCGTAGTGGGCCTCAAGTGCCTCCCACATGGCCTTACTAGTCGAAAGTTGCACATATGCATCAATGAGAGGATCCCAATAATAATCAACAAAGCAGCCTTACACGTGGTGTCATCAGGCTTACAAAGGTGCATGAAAATTGCCTAAAATTACATTTTTGGATTGTTATAGAATTAGGAAAATTCAAGTTTAATTTAATCCATAAAAATGACATAAGCAAGAAAACCATGATATCATATATGTGCTTGTCTAAACGATACATAATTAACATCATCATACATATTATTATAGTGCTAGCCAACAAGATATGACAAGCAATACTTGCTAAAATAAAACATGTCTATCATACTGTTAACACTAACTAGAGTAATGAAAAGCTCGTTTGCCTAAAAAAAAAAAGAGAAAGATTATAATTTTGACAATAGAATTAACAATTCATTTAGCGAAGTCATACCCTGCAGCAGAGCCGGATGCACCTAAAACGCCATGGTGTTTTGTTGGTGTAGCCGTCCCAATCGGTGCAGTGCAGATGTGATGCCACGAAGGCCACGCCCTCACGAGCGTCCATCGAAAATAGGAACTTCCACAAGTAGTAGTGTCGACGTTGGACACTCCCAAAAACGTAATTGTTGTCCTCACCCGAGCAGGTGAACCCAATGGACGGAGACATTGGGAAGCCATACTCTTCCATCTCTTGTACACAGAGGAGACGGAACGGGAAGAACTCAAGCGCTACTGGATATGTGGTGGTTTGAAGAAAAAGAACTGAAGGAGATGTGCGAAGGCGATGAGTCTCCTGCGGCGGCCGAAGAGGATGCAACGAGCCCTTGAGATAGGAACGGAGGAGTCAGAAGAAACTCCCTGCCTTTCATTACCACTCATTTTTGGTAACTCCCAACACAATGAAAATTGGTAATTGTTTACAATTATACGAGACGTCTGGATGGCGCATGGGCCTCGTTGATTTAATGGTCCATTATTAACCACTCTATTCACTCCTTATCTCTAGTTCGCATCCCGCACACATCCCTTTCACCGCAGCGCCCGGCGCACCCGCCTCGACCAAAGGGCGGCGGTCGCGGAACTTTCAAGTCCGTGTCCTTCTCCCTCACTGATCTTGCATGCGGCTACCCAGCAACCCCTGTTTCTCTTCTCCAAATGGCCATCCATGGCCTCAACTCTAGTGCGGCGGCCCCTCGCAAAGCCGACCACCCCAGCGTCCCCCTTCCACCTCTCCACCCACCCACCAATGGCCTTAACTCCGGCGCAGGGACTGGTGCAGCCCCGACCGCAGCTCCAAGGCAAGCACAGATCTGTTCCAAGGCGTGCGGCCTTGCTCTAGCACCAGGAGCTTCCAATGCCCGCAAATCAGGCAGCATTTTCCCACACTATATTGCAGTTGTATTTTTCAATTGTTTATGTTTCAAACGAACCATACGTATGTTGCAAAAGTAAATTGAGGGATGTTGCACATGTTGCAATAGTATGTTTTGTGTGTTTCACATGCTTCCGAATTTTTCAAAAGTAGATGAGGTGTGTTTTTCTAGTGTTTCAAAATTATGTTTCAAGTATAGGTTTCCATTTGTTTCAAAAGTAGATTCATATGTGTTTGCTTTTTTTTTTCCCACCTTCTGCTATGGCTGGGGCCAGAGGCGCCTCCACCTACCCGATGGAGCCACGCCCCGCGCGCTACCAGAACTTGTAATTTGTAAATTGTTTCCAGTTGCATTTGCATGTGAACATTCCATGTTTGTGAAGCTTTGATGACTTGCGAGCTGTGGTAGAAAACTTGAACCTATTATCAATCATTTTGTCGAGTTTAATTCTATGAAAAAATCTATAATGTTTGAGGCGCTGTGAATTCATGTACTTCGGTAGATCGGGTATACCTGAACCCGAAATTTCGGTAGTTGAATTTCGGTCTGCTGTTATCGTAACAATTTCAATTACCTGAATTTCAAAATACCCGACCCGATCGCCCAGAGTGACGTGCTAGTATGGTACTAAACCATTTATTATGCATTATTTGGATCATAGAACTTTATTAGATTTATTAAATATTTAATTGGTCAAGTCCATATTATATCTAACAGTATATGTGTCGTTGCTTTTCCATGGCCCCAGGTCTGAAGTTGATGTATCTTTTTTTTTTTTTTTTTTTTTTTTTTTTTTTTGCAGGTCTGCAGGGGCACGGCGGTCATTCCATGCATAACCAGAACTGATGCGCCCATTATTCATGAAACTGAGATTACTGAACTTGTGGCATTGGTTGCTGCTCCCGTAAATTAAGGGCCTGCCTGATCACACGTATACGAATGGAATGGAATGTCAATGTCAATTTCTATGATGATGCAACTACTACACAGGTACGAGTAGTGAGTAGTAGTACTAGTAAGATAAAAACGTTTTCACAAGTAGTAGTTGAAGATAAAACTAGGTAGAGCTCAAGAATTGAAGGCGAGATTAGAATTCAGCCATTAGATTTTTGCATTAGCTGCTAAATAATACGATCGAGGCTGACAGAGTCCACAAGTGAGGCACCAGGCAACTCACGCGCCAGCAGCCAGCAATGCCTGCTGGTCGGCGCCCAGCTGTTCTAGCTGTTGGATCGATAGATCGGGCACACACACATGTACAACGAACCTAATTAAGCTAGCTAGCTAGCCCTGACGACTGAACACGATCTAGCATCCAAGAAGAAACAAACGCACGCATGGTCTTCCCTCTTGCTTCACTTCACTCCAGCTTGCATGGTCAGCCGACGACGACTTCGACCACGGGACTTCGGCTCGAGGTCCAAGTCGACGTGCCCAGCGCCCGTCGCGTAGGACTAGCTGTTTGTAGGCTCATTCGGGTCCTGCTGCTGGTCCAGGATGAGGCCCCAGCGGTTGTCCCGGGTGGAGGCTGTCGTCATCAGCGCCAACCTGCATATAAGACCATGTTTGGATGCAGGGGCTAGTTTTTGTCCAACTAGATCTAAATGCATCCAAACAGGAGGATTGTTTGGGCTAGAACCAACTAGGCCACCCAAAATAACTAGCACCTTCGAGAGGCGATTTTTGGGGCTAGTTTAGGTGGAGCCCATGTTTCTCTCACTTTTTCTGATCCCGTCTCGATCCCATCGCGCACACACAACACCGGAAAAAAAATTCCCCATCTCGCGATGGGCGCCGCCGCCCCCTGCTCTCGACCACGCCCGACGGTCGAAGCTCCTAGACTGGGTGGTAGTGGTTCTCTTCGGCAACTGCTGCGGACGACGGTGCGGCCACCACGACCTGCATGGTGTAGCAACGAGGGAGCCCATGGTTGGAATCTTGTCACACTAAATCCTAGATTGAATGAGCCAAATGGTTGGAAAAGTGATTTGTTTTGTCAATCTAGTCCATGATGCCAAACACCAGAAGAGCTAGAGAGTTTGGGCTAGAGCTAGAGCTAGAAACTAGCACCACCGGTTTTCTCCAAACACGCCCTATATATGCAAATTAATGGATCGATCGATCGTATATTAGTACAATAAGTAGTAGGAAGTCTTCCGTACGTACGTACTAGGTAGAACCAGCTCAGGACTCACTTCATGATGGCCGGACTCCATGTGGTATGGGCATTCTTCAAAAGCGCCACGAGACCGCTTACATGCAGCGCGACCATGGAGGCGCCCGACTTGAAAGCGAACTTCCTCGTAGGCTGTCCCCGGGACACGACGGCGAAGTTGCTGAGCCCCGGAGCCAACAGATTCAGCTTGAGCATGGCGGGGCTCTGCTGGCTCGGGCCACGCCCCGAGAAGTTAGGGTTTTTTTTCTTTGTTGTTGAGGGGGGCCATGGCCTACCAGCCCTCAGTTCCGCCACTAGGACTCCATGGGCCGGGGGTTGTGCAAAAGCTATGGTATGCCCAACCACTTTTGGTTTGACTAACACAATGGCCCAAGGCTTCAAACTCGAAGGCTAGTGGCTAAGCGGTCAAACTTCAGAAGGCTAGTGGCTAACCGATGCGTGGTTGCAGGACTGATGGGGAGTAGAAGTATGTCACAGATGGCTACATGGTCGGGAACCAAGCTAGACCATCAACTCCTCGAAAGGGTACGCCAGCGGTGCATGCGATCGCCCTCGATGCGGTGCCGAGGCTTGAAAGTCGCCGGCGGCAACATCAAGAGCTTCCTCCAGTTGGCGAGCAACTCTCACCGCGCGGAATCATGAGAGTTAGCCTGGGTCTTCTAGGGTACACAGCGGCGGGAAGTACCGGGTCCACCGTGCTGCCGCCGACCGTGAGTATCCATGGCTCGGTGCTAGGATGCGCCCGAGCGGTTGCTAGTGCAGCCGACGATGTGGGACGCTATCTTGAATGGCGTTGAAGCTGGCCTTGGCGATGAAGCTGTTCTCGTAAGCTTCATTGGTTGTCGAGCGAGGACATCGATATGATGTCCACCCCGTCTAGCACCGCCCGGCCCTGGTCCCGAGCATGGCTGACCCAGAGCACTTCTCCTTGGGCCACCGCACATCTTGTAGATCACCGTGTGTGCGTACAAAGCCACGCCGGAGGCAACGCGGGCTAGCCCGTTGACGGATACGTCGGCGACGGTTGCCGGCAGCGGTGGTCGCCACGTGAGTGTCGCGCCGTGGTACGAGTCGTGGGGTGGGGTGTTGTCGAACATCTTCCTCGCCCGATCAACTTGTTGTTGCACTTGATGGATGGATGACACGACCCCACCACCGGGGACGGCGGGGCTGGATCCCGGGTCCCCAAGCGATGGGTGGATGTCATCGATGACGCGGATGACCACCCCACGGCCACCGCGTTGCTAGGCCGGTTGTCGGGCGCCCGCCCTTTGGCGTTTGGGCAGTACGAGGAAGGCCGGCGTGTGGCCAGTGGTGGAGCCAAGGGGGTGTGTGTGGGTAGGGGGAGGTGCTGGTAGGGGCCATAGCACCCCCTCTCACATTGCACAGAATAAAATACTAGTATAATCTGTAAGCGAGACATAATCTTAAATTTCTTCCTATTTCCGTTCTAATAGCGTCGGTTGCATAGTGCATGTATACCGTATAGGCGTATCTGCTCTCTGCTGCAGCCACGGCAGGCAGAGGCGCTCCCAAGTCCGCCGGTCCGTACTCCCAGTGCAAGCACGACGTACAAACTTTTATTGTGGCAGTTCGCTGTTACTTGGTTGTAGAGCCTCGAGACAAAAACTTACTATACCGATACGATTATCGGATCAAATATTTTGACCGAACCGGTCGGGAACCCCGACCTCTTTTTTTTTCTAGTTAAATGAAAGAATAGAGTAAAAAAGAGTGTTACAAGGCACCAGTGCCCAAAACAGAAAAAGCTGAGCTAAACATAACAATTTCATATTTGTAGGCTCTTTTCCATTAATTCATCCACATTTCTCTGTCCATTGTCAAAAATTATTTTGTTTCTAGTTCTCCAGGACCCAACACGCTGCAATCATAAGCTCTCTAGATGTATAAGTGGATCGGATCGAGGAGGACTACTGAGCTAGCTATGGCCTGCAGAAAGCATGATAGAAAAGAGCTGTTTGGATATATGGAGCTAGTCGACTCAAAGAGATGTATATGCCAGCTTGCATAGCCGTAAGCCATGGCACCGTCGTACACATCACTTGAGCTGAAAAGCTAGCGTTCAAACACTATTAATTCCACGGCACCGACTGACGCATGTAGATCAAATTAATAAGCGTTCAACGATATGATCAAATTAAATAAACTAGTCCATCAACCCCGTGTTCAGCTCTCTCACGGTCGTTACAATCTTAAAAATACATAATCAGTCATTAATCTATATGTGGTTTCTTTTCCTTCATATCCATTTTACCACTTCCATGTACTTTCAATATCAATATGCAATTAGTTGAAACATTATCTTAAACTATGATGGTCCTGTTGTGGGCCACTCTTTTGTGATGCTATTAATCTAAAATTTAGATTCTAAAAAATAATTCTTATTAATTTCTATATGTTTTTTTTTTTGTCCTTGGGTTAAATTGAAAATTTTATGGCATGTTTCATTAACTTTCCGTTTTGTACTTTTGAAATAAGGATTTTGGATGGTAAAATCCTCTTTTAATCACTACAGTGGCTTAAGTAGTCATTTAAAACATACACATCACTTAAACCCACTCATAAAGCTTGAAGCAACATGGTATAATATTTTAATTAAAATGTAGAAATGTACATCTAAGGTGAAACACATATGTGTTGTTGTTATTAACGTAGATATAAATAGTTTGTTAGAATTAGTAGCATATGAGTTGTTGAGAAAATTAGTTTTCATGAATGCTGAAAACAACGTACATTTTTTTTCACTCATGAATGCATGTGTACTCAATATCATGGGCATCTCCTAGATTATTGGAAGTTGCTTCCATGCATAGTACCGTTTCGTACTTTGAGAATTTCCAAGTGACAAGTGGCAGAGAGAGAGAGACAGAGAGTGAGTTTTTACAAGTAACCAGTCAAGACTCAAAATTAACAGGAAACTGCTAGGGGGATGTTCAGTCGAGCTCGTATAAAGAGTGCGTAGTAGACGCCACGCCGGCCTCGTGTGAGTCTGGGCGGTCTGTAAGGTTGCTGGTGTTTCCAGCCTACAACTTTTTTTTTTGAGGACAGCCTATCTGTTACTGTGTTACAGTGATTGCTTTATAAAACATGAGGTTATCCTCTTTAAAAAAGGACCAACGTTTGCAGTGCCCGTGAGCAGTGGCGAAGCCAGGCTAGAATGCCACATGGTAATCAAATACAGTAATTTTCCTTTGATTTTTTCAAAATTTATTGGGGTCCTCAGACCCCAACGTCAAGCCTTAGCTTCGCCACTGCCCGTGAGTCAATCACACCTTTATGTCTCTTGAGGACCAACATTTGAGAACTTGAATTCAGAGAGAGTACGCAAAAAAAGAAAGATACCATTGTGCCTCTTTGGAGACACCGTACACATGGAAATTTTCTTCACGAGTCAAAGAAAGCTACTGACCGAGGATTTTCACGGCACGTTCTCGCTCTCGCTCTCGCGAGCAGTACCTGCTCACTGTAGTAGTGGTATCCAACTTCTCTTCCTACTTCCTCCCATAGATCTTTTTTCAAATCTCACCATCGCCACCAGATCTCGCCGCCGCCGGCACCTTCCCTCCCAGCTCCGTGTTCTCGCCGCAGCGGGTAGGGAAAGGGCCCCCTCCCTCCTGTATAGTAGACTATAGGAGTCCCGGAATGGGTACTCCCACGGTTGCCGCCTTCACCGTCGTCATCGCTGCTGTGGCAGCTTCCGTCACCGTCGATGAGGCTCTAGCCAAGGTATGTCTAAATAAAATGAACCTCTCCACTGCCGCACGGATCTCCCCACCTCTCCCTCCGCCTCGCCTTCCTCGAGACACTTCCGAGATCCGCGCTTCTGCGACCCGCCACCACCACAGCTCACCTCCACCTTCACCTCTACCATGCAGCCATCAATTCCCCCGCGATCCAGGGCTTCAACCAGACACCTCCTCATTCGGCGTTGGCTCGGCGACTTCGTCTTCACTTGGGATTCGACTTGAGCTTCATCTTCTACCTCTTCTTCGGCCGCTCAAAGATGCGCTCCCTCACCAGCTCCGTCGACCCACCTTCAACTGGTGTTTCGCGTGGTCTTTTCATCCGGGTGTATGCGCCATCGACGTCTCTACAGCCCCTCATTGGCGAGCTCGTCGTTGTCAACGTCTCTGAGGTAGCTGTTGTGCTTATCCGGTCGCAGGGACCTAGTTATAATTTGGTCCTCTTTAGAGGAGCTTTGTGTAAATTGGCTGCTTAATATAAAATATTTGCAGTTGTAAAAAGAGTACTCACCTATATTATTGGACTATTAGACATTTGCATGATTGATTTTCAGTTATAAACATGAAGTATTTAGGCTATATTATGGGGTGTTGGAATTACCGCTCCACGTTTTCATCTCCGCTACATGGTTTCTGCTCCACATACTCTGTTCGAGGAAAAATGGTGAAATTGTGAGAGCACCTATTTAGTTTTTTGTGGAGCAGTCCTGAACACTTCGTTTATATCATTCATTCATGCGAGAAAGCAAAGGCCAGACATTTTTTTATCTAAAAACACATGAAGAAGTGATTATAACTAGCACGTTTGTACTATCGGCTTAGCAAGCTAAACACATTTTGAATATCCTACTCTATTGCAATGTAGAGATGACCGTATGCCAACTCCTAAAGTAGAGATATAGTTCTTTGTGTCTTATAGGTAGAGTTTTATTTCTAGCATTGATGGATATAAGGTGATTTTTTTTTTGAAATATAGACGGTCCTAACTATTCCATTATTATCTTATAATCCAAAATAAAAAAGTATCCTATTCTTTAATCTTCTTGTCTCAAAGAAAAACACACTAGAAAGTAGAAATGTCCAAAGAATTTTTGTTGCATGTGGACCGTAGTACACTGTAGCGGCGGTAGCCTTTATGTCGGTTGTCGGCGTCTTGGTCTCCCGATTATTGCATTGAGAGCCGTCGCGTCGGAATCCAAGCCCCAAGGTGAGCGGTCTACCTCCAAACCCATCATCTCCACCCTACCTATACCCCTCAGCATGCTCTCCTGATTCCGCGCTTCTTGGGCGCTCTTGGCCGGATGAGGCCACCCTACAGCTGATTTCCTGTTACATTCTCTTTTGAAGAAGGAAAAGTTTACTTTTCTTTTTTGGTCTTAGGGATTGAGAGATTGAAAGAGTTCCTCTATTGAGTTGAGGTCTCTCAAGTACCCGAATGAGTTCTGATTTTGCCTTTGTGTGCCCCTTTTCCCAAATGCTGAAATGGGAAAGAGAACGGGAGGGTTTGCACTTCGCGGCCCTGGAAAGATAACCCATGGTCATTTTTAATTTAGGTTTTGTTCGTTTGCGTCGGATTGAATAGCCCCAACAACTGTTCTAGGCCGGGAATGGATTCACTTATATGGTTGGTTCCGTTCCACACCTCAAGAGACGGGGAATAAATCGGGTCTTTTAGTATATAAAATTGACATGTTTAAAACCAGACTAATCAAATCTGCCCGGAATCATTCCTTAACCGAACATATATTTTAACATGAATCGCATTCAAAAATAGGTTAAATCCGCCCGAATGGAGTCAATCCGAGCTAAACGAACAAGGCCTTAGGGGAATCTTTCCCTTTTCCTTTAGTTCCTTCTTCTAATTATGATTCGGCAAATCTCTTGCTCCCCAGCTTTACTACTATCTCACGAGCACTATTGAAGTGTCACAATCAGGGGCATGTAAGCGCAAGTGTATTCAACACAGTACATAATCACCTTCACGTCCGTCCAGATTGGTCCCTAAAAACAGAGTGAACTCCTCAGTTTCCAGATGCTCCACAAAATAGCAGCACAGCACAGGTTTAATTCTGTCAGCTAATCAGCTTCCACATCTTAAAGCTGCAGATTTTCAAACAGATGCTTATCCTCTCTAATTTCAGAGTTTAGTTTTAAAGGCCACCTTTGGGCCTTCATCCTGAAGAATCTGATTTCAGATTGCTAGAAAGGAAGAGAGGATCTTTGTAAGAGCATGGAGGCCCATGTAGCATCTTCATCATATCTTTTTTCGGTTATGTGTGTCCAACCTATGGATGGCTAGGGGGCGACGGGAGGCGACACCGCCGCCGCACAAAGCCCCCACCGCTCCCGCTCGCTCCGGCCGCCGCCGGTCGTGCCTCGAGGGCGGCGGCGGCCCCGCGCCGCGAAAAAAGACCCGCAGCCGCACCTTCCCTTCCCCATCCCTCTCCTCCTTTCTCCGTTTCTCCGCAAGCTTGGCTGGCCGCCGGCCGCGCGCCGGGGCCACGGATCCACGGCGCTGAGCACGGATCCAGTCCTCCCCGACTGGATCCGTGCTGCTCCATGGCGGCCGATGCACCGTGCCCCCCCCCCCATGTACGAGCTCTCGCCCTGTCGCCTCCCGGTCCGCCTTCGAGATCCGGGCTTGGGCGACCGCGGCGGGCTTTGATTTCCGGCATGGTCGGGCGGTTGGTGGGCATCCCGCTATGGCGATGCCGGTAGGCCCCCGCCGGAGAAGGATGCGGTCGCACCGCCGGGCCGGTCGAACTTCGTGCTAGTGGTGCGGATCTCGCTCCCTAGTGACCAGCACCACCTCCCCAACCACGCACGGCCGCGCCTGTGGCCCGACGGTCGGCCAGCCATCTTCTTCCCGTGTCGACTTGCCGACGATGCAGACCCGGTCTCCCGCTCCACCTCGGGGGCCATGTCCCGACACGGTGAGCTTCTCGTGGTGCGGTTCTCTCTGCGGTGCGCGATGCAAGAGCCCGATTTGGCGCGGGCATGCCGGGCGGGGCTGTGTTTCTACTTCATGTGCATGCGCGATGCGCGCGCAGTTTGGCCATGAGCTTGCCGGGCGGCGGGGCTGCTTGTCCGCGCGAACCCTCTCCCCGTGCCTCTTGTCGGGGGGGGCGGGCGCCGTTTCTTCGGTTTGTCGGCGCCGCCCTGGCGTGGGGCGGCGACGGCATCGGTGTTGCCGGCGAGCTTGGGATCCGGCATCCCTGGCCCAACAATTGTCTTTGGGGCGCCTTTGGGCGAAAGCGACGGCGGTGACGCTCGTGGGCGCCACTTTCCCTCTTGAGGGCGTCGTATTTCCCCCAAGCACGTCTTCCACGGGTGAAAACCCGGTCCAATCTTGGATGAGCGGCGGTGGCGCTATCGGCGTCATCCCCTTCCCTGGAGGCGTCGCTATTCGATTCGTCTCGCCATGATGTCACTTATGCCACGGCAGGCGCAGCGAGTCCGCACGCCCGCGTGGCGTGTGGCGGCGCCTCCCATCGCCGCTGGCGAAGTTCGTATGGCTCGCCGGGCGTGTGGCGGCGACCGGCGCGGGTCGGCGCGCTCGTCGCCGCGGCGTGGTCCATTCGCCCGCCGGGCGTGTGGCGGCGAACGATGTTGTTGGTATACGCCTCCCGCCGCCGCGGGAGTCCCGTGGCTCCACGGGCGTGTGGCGGCGATCGGAGCCGCCGGGGCGCGCCTCCCGCCGTCGTGGCGAGTCCATATGGCGGCGCCGCGTGTGGCGGCGACCGGCGCTGTTGGTGCGCGCCTCCCATCGCCGCTGGCGAGTCCGTCGGGCTCGGCGTGTGGCGGCGACCGACGGTGTTGGTGCCTTGGTGTTGCTTCTATCCTCTCTCTCGGTGTATCTATGGCTATAGCCTTTGCTCGCCCTTTCTTTGGGGTGTCTTTGTTCTTCCTTTGTTGTTTCTTATCGGTGGGTTTAGGTCACAATGTATGTTGTTGTTTCTTCGTGGATTAGCCACATCCTAGCCTCAAAGGCAGAGGCCATTGTATGGTTTTAGTCCGGTTTTCCATAATTAAGCTGGACGACAGGGTTTGGCCTCGTTTTCCTAAAAACGAGGTTATCAACCATTTTGAGCACTTGAATATAATTCAGGTGGGGGCGCTCACCCCATGAAAATTCAAAAAAAAAAAAAAAAAAAACCTATGGATGGCTAATGCATCACCAAAGTTCTCCAATCGGGAGCGTTGCATCTTCAATTGGTTGAGCTGTGACTTTTGCTGCTATCTTTCCAATATAGATGTTCTTTGGGATTGGGAGTGAAATGGGGAAAGTGGGAAAAAGAGAGATGTACTCACCTTGAGTTCTGTCAGCTGACCACTGATCCATTTGTATGATAAGAGATGTAAGAGAGACCGGGACTTCTAATTCTCGTAGAAGAGAAAAACATTGACTAATTGGATGTTACACTTCAATATGCTGACAAAAGGTCTTCAAGCAAGGCGATTTTCTGCCTGTGAATTGTGCACACATGACACAATGGTCATAATCTGGAATCTGGACACCTTGACGTTTTGATCAAGATTACACCCCCCCATTTTTTATTAAATATTCAACTCTTGTATAAGGGATGGCAACTGGTAGTGAAGCCGCGAAGCCAGCTGAGGCTGTGCTTGGCATAAACAGGACAGCAAGAGGATGCTCCACGCAGTTTAACGTGTCGGGAATCTGGACCGCACGTTCAAGTATGTTCCTATATTGTAAGTGACATTTGCAACATCTGCAAGTAATATCATGATTCTGATGCCAAAGGATGTTGGGTTCGGTTGGTTACCATAGACAACCTGAACACTCTAGAGGCACCCCCTCAGGTCTGAGTTCGAATCCTAGTGAGAGGGAATTTCAGGCTGAGGTATTATTAAAAAAATACCAAAAATATTAGGGTGGGGTTTCCCTTTCTGACTCGGTCAAAAAAATATCATGATTCTGACGATGTGATCTTTGTCATTGTGGTAGGTACTACACAGAATGCTTTGGGATGAAGCTGCTGAGGAAAAGAGATGTTCCTGATGAGAAGTACACCAACGCCTTCCTTGGCTTTGGACCAGAGGACACCAACTTTAATTTGCACTTGAATTGACATACAGTATGTTCACGGAGCTGACAAAAGTTTTGTGGCATAGTTTCTTCAATATGGCACTTATGTTTGCAGTTGTACAATATGTATGAACCTGATAAAAGGAAGGATATATCTATCTCTTCATATGAACTGACCAACTCTTTTCCTGGTAAAGCATTTCAATTTTTTTGTAACTTATACTATTCTAAAAAAGTTCACTCTTGTTCAACAGACTATGGTGTTGACAAGTATGACATTGGAGAGGGCTTTGGGCATATCGGAATTGCTAATGAGGATGTAAGTATTATCAATTTGAAATAGCCTATGTTGACGCTGCAAAATTATGAATCTGTTTGGCTGATTTAATAAGTTGGCTGATTCCAACCGATTTAATAGTATTGTGTGAGAGAAAATATACCGAGAGAAGGGCAGCCGAACAAACTTTATGTTCATGATATGATGGATGCATTTTTTTTTTTATTGATACAAATGCAGGTGTACGTGGTGGCCGAGCATATTAAATCCAAGGGTGGCAATATCACTCGTGAACCTGGTCCTGTCAAGGGAGGATCCACTGTTATTGCCTTTGCACAGGACCCTGATGACTACATGTTTAATTGGTATATTCTTAAGTGCAGGTTGCCTTGGCACCAATGATGTGTACAAGAGTGCCGAGTTGGTTGATCGCGACCAAAGAACTAGGTGGCAATTGTCAAAAAAAAAAGAACTAGGTGGCAAGATTTTGCGGCAGCCAGGGCCGCTACCGGCCGGGATCAACACTAAGATCGCCTCTTTGTTGATCCAGATGGATGGAAAGTGGTATGCTTCCATCTATTCTATACAGTTATCTGTTAATTTTCCGCGTAAAATAAAAAGCTAACTGTTAAATTGACTAGTACTTTCTTGAAATCTAGAGCTAGTGGCAATGAAATGATTCATGCTTTGCATAACCTTTGCACTACCATATCCTTAGTTTCAAAGCTTAAACTTGATGCGCCTATGAAACCTAGCCATTGTGAAAACAGGATTCTGTTTCATGGGTGTACACTGGGAAGCTAAAGCTATAGCTCCAATATCTTTATCTGCCACTAACATGCCATCTCATAACTATTGTGTTCGTTTCGTGTGGTTCAGAGCCTCCTCCTCCTCCCCCCCCCCTGAAATCTTAACGAATCATAAATCGAATGATTATATATACGTATATGTGACATTTTATCCTTAACATTGTAGGTTCTGGTTGACAACGCAGACTTCCTTTGGGAACTCCACTGAAGGCTGCAGGGATACCCGGTGCTGTCCTAGGATGTAGTAATGCTTGCCTGTGCTGTAATAAGATGTGGGTGGTTTGTTTCCGCCTTGATGAACTGATAATACTGAATGTTGCTACTGACTTCTGTCAGTGAGGCTTGGGATTTGCTATGTGACTGCCTGCTACTAATGCAATTGCTACATGTAGCAACATATCTAAGGGCGTATTTGGCGCTCCGATTCTGGCACTGTCCATACTGTAGGAGCCAGTGAATTTGTCCATACACTGTAGGAGCCAGTGAAGCTCAAGGAACCGATTTCACAGTTTCACTGGCTCCTCTTGCCCCATATAGACCGTATTTTTTTAAAAAAAAAGAAAATTATTTCCAAATTGAGAGTCAAGACCGTAGATGATTTTGGGTGGAGCTGGATCCACTGACCGGCGCTACAGTGACGCTACAGGTGATGCAATCTTGAAGCCTGCCAAAGAAAGCTCCTACCATGCCTCAGACAAGGCGATTTTAAAGATCTGAAAGCCAGTTCAGATGCCCTGCATGAAGCATAATTTGGGTGCTCTTCGTGTTTGAAAGCTGGGTTCTTGCACCCCTATCTCCGTCTGAACTGAATTTCAAGAAGCTACAGATTGCCAATTTACGATTTCCATTGACTGGGCTCCACGTGAAATCAACAACCAATTTTGTCAGTTGATGGATAACATTCTGAGATCGCTCTGATATTGCTGGTTCTGTAGCAATTCATCTTGGGCAGGCTCAATATTTTCTAGCTAATGGATTTTCCAATGGTTGCACAAAGAAATCTAGGCTTTATGATGGGAGTCTCTCTTTTTGAGATTTACTTATATGTGAGTGCCACACGTTTACACTTGCATACAGAAGGAAGGAATCCCTTGCTCCTTGCTGCTGGAATTTTGCTCCGACACCACTGGTGATTCCCTTTGCTGGATGATCTCAAGGTGAGCCTCTTATTGTGGCAAGTTTAGCGTTTATGCATTTGCTAGTCATTTTCTTTGGAAATTTGATTTGTCTGATGGCTCGTGCAAGTGTATGTGCTGCTTTCGAAAAAAATGCAGTAATGTTTCTCAACCGGAAAATATGCAAGAGTTTCAGATGGCAACAAGCCTGTCATTTAGCTCCTGTTATGTTTGAAAACTGGGCTCTTGCCATCTGAACCAAACGATGAACCCCAGCCGATTTTTTATGATTCCTGGGAGGTGCAGGAAATCAACCAAAACAACAGTTATCTGTTGCTAGTGGTTCAAAGATGCGTATACTACAGGAGTATAAGAAGACTAAAAGTCATGTGGAAACAGAAATTCTATTGAGAGGTTTTGATGATGATATCCTTTTCTGTGATTCTTATGGTGGATCACAGGTCCATTCTCCTTTTCCTTTTTGCCACCTATCTGTTCCTGAAAATCTCCTCTCAGTATACACAGAAGAAAAAGAGCCTTTCAGTATTTCATCACATCCAACTTCAGAAAGTATGGGTGTGTTTGGTTGCATTTGTAGATGTGGCCTGGCTTGAAATCCTGGCCTGGGTAGAATTGGTCTAGCCCTAGGAGGCAATGACCCATTGTTTGGTTGCCTGTTTTTTGCGGTTTTGTCCATGGTCCAAGTTTGTTTGGTTCCATGCACAATAGGCTAGCCTGGCTACAAAAGGCCCGGGAATGTTGTTTGGTTTCCCCTTGGCCAGCGAATCGATTCACCTTGTCCCCGTTTCGTAAACTTATCGCATGACACGAAATTGGCGAATAAAAGCACCCGGCCGCGTCTCAGTCTCACACTCGCTCACCTCCCATTCTCACCGTCTCGCACCCCTTCCTCATCCATCTCTTCTCGAGTCTGATGGCGGCGGCGGCGGCGTTTTTCTCGCTCATTTCGCGATGAGCGACCACCCAGGCGTGGTTGCGGGCGCGGTCTGCGCCACCATCGTCCAAGGTGCAACGACGCTCCCGGTGCCCGCGGCGAAGTCGTCATCGGCGTCCCGTGTCCCGCAACCAGGGCAACTCGGCGCCGCCGCGCCCATGGAGGGAAGCCGGTCACGCAGCCAGGCCAACTCGGATCCGATCACTCCACCAGCGACAGCAGCAGGCGCTCGTCGTCAATCCCTTCATAGGTATTCATTCAAATCGCCATCTCTTCTTGTTCGATGTAGCTAGGGTTTGGACCGCCCGGTTGAAAAGGTCGTTTTTTTCCCATCCGGTAGTCCCAAGCATGGACTCAGTGCCCTGGCAAGAGAAGCAGTTCTAAGTTTTCATCGTGTCCTGTTTGGAGGAATTGCTATAAAAGAAATCTTGTTATTACATATAACTGCATAAGAGGACCACTGACTGCTGATAAGTAATTTCTTATTCCAGTTCTTGCTCTACTCCAGCATAAGAGGACCACTGACTACTGATAATTATTCCAGTTCTTGCTGTACTCTAGTAGAATGTACTTTGCATGTTTTAGAAAATATTTTGTACACTTGTTTAACTTTACAGATGAATTGCTTTAAATTAAGTCCAGTTTTACTTGCTGTTAGATGTGTATCTGTATGAACACCTTTTCTGAATTGCTCTTGTGTTGTATACTGTGTAGGTCTTTTCTTTCACTTTTACTTCCATAAATGTGTTATTTCTCTTTCCTGTCCAACTAATGATGGGTGAATGAATGTTTCAGTCTGATATGGAGGCATTGAGGGCAGAACCTGTTGCTGAAGGTGAGGCACCAGTGTCAAGTGTGCATGTGCTGACCAAGGTGCTACCCCAGAACAAATCACAACATTTCTTGAAGACTGTTGACATCAAACCAATGTCCGCAAACAAATCATCCTCTTCGGTTGAAAGGGAGCTTCGAGAGCAACTAGCAGCAGCAAAGAACATTCGAGAGCTCAACAAGCTCAAATAGAAGCCCTAAAGAAGAAGAGTGAAGAAGCTGAGGAGAGGCTGGCGAGGACACAAGAGCAGATGGAAGAGTACAAGAAGTCAGTGGATGAGAACAATGAGCTCATGAGGCGTTTTTTGCGCTGCGTGGTACAGGACCTTCCACATGAGTGGTGCTGGTAGCTATGTTCTTTGGGCTGCTCATTTTGCGTACTTGTTGCTAGCGTGGAACAGGATCTGCCACCTGAGTGGTGCTGGTAGCTGCTGCTCTTTGAGCTGTGCTCATTTTCTGTAGTGATGATGCTAGTAGGTTGGGTACTTATTATTTTGTCTTGCCATGGTAGTCAACTGTGATGAAACTAAGTGTGCTTTGTGAACTAATGCCACTACTTTATGGTCACTATGGTAGTACTTTATGATCACTGGAATATGTGATATATCAATGGAATGGTTTGGTCAGTACTTTATGATCACTGGAATATGTGATATATCAATGGAATGGTTTGGTCACTGCAGTATTATATGCAAATTGGTATTTAAATTACCATCTGTAGTACTATGACGAATCTTGTGCAATATTGATGATGATTTTAAACTGCTATTTGTGACGAAAAATAAGCTAATAATGAGGGGACACGTGGCTAAACATAAACTGTACACGCGGCAAAAAATAATTGGTCCACGTGGTCCAAAAAAAATGCGCATCTGACTGACCACGTCAACTGCCATGTCACCATTGACATCAGCATACACGTCAGCATCCATGTAGGCAAGCCACTTCAACGCCCACGCCGAAGCCACGTGTCCTCTCGCCACGCCGGCCAGCCCACGTCACTGGCGGGCACGCCGTCTGTTAGACCTAGCTTAACGGCAACCTATGACCAAAAACAGGGCGTCATAGAAGTGAAAATACATCTATGACAAGGCGGCCTTCGTCACTGAAGACATTCTCTTCAATGATGAAAAACTTCATTTCGTCGGTGTACATCATCTATGACGCGACTTCTGTGACGACAGCCTTTTCATCACAAGATCGTCCAGAAAAAAATGTTGTGACGATTCAGGTTTTCTTCGATGACGAATGTGCATTGTCATAAATGTCCACATCCCTACTAGTGCTTGTCCCCTATATGGAGGCAAGAACCTAGGCCTTCTTTGCAAATCCAAAGATCTACTAGGTAGAACTTACCTAAAACTAGGAAAGAATGCATGGTTAGAAGATTGAGGGACCCTAGGACCTAGTAGGCAATTATGGTGAGGTTTCATATAACAAAATACCTGCTTCTACCCTACTAATGCACCAACTTTGCTAGGCTAAAAATGGAAACAAATGTCTACAAAAAATTCAAAATAAATCAAAATGAACCATCCAGATTACTTCTCCATCTTCTCTCTCTTTACACCGGACGCGATTTAATGGTCAGGATCAAAAGTATTGGACCTGACCCCCACCCACCATCATCGCGCCCGTCGTCTTTGCCGCAGACGCCCCGTATTCTTTCTTCGAGGAATCATCGGCACTTTCCTAACCGTCACTTTCCTAATCGACACTTTCCTAATTAACGCCTGCACTCTTTCCCGATGTATGGATCCCATGCTGTCCTCCCGGCCGAACGACTCCGCCCTAGCGCATCGCCGCCTTCTCTCGTGGCGAGGTTACGGACACCGGCGCCTTGGGGGCGGCGGCGACGCCGTCGTCCGGTGCTCCGGTGGAAGTGGAAGCGTGGCATTCCGGGTCGTGGAGGCCGTACCGGCGACGGGCGGTCGGGCGGCACGGAAGCACTTGCGGCGTTCAGCGCCGGCGCCGTGGCGATCTCCCTCATCGCGGCGGCCGGAGCACGGAGTTCGGCAAGGGCGCCGAGCTGCATTTTCTTCCGCGCCGACGGCGCCACCACCAGCCGACTCGACGAGCTCTTCCAGTCCATGGCGCAGATGCTCGGCAAAGGATGGCAGGGGATCACGCGTCCGTGATCCTCCGTGCCGCCCGTCGTCGGGCCATGAAGCGGCTATAGCCTCTTCAATGAGGGAGAAGGCTGGTCGTGTACGAGCACGTCCTCGGTGCAGCCTCTTCCGGCTCCTGCATGGAACAGAGGCGAGGGAGGACGCCGCCGCTTCCACCGCCCTCGCACCACGCCGCCGCCGCGCGCGGCGGCGGGCGCCGCCCCGCGCCGACGTGTACTGCCTCGGGGTGGTGCTCTTTGGAGCCTGGTGGCCCGGGAAGGTGCCCGTGGAGGAACGTGGGCGGGCGCTCGGCCAGGAGTGGTCCACGGACATCATCGACGTGGAGATCGTGAGCGGACGGGGACGCCACGGGGACATGCTTAGACTCACCTCGCCCGTTGTCGAGCCCAACAGCGCCCAACGTGCGGGACGTCCCGGGATGATCGACGAGACGCCGGGCGGCGATGGATCGAGCTGGATCGCCGTTGAGCTATCTAGCTCTTTGGCGCGATGTAGGGTGTGTGCTGCTGGTCGACATGATCTTCTTGATGATGAATTTATTTGATTTGTATGTCAAAAACTCAAAAAAATTCGCTTTCGGCTTTTTTCTTCCCTTTTCAATTATAACATTGCAATTGAGCGGGGAGGTAGTACGTCAAGCTCCTTGGTCGATTGCTCTGGTGTAATCGAGAGAAAAGGACGTGAACTCGTGAAGTTCATATCTCTGTTAACACTGAAACTTAAACCCCGTGTGATTTGAGGCCCTTAGAGTTGCATCTTTAATTTCGGTGCTTAGGCGGGGATGAATGAGACCCTCCCTTTCTTGATGTAATCAAATTGTGTGTGATTTAAACTATTGAAAAATGCCTTGTTTGGTGATTTATATGTGATTGAGTTATTTACATGTGAATTGCAAAGAAACAACCGTTATGTTAGCACGGGCATTATACTAGTGTACACTAAGGCCATCATCCCTTTCCAAGACATCAGCTAGAATTTGAGCATCATGGGCTGATCCTTTCCACCCAAGCAAGAACATATGTAAATCTGAGGTCAAAATCAATAGCAGCCAACACATTCTGAGTGGTAGTGTGCTTCACGCCCATGAAAATAGTCATCATCCTTCCGGGGACTTTGGCTAGCACATGAGTGCCATCAATTGCCCCAACACGTCCTATGAAATAGATAGGAAAGGTAAGATGGAAGGGGTATGAACTAGGAATGGAACATGTCAAGTAAGTTACTCCCACCTTGAAAAAGGGATTCCACCTTGTGCTATTCTAGAATCTCAGAGGGAATTGAATTGCCATCAGGTGGAACAATGAGTTCATTCCTCAGCTCACGAATAGCAAAGAGTACTTCTTGGAAATACCTACCGATAGTTTCAGTGGACCTCCTGAAAGTGTGCTTGATCACCCTAAACCGGTGTTATGGCCAACCACCAAAAGAAACATGGCAACCTGTTCTTCAATCGACCGTTGGTGTTATCCCTAAGAAGCCCCCTACTACGAAAGAGATCACACAATTTGGAAGAAATGAGCTCTCCTCATCCTCGATAGCTCCACACGTTTGGTGTCACTACTGCCGTGAATGAAAGCTAGATTGGCAACCCTCTCTTGATCTCTCTCACGGACATTGGGCCATAAGTAACACTACTATAGAATTGAACTTGCGAGGTGTTTAAATTTGATTTTTTCAGAGCGGGCATTTCAAAAACCGTCCACGGAAAATAGGTGGCCCTGGCAGCCCCCTGTTGACACCTATTATAGCATAATATTAATAGTTAACTAAACATGAAATAAGGGCATAAAATTAATATCAACATAAGTCTAGGGGCTTTCTTGACATAATTCCACGAGTTTTGGTATTCTCGTGATTTTCCAGGGGACTTAATAGATAAATGCGAGAGAAGAATGGAGAAGGTTCGAATATACAAGACATATGGTGACAAGACTTGACCGTGAAGCAACTCAACCCGAAAAAGTGGACTAAAACATTCTAGAAGACACCGAAGACACCGGGAAGGACGGCGACTGGGCCCACCATAGCTTTGGCGGCCGATCCACGTTTTGGCCGACCGCCCGGTGGGTCCCTGTTGGTATTTCTTAACGTCGTCACTAAAAATAGATATGAAACCTATTCCCGACAACGGCGCCGAAATGCTTTGTTGACGCGTTTCTTAGCACAATCATTAGAATCGGGTTTAGAACCCAACCACGATGACTATACTAGGAGACGCCCCGTCAATATCATTAAGTGGAACCACCGTGTCGGGTGATTATGCACTTTCAATCAACGGTGATAGATCTTGTCATAGTTGATATTTCATCCGCAAGCCGCGAATCTATCATTGTAGCATTTCACCCGGGAAGTATTGAGGGGGTATCGTTATTTATATTTTCCCAAAGGAAGGCATGTTGTATAAGAAGTAGCATGGCATCTGAATAATGAATTGTGTGCACGTAAAGACCAACTCATTCATAACAGGGGTAAGTGATACGGTTTATAAGATAGTGTGACACACACATTGGAATCCACCGGATGAAGGATAAAGAAAATAGATAAAGAATAAATAAATGTCCTATGGAGTAATCTAATGTATTCTAGTCATGGTCTTACAATGAATAGTTAGGATCATATGCTAACACGATATGAGCATGGTTATGTCTAGGATAACAGGGGAGACTTCCGGTGCCATCCGGCCCAATGGAAAGCATTTACGAACTCCTACATCACATGTAACGGGGAGGGATTACAAGGGACGGGCGGGGCTGTCACAACCCTCGCCGCCTACCCTCACGACCGTGGGTGCTTTCATATTCGACGGTGTCGTAATACCCGGTACCATGCCGCAGACTAGAGCACTACTCTTGTCCCCTAGGATCCCCACCCCTACGGATGGGCCGGACTAAGACAAGAGCAAACCTGAAGGAACGACGAACCGTTATCCCATCTATAATCTTGTTAAGCATACAATGATCGATGAAGAACAAATATGAACATGTAAAGATTATGATATACAAACTATATGCTAGTTCATATACCAACACTAATACATGAACATGACTATACTCTAATTCATATGTTAAACCATGATCATAGAAATAGAACTTGCACAATGGAGAAAGATCCATGGAAGATGTATATTACCAAAGCTCACTTTGCTCCAAGATTACAAGCTCTTCCTTTGTAGCTCTTCTACTCCAATTCTAACCAAGTAAGAAGAAGAAGAAGAAGGTGGTAGTGGAGAGAGAGGTGGAAAGTGTGAGTGTGTCTTTGGTGGGTTGCCTCCAAGTGTGGTGTGTGAAATGAGGGAGAGGGAGGAGGTATTTATACACAAAAGAGAGGTGACCAAATGTCCTAACTACCCCTAAACCGCCTCTATGACACGTCAGTGCAGTGAAACCAGGCGCCCACTACCGCACCGCCCTCCAGGTCACTTAATGTGCCGCCTCAAGCCGGGGGGGGCTCGAACCGCCCCCATCGAGGGGTGCGGCCCGGTCCGAAAGCCTCGGCGTGTCGTCTTGGTTGGGCCCGAAAAGTTGTGCATGGGCTTGACTCGGTCCGATTGTGTAGATTTGATCCATTTCCACCACAGGATTGTTATCTTTAGGAATGCGCTTTCTAGGATGGCGTACTTTGGACGTATTTCCACCGTATTTATTATAAATACTACAAAATACAATTCGAACACTACAAGTGGAAATATGTTAGTAATAAATGTATATGAGTATAAAAGGTTTAGTTTCACTCCCTTTATGGTAGTAAGTTGACGGGAAAAATATGTCGTTAGTGACCGTCAACAAACTCACCCAAGCTTACCCTTTTTGCGCGTCCTCGAGCAAAAGATATATACTTGGTTGTTGATCAGGAGTTGCTACTATGCCGATTATGTTTCACAAGTGCCGGGGTTATAATAAGATTTTCTACTATAGTTTGAACAAAATGGCACATCTTTTTGTCACCCTTTATTACCTTTCATCGTAGCGGGGCTTTTTTAGCTTTTCTCGAGCCTTTAGCGGTTGCCGGATAGAACAGCTTATAACAGAAATACTTTTCATTCGTCTTTTTGATCAACCTTCTCATCCGGGATTTATTTTAGTTTTAGAATTACTTTTGGTTTTTCGAGAAAGTATGGGCTTTATTGCTATATATATATATATTTTTTTTAGAGAGGTGGGCTCTACTCGCCCTAGACTTGTGTCTTTTATTTCCTCTCTTTTTTTTTCTTTCTTTTTTTTTTTTTTGGAGATGTGGGCTCTTCTAAGCCCTTGGACACATGTCCATTTTTCATCTCTTTTCTCTTTTTTTTTGTTTTTTAGCATAGCCCATAGCATTTCTCTTTTCAAATTGGTTTCGGATGTCAAGTATCTCTTTTGGACAAAATCATAGTAAATCTATTTGTACCATATCATACTTGGCAACAACCTAGACTGGATAGAGCTTATGCAACCCACATGAATCGGGTTTTTTCACGATGAGTTTTAGATTTAGCCACTAAACCCAAACTCTAGAGAAATTCGAATTATAAACTAGGCACAGGCAAAGCATAAGACGAGCAACTATTCATCATTTCAACATGGGACTAAGACTAAACGATTTTATAGCTCATATGTATAGACATGAAAGCACAAGAAGAGCTACTTATTCTATTTTTGGATATTATTATTATTATTATTATTATTATTTTAGATGCAAGGTTGCTTTGAAATTTAAACATGCTAAAATAAAACATGCAGGAAATAAATATGCAATGCAATGATACCGTGGGGGTCCTCCCCAAGCTATCCGGAGTCCTACCGACCGGATCGAAGCCCCGGTGCCTCCGAATGCTTCCTCGCGTGCGTTGCGCAGTAGCCATGTTTGCCTCGAATTTGGTCCCATCGTTGCTTGTCTTTGGTATTCCCGGTTTTCTTTGCCACCGATGGGTGTTTCGCATGAGTATTAAGTGTATGTTCAATGTTACCCGTGCGAACGTCGAGGTTTCCGCAGATGCTCATTGATAGCCTCCAATCCATATACCGATGGTCTTGGTTGGACTCTTGGGGCATATCCTGAGTCTGCTGGAAAGGTCTACCATGTTGGCCCTCCATGCTTCCGAATCCCCTTCGTGCCACTCGATGGTGCGGGCGTCATAGGAGGAGGTTCCCACCTTGGATCATACCCAGGGCATAAATCCTGGGGTCCCCATGGGGTAAAAACCTCCAGCCTGGGACGTCTGCTTGCGGCCGTGGTGGTGGCGTGAAGTTTTTCGCGTGAGAACTTGTGCCAACCTCCGGTCTCCCGGCGCTGCGAGAGGCGCACGGGGCCTCTCTCCGCGCGTACACTATCGCCAGCCTCGAGCTCAAAGGTCAAAGATCGGCTTTTATACAACTGTAGATCCGGGTTAGGTAACCGAATCGGTCGTATAGCCGAGGAAAAGTGTGTGCAAGCTCTCCCGTCAAGTAGTGTCTTTGCTAGGTGCCCTAATACTATTTGTGCGGCAGATCCAAAGTACTCACGGGGTGTAGAAATGTACTCTACTTGCTCATTATCCAATGCCCCAATCGCTTGAAGCGTCGCGTGTGATAATCGATGTGCGGTGGTCGAACGACTACTTTGGTGATAACATGATAAAGGTTCCCGCACATCTCTACCACTGGGGCTATTTTGACTTTGTGGACAACAACATAGAGAAGCTTAAGTTACGTTTCATTTACCCACCTAACCCCGTGCCTAGGAAACAAAGCCAAGGACATCCGGCGATTGTTGACCGGTAACCAACGACTAATTAAATACCGTCAACATAACACCAAAACAACCTAGAAATAGGATTTTCAACTAACATATTCCATAGTTTTGGTGTTTATTTGGACTTGCAGGTACAAACTCATGGATGATCACTTTATCCAAAAAGACAAGGAACAAGAAATAAAAACAATAAATAGAAAAAGGTCCAAAGGAACAAATGGCAAGCCAAAACAAGATTCGTCCCAAAACATCAAATTTGGGCCGGCGGCACCTCGGCCTACAACTTTTTAGGACAAAAGGCGACACCTCGCCAAAGCCCGGGCAGGCCGGCCCTGAGGGCAGTCTTGCGCGCACCCCTCAGTGCGGCCGCACCACAGGAGAGGCGGTTCGCGCCCATCTTCGGCGAGGCGGTTTGTTACCTTCCAAAGCGGGTGAAACCGACGCGGCGCTAGTCGGTTTGGTATACATGGAAGGTTTACCTAGGTCGGTTTGGGTGGTTTTTAGCACTTAGGTCCCTCTCCTCGATGTATAAATAGACCCCCTCTCTCCCTCTCATAGCATAACACAATTACAAAGGAGAAACCGGTCAACATTTGCAAGAGAGTAGAATTAGATCTTCTTCTTCTTCTACTTCTTCTACTTCCATCTTCTACTTCTAGAGAGAGAGAGGGAAAGGCTAGAGAGAAGCTTGGTTCTCTCTACCGGAGTCTGCTAGGATCGCCCCTCGGTGTTCATGGGTTCCTAGGAGGGACGGAGTGCCGGACTTGTCCCGCCCCGCCAGGCTTGTATACGCAATCTACTTACACTTTGGTAAGCTTGATTGTGATTATCTTGCGACTACTTAATTTCCTTTGCATATTTCTTAGCTATTGTAGACTTACGGGATTGGTAGATCGTTCACGTTAGTTCTTGGTGGAGGAACTCTTTGACCAGGGGAACCTTGGCCAACATCAAGAAGCGTGACCAATAGTGCAAACGTGGTGTTTGGACTAGCGTTCACCTACCTTTTTTGCGGTGCATCCCACGGTTGAGGGGGTAGGCGGCTTGGTCGTGACAAGCCTTGTCCGGCCCCTTGAAATCCCCCACGTTCGGCTGCGTCGTAGAGCTAATTGCCGGACAACGTTCTTTGAGCTTGGGCGGTGCCCGAAGTAAGTAGACAACAAGACTTTAGAAATCTTTGCACGGAAAACTTAGCCTATAGATACCTCGCTATCTTAGAAAACAAACCCTTACCTTAGGTTGACATAAACGAGAAAAGACGGCTGCGCTACCGTCCCCGTGGAAAATACGATACCCGAATACTTAGGGTGAAGTGCTACAACGGTATTTCCGTGTGCTTGCGGAATTATACGTGTGCGTTAAGAAACACCAACAAGCATTTCTCGGCGCCGTTGTTCGGGACGGTTGTCGTAGTTATATATCGAGCCGAGTCAACCTACGTGATCGGTAGTATCCTTTAAACAAAAATACCAAAAAGAGTTTTCGGTTACCCATGGAGCAACCCACTATCCGGATCCTATGGCGCTCCCAAGGGCGAGCTCGTAGAACCACGCCAATCTGCGAAGCCAATCACGACTTCAGATTATGAGCTCATACGGCTTTATAGCCATGGTTGGGCGAGCCTTTTCGGGCTCGGAATATGAAAACCCCTATCACCACTTACGGGAGTTTGAGCAGCTCTGTGGTTGCGCGACTATTGCGGGCATGACACACCCACACTGTGAGGTGGAAGTTGTTTCCGTTCTCTCTCTCGAGAGGGCGACTCAATGGTGCGCCCATAATGTAGGGTTGGTAAACGGAGAATGGGAAGAACTGCGACACAGATTCTGTGTAGCGTTCTACCCGATATCCAGAATCGCGGCCCTGCGACAAGAGATACTCAACTTCCAACAAAAGGAGGGGGAAACTATAGGTGCAGCACGGGATCGGTTTACCACGCTTACACGATCCGGCCCGCACTGTCCATACCAAACCACGTGCTTTTACAAAGCATTTGGTTAGGATTGGACAAGGCAAGCGCCCCTACCGCTTGATTTAGGCTTGCGGAGGGTCGTTTTAACATAAAACCACAGCGGAAGGAGAAGCTCTCCTAAACCGTATTCTTGAGAATACTCCTCCGCTCTAACCCATCCGAGTAGAACCCAAGCAGAAACTAGAGGAAGTCTCTTCGGCTGATGCCGAACCTGTTAAACCTGCAGAGAGACCCTCGCCTGAACCAGAACTCAAGGAGACCGTATGTACGGATCTCCCGTTCTTCGAGGTTGACCTTACTGATCAATTCGGTGACACCTCGAAGTACGAACAATGGAAGAAACCACCAGTCCTAGTTAGCCCTGAACAGCCCCTGGATAAAACTTTTCTCCAGGAGTCTATTAAGGAGCTAACAGCTATAATGAGCACGGAATGGTTAAGAGAGGAAGGACCCTCTTTCGAAGAAGTTCGGATAAGTGGCCCCTCTACACCAATTCATTGCAGATATCAAGGGAGTTTGGTGGAAGTCATGTATAACCCTCTTGTGGGGATAAATATAATGTCCGAAACCTTTGCACAAACCTGTGTCGAGGAAGCTATTAGGACCCCCACAACACGGACCTTACGCATAGCACCACGAACCACTATTGAATGCCGTGAGGTTATACATGAATAGATCTTCCTGCACAAGGATGTCAAGTTGTCTCTGGACTTTCACATTTTTGATATCCAAGACTTCGACATCCTAATCGGGCATCCCCTAGAAAAGATTCTTGATCTACCAACATCCGGGGATCTAGATGTCACACGGGAAGAAAAATCTTTCTATCCCAGTTACCCGAGCTAAAAACTCGGTAATGAGAACCCTTCCGGGAGTATGACACGCCCGAGGAGGTCATGGGAGTTATGCTATATGAGAACCTTAAATGGACCTGAAAGAGAGGCGCCCAATTCTTCATTGAAGAAGAGGGCGATTCGGGGAACTCATAGAACTTCCCAAAGAGGAAGAGCTAACTCGGCCTCCGTTGAGCTTAAACCCCTACCCCCCCGTGCCTACGCTATGTCTTCCTAAACGGCGATTCACGGGCACCGGTCATAATAAGTTTATAAGCTTAGTGACCAACAGACTACCCGGCTAATAGCCGTCTTAGAGAAACACAGTCGGTCTTTTGGGTATTCCCTTCAAGATCTGAAAGGGGTAAGCCCAACACTATGCACACATCGTATACCTATTGACCCTGACAGCGCCCCATCATGCGAACCCCAGCGCAGGCTCAATAATGCGATGCGTGAAGTCGTGAAGAAGGAAGTTCTCAAGCTTCTTCACGCCGGGATTATCTATCCCGTACCACACAAAGTGATTGGGTTAGCCCGGTCAAGTGGTCCCTAAAGAGGGAGGAATGACGATCGTTGAGAACGCTAAAAACGAACTCATTCCACAAAGACAAGTCACAGGGTGGAGAATGTGCATCGACTATAGAAAACTTAACAAGGCAACAAAGAAAGATCACTTCCCGCTGCCTTTTATTGATGAAATGTTGGAGCGGTTAGCGAAACACTCTTTCTTCTATTTCCTTGACGGGTATTCTGGCTACCACCGGATCCCGATCCACCTTGATGACCAGAGCAAGACCACGTTCACATGCCCATACGAAACCTATGCTTATCGTAGAATGTCATTTGGGCTGTGTAATGCGCCGCTTTTTCGGCCGGTGCATGATGTCTATCTTCTCAGACATGATCGAAGAAATCATGGAGGTCTTCATGGACGACTTCTCCGTCTATGGTAAGAACTTCGAGAGCTGTCGGAAGAACTTAGACCGGGTCTTGCAGCGATGCCAAGAAAAGGACCTGGTACTTAACTGGGAAAAGTGCCATTTTATGGTCCAGGAAGGCATCGTTCTTGGGCACCTCGTGTCCGAGAGGGGAATAGAGGTAAACAAAGCGAAGATAGAAGTTATCGAAAAGCTACCTCCCCCAGTGAACGTCAAGGGTATTCATAGTTTCCTAGGCCACGCAGGTTTCTGAAGATTCATAAAAGATTTCTCACAAATCGCTAGACCTCTTACAGCCCTGCTAGCCAAGGGCGTACCCTTTGACTTCACGAGATGAGTGCTTGCACGCTTTCGAAACCATAAAGAAAGCACTCATCTCGGCTCCGATCATTCAACCCCCAGATTGGTCGTTGCCATTTGAAATCATGTGCGATGCTAGCGACTATTTGTTGGTGCGGTCCTAGGTCAAACCAAGGACAAGAAGCAAGATGCCATCGCATATGCTAGCAAAACTCCGACAGAGCCCCGGCTTAATTACGCTACCACGTAAAAAAGAGCTCTCGGCAAGTAGTCTTTGCTATCGAGAAGTTTCGATCCTACTTAGTGGGCGCAAAGATAATTGTTTACACGAGATCATGCCGCCCTTAAGTACCTTCTTACCAAAAAGGATGCGAAAACCTCGCCTCGACCTTTGGATTCTTCTACTCCAAGAATTCGATATAGAAATAAAAGATAAAAAGGGAATAGAAAATACAGTTGAGGATCATTTGTCGCGTATGCGGTAACTAACATGCAGGAACTACCCATCAACGACTACCTACGCGACGACATGCTACTCAAGGTGTCGCACTTCAACCCATGGTACGCAAACATTGTGAATTACATGGTTGCGGTTATGTACCACCCGGGAGAACAAGCGGAAGCTCCAAATGGAGAGCGTGACGGCACCTATGGGACGACCCATATCTGTCTGCGAGGGTGTGTGCGCGGACGGCTTGCCGAGAAGATGCGTACCGGGGAGGAAGGAATGCAGATCATCGAGAAATGTCATGCATCTCCCTACGCCAGGACATTCGGGAGTATTCCGCACACAAGCCAAAATTTGGCGCAAAGGCGGATTCTTCCGCCGACGATGTACGATGACACGAAAAGAGTTCATCGAAGATGTTACAACTACCGTAAGACCGGGAACATCACGGCTCGTGATGCAATGCCCCTACACTATAACCTTCAAATAGAAATATTTGATGTGTGGGGCATTGACTACATGGGACCATTCCAGAAATCCCATGATTGCGAGTACATCCTGGTGGCAGTGGACTACGTGTCAAAGTGGGTAGAGGCGCTACCATGCAGAGCTGCTGACAGCAAGCACGCACGCAAGATGTTCCATGAAATCATCTTCCCCCGTTTCGGAACGCCACGCATGGTGATCAGTGACGGAGGATCGCATTTCAAGGACAAGTCATTCAGGGCATTCCTGAAAGAGCTCGGCACTCGCACAATATTGCTACCCCATATCATCCACAAACCAGCGGGCAAGCCGAAACCTCCAACAAACAAATCAAGAACATCCTACAGAAGACGGTCAACGAGATGGGGAAGGGCTGGAAGAATAAGCTACCCGATGCTCTCTCGGGCATACCAAAAAAGATACAAAGCCCCCATCGGCATGTCACCTTACCACCGGTTTATGGCAAAACTTGCCATTTACCGCTTGAGTCGGAGCATCGAGCTCATTGGGCCATCAAGAAGTGGAACATGGACCTCAAACTCTCTGGAAAGAACCGACGAGACAAATCTCTGAACTAGAAGAATGGCGAAAGAAGGCGTACTACGCAGTGCAAGGCTCTACAAAAAGAGCGCAAAAAAGATGGCATGATCGGCGCATAAAAATCAAAGAATTCACCGCGGGCGACAAGGTACTCCTATTCAACTCCCGGGTGAAGTTATTCGGCGAAGGAAAAGCTGAGAAGCAAATGGAAAGGACCGTACACCGTCATCAATGCATCGCCACATGGCGCAATCACAATTCAAGATGACGCAGTGAGATACAAAAGGTAAGCGGTCAACGCCTCAAGCTTTTCTTTGAGGAGGTGCCCAATCTTAACCAAGAGCTCGATAGAATAGATTTATGCTTTGAAGATTAATTCATTTGATCAAAGATAAAAAAAAAATTATAATGATAAAAAAATAATAAATAATAATAAAAATAAAAATAAAATATATAGTATTAATAAAAATAAATAATAATAATAATAATTAATATAATAATAAAACTTAAAAAGTTATTCATTTAATTTTATTAAATTTTATTCTTTTTATTTACTTTTATTCTATTAAATTTATCTTTGGTCAAAATGAATTTTCACTTTCTTAATTAAAACAAAGCATAAACTATTTAGAAATTAAAAATTTGAGAATCAATTAGAGATCAAGCAAGAAAGGAAACGTTTCTCGCAAATCGCACTCGAATCACAACTTTTCGTAATAAAAAATGAATGTGGATGAAATTTCGACCGGGGGGGAGGACTCGGGGGGGCGGTGCGCGCACCCCCTCGGGTGCGCCCGCTCCCGGCCCGGCTCCGTCCGTAGGGATTTCACCCAGTGCTTTCTTATTTTGTAAAACCTGTTATGGTATGGTGCGCTACGCGAGATTTTGATCTGCCAAAATGAAGAGGAGCATTTCTCCTATAAAATCCACCCTCCTCCTCTCCATTTCTTCACAACTCTCCTCCTTGCTCTTCTCCTCACCTCAAATTCTTTTCTTCTAAACTAAGAACATTTGCAATGGCGAGACCATGCTCTTACCCTCTACAACTCCTCTCGCTCACTTTGCTCTCTCAACGAGGAAGACTCAATCTTTTCCATTAGCGAGATGGAACCATCTTTTTTGTAAGCCCTCTTGCCGTGCTCCCTCCTTTACGCTACTCATCTAGCGGAGGGCACGACCATGTGTCCACGGGCGGCATCCGTGACACGCTAAAAAGAGTATCCTTGGGCGCCCACCTCGTCCCTACGGTGGGCACCACAGGCAACAAGAGAAAGGAGCCCGGCGGTGGCATTCGTACTTCATCACGAGAGGCGTCCTCCTTCCACTCCTCCGACTACAGTTACCCGTACACCGTTATCGGTGTTGACATGCCTACGGGAGGGGGCGTGGGAAGGGGCTTATGAAGAAGCCAACTCCGCTCCAAAGAACTCTCCAAGTGCTCCACTCACGCATACCTCGGGGCGAATCCTAGAAAGGCCCCGAATGTTGTTGAGAGTCGCTCGAGTAGCGAAGGCCCCTTCGGTGGTCCCCGCGGCTGTACCTAGAAAGGCTCCTAATGTTCTCGAGAGCCATTCCGAGGGTACTCCATCCTTGCACACAGTAGGGAGTAGCACGGTTCCTAAGGTCCCTTCACTAGCAACCTTAAACGCTAGAGTCAACTCACTAAACAAAGCTAGTGAAGACCTTAACCCGAGGTAGAAGGGGCGATTTAGAAAACGCTTGAGAAATTAGAAAGGAACTAGACTCCTTTTGCCTTAACTTCAAAACTAAGCTCGCTAGGGTCGCTAGAGCTGCCAACGCCGAACACGCCCGCAAGCCCGCTTGAAGTGCTCCACTTAGTTATCAATAATTAGGCGCGCACAATTTTAATTTCTAGTATTTCCCTTTCAATCATTTTGTAATTCTTACAAGTGTGCGCCCCATTTTGAATTCAATAAAATTTTATTATTATATTGTCTATGTCTCCACTTGTTTTTGTCCTTGTGCAAAAAGAAAATGAAAAATAGGTACAAAAACAAGTGTGGGGGAGGATCACAAGTCAAAGGTACGCAATTTATTTAAATTAAATTTTGACTTATGATTTATCTTTAAGTGCTAAAACCTGAACCAAGTTAGTAAAACTCCAATCTTTTTATCTACCAATTGATATACAGCATGCGTACATTTTATTCCTCGCCAAAATACCAAGCTTATGTTAAAAAACTTTTTATCCTGAAAAACCTGATTCATGTGGGTTGCATAAGCTCTATCTAGTCTAAGTTGTTGCCTAATATGATATGGTACAAATGGTTTTGCTATGACTTCGTCCTAAAAGAGAGACTTAACATCCGGGGATTTCAAAAAAAAAAAAAAAAAAAAAAAAAAAAAAAAAGAGAGAGAAAAAGATATGGGCTATGCTAAAAAAAAACGAGATGAATAATGGACAAGTGTCCAAGGGCGAGAAGAGCCCACATCTCTCGAAAAATGAGAGGAAATAAAAGACAAAAGTGGGGCGAGCAGAGCCCACCTCTAAAAAAAAAAAAAAAAAGAGAAGCAATAAAGCCCATACTCTCTCAAGAAAAAAAAAATATAAAATTTTATCTAAATAAAATCCCGGATAAATAGTTGATCTAAAAGGATGAATGATAAGTGCTTCCCGTTATAACCATTCTGTCCGGCAACCACCCAAGGCTCGAGAAAATTTGGAAAGCCCCGCTACGATGAAAGGTAATAAAGGGTGGAAAAATGCTCAAAAGGCGTGTACGGCTTGGAATAACTTGTATGTAAGCTTACATCTTGGAGATTAAACCACTTTAGTCCTCGTGCCTTCACTCGAGGGGGCGAGTAAAGGGCTAAGTGTGGGGAGTTTGTTGACGGTAACCAACGACTAATTAAATACCGTCAACATAACACCAAAACAACCTAGAAATAGGATTTTCAACTAACATATTCCATAGTTTTGGTGTTTATTTGGACTTGCGGTACAAACTCATGGATGATCACTTTGGGCCAAAAAGACAAGGAACAAGAAATAAAAACAATAAATAGAAAAAGGTCCAAAGGAACAAATGGCAAGCCAAAACAAGATTCGGTCCCAAAACATCAAATTTGGGCCGAGCGCACCTCGACCTACAACTTTTCAGGATGAAAGACGACACCTCGCCAAAGCCTGGGCCAGCCGCCTGCAGAGTCTTGCGGCGCACCCTGCTGTGCGGCCGCACCTCGGGAGAGGCGGTTCGCGCCCATCTTCGGCGAGGCGGTTTGTTACCTTCCAAAACTGGTGAAACCGACGTGCGCTAGTCGGTTTGGTATACATGGAAGGTTTACCTAGGTCGGTTTGGGTGGTTTTTAGCACTTAGGTCCCTCTCCTCGATGTATAAATAGACCCCCTCTCTCCCTCTCATAGCATAACACAATTACAAAGGAGAAACCAGTCCACATTTGCAAGAGAGTAGAATTAGATCTTCTTCTTCTTCTACTTCTTCTACTTCTATCTTCTACTTCTAGAGAGAGAGAGAGGGAAATGCTAGAGACAAGCTTGGTTCTCTCTACCTGGAGTCTGCCGGATCGCCCCTCGGTGTTCCGCGGTTCCTAGGAGGACGGAGTGCCGGACTTGTCGGTACCCGCCCGGCTTGTACTTCTGCAATCTACTTACACTTTGGTAAGCAGTATTGTGATTATCTTGCAGCTACTTAATTTCCTTTGCATATTTCTTAGCTGTTGTAGACTTACGGGATTGGTAGATCGTTCACGTTAGTTCTTGGTGGAGGAACTCTTTTGACCGAGGAACCTTAGCCAACATCAAGAACGCGTGACCAATAGTGCAAACGTGGTGTTTGGACTAGCGTTCACCTACCATTTGCGGTGCATCCCACGGTTGAGGGGTAGGCGGCTTGGTCGTGACAAGCCTTGTCCGTCCCCTTGAAATCCCCCCCCACGTTCGGGCCGTGTCGTAGATCTAATTGCCGGACATCGTTCTTTGAGCGTGGGCCGGTGCCCGGGGTAAGTAGACAACAAGACTTTAGAAATCACCGCACTGAAAACTTAGCCTATAGATACCTCGCTATCTTAGAAAACAAACCCTTGCCTTAGGTTGACATAAACCGAAAAGACAACAAGGCTACCGTCCCTCGTGGAAAATACGATACCCGAATACTTAGGGTGAAGTGCTACAACGGTATTTCCCGCGGCGCTTGCGGAATTATCTCAGGTGCGTTAAGAAACACCAACAACGATGAATAAATCTAAGTGATGGGTGCTGGATTTGTGAGTGGCGAGGCTTGAAGACACGGGTTCGTGTGCACCGTAATCTCCTCCCAAAAACCGGGTCGAAACGGCGGGTAAAGCAAAGATCCACATCTAGTGCACATCTATAACTAAAGCCCAAGTGACTCGCTAGTTACGCCCACGTGATATGATAAGAACGTCTAAAAAGGCGGAACGAAATTCCTAGCTTGTCCTCTACCAAAGTGCATAGAAACTGGATTGTTAGGAGGCGAGAACCTTCCTCCTCAAGATGGGGATAATCCCGCCACCCTACCGCCTTCCAAATAGTAACGGAGTTCATCGTCCATACCTGTTTGCTCGAGAAGGTCGGGTCGATCCCGGGCGTGTGTTGGAACACACGATCTTGAGTAGGAGATATGCTTGCATCTCCCGGGTTCCCCCGATGTCGAGGTACGGAGCGTTGGCCGCCGAGAGTCGGAGGGCTTGCGCTTCTTCCTCCCCGACGGGTGCAGCATCTTCTTGCATGGGGAGCTCTCTTCCTCGTCGAGGTTGAAGGAGCTCGTGCTTGTTCGCCGCGAGCTTTGTCTTGACGATCGCCTCAACCCGCCGAGAGCTTTCCGACTTTCTTCATGGCTCTTGAAAAACGGTTGAGCAAAAACCTCGGGTGTGCAAGGGTTAGATGAAAGTATGAACTTTCACACCTGTGATTTTGCTCGAAAAAAAATATTTTTTTTTGTGGAGAGAATTGAGTGTAGAACAAAGTGGGAGAGAGTGTGAGAGTGAGAAAGAGTGAGAATGGAAGGTGGATGCTCTCACACCGTGCCCAAACTATATATAGCCGAGCAACCGACCAGGGGACGCGTTATGCAACGGATAGGAGCCGTTGGCACGAGGGCGGGCCCAGACGGCGCCGGCAGGTGCGAGGCGCGCACCTTGGGGGTGCGGCCGGCCGCCCTCGAGGCGGCCGCCGTTGGATTTTGGCTGGCGTGCACAACGGTCATGAGAAGTTTGTGACCGTTGTTTGCTCACGCTGGGTTCGGCCGTTTTCCCCCTTTTGATTTTTCCCCAAAAGTTTTCAATTTTTTTTAAAAAAAAATATACCCCATTTTTTTTAGGGCAGGTTATTTATAGTCAGCCTGTTTGACTTCTCCCCTGATCACTGGCGGAAGGTATCTGCTTCGGGGGTTTCGAAGTCAGATCCCCTAACACACCACACTGGTCTTGATTTTGATACCTGGGTGTGCTATTTCTTGTACTCGATGAATGGGCACTTTACCGCCTTATCTTGGACATGGAAGATGATGAAGCCCTTCCCCAAGCTGATATCAGCCTTGGCAGTGTAGAGAAATGGCCTCCCCAGAAGGAGAGACACATCCTCCTTCGGGCCCATGTCAAGGACCACGAAGTCTGCGGGGATGTATTCATCTTTGATTTTGATCAGCATGTCTTCGAGAATTCCCTCGGGCTGCCGTGTTGTTTGATCTGCCATTTGGAGGACAAAGCTTGCAGGAGCAAGTGTCCCACCATGGATTCTATTGAAGGTGGCCTTGGACATCACATTAATGCTGGCCCCCAAGTCACAAAATGCATTGGCGAACATGTGGGGCCAATGGCACAACTAATAATCGGACGTCGGGGGTCTCCCTTCTTGGCAATAAACGGCGAGTCCACGGGGATCTTTGCTAGTTCTTTGGGTTGATCGAGCCTCGGTGATATCACGTTGATCGACTCGTGCGGGACCTCAAAGGCCGCCCGGGATTCTACCCGAGAGTCGTTAAGCGGGTATTTGAGTCGCAATGTCCGGGCTATTTGTGTTTCCATCATTTTATTGAAGCTCAATTGATTCTTCACGGTGATGCCAACCCTTCTAGCTTGTTATTCACCCCTTCTAGGATTTTATCTTGATGGCTCATCTTTTTGGTGAGATTTTCGTTGATCTTGGCTTGGCCCAACACCAGGTCCTTGAGTGAAGGTTGACCGGAGTCAGAATTGGGATTATAGCCCCTGGTTACCTTGGAATGGCGGACGGGATCGGGTTGTTCCGGCCTTTGCCGAGGTTGGCGATATCCGTTGTTGTTTATGAACGCCGCTTCTTCATGGGTCGGGCGGTTGTCCCCCGAGTGGCCAACTCCACCACAGGTCTCACATGTCATGTGTGAGTGCGTGGCGTAAACCGGGCGTTCTTGATTAAATGAATCTGGCCGCGCTCATCCGCCTTCTCCAAAGATTAGATCTATTTTTGCGGCAAGCAAATCCGTCTCCTTCACGGGATGCATGCCTTTTTGTGTTTTGGCTGGGGTTCTATCCTCCCCCCAGCTCTGGTTTGCCACCATCTTGTCGATTAGGGCTGTTGCCCCATCGATGGTGAGTGACAAAAATGCGCCACCAGCAGCGGCGTCTAGGTGCCCCTTCTATATGGCCGTGAGACCATTATAGAAGTTCGAGCACCCGGCCAGTTTTCCATTCCATGGTGTGGGTTGAATGTATTCTGCGCAGCCTTTCCCACGCCTCGGGATGGGTTCCATTGAATTCTGCTGGAAGTTGGCAATTCTTCCCCTCGGGGCATTGGTTTTGCCCATGGGGAAAAACTTAGCCAGGAATGCCGTGGAGCATTTTGCCCACGTATTGGCCGCCTTCCTTGTCCTTGTAGAACCATTGTTTCGCTTTCCCCACGAGGGAGAGAAAAGGAAGCAGCGGAGCCTGATAACGTCGGGTTCGGCGTCCTTGATGACAATTGTGTCGCACGGCTCAAGGAAGTGTTGGAGATGTGCGTTGGCGTCCTCGCTAGGCGAGTCCACAAAGGGGACTGGCTCGCGCCATGGTAATTAGCCCAAAGTCTCGGCTTCGAAGTTCTTGTCCACAACGTTGACCACCGCCCGATGGGCACGTTGGCAACGGCGGGCACGGAGAAATCGCGGAGCGACTTTTTGAGCCATGGCTTGCGGTTCGGTTGGTGCGGGGGTGTCTCGGTCTCAACGGCCGAGGTTCGGTGAAGAAGAAGAGGTGCACGCGAGACTGTTCTTCCTTAGGAGTGCCCCGGGATTCTCGATGAAGTTTATTGGCGCTTGGAAACCCGACATACACTATCCTGTTTTTCATCCACAACGGGAGAAAACATAAAAGATTAGCCTTTGTATGAGTAAGTGGTTATCACGCATGCACATTTCATATTCATAGCCGGCTAGTGATTTCTTATAACAATGCCTTCCCGTAACGGCGCGAAATGCTTGTTGGCATTTCTTAACGTCGTCACTAAAAATAGATATGAAACCTATTCTCGGCAACGGCGTCGAAATGCTTTGTTGACATTTCTTAGCACAATCATTAGAATCGGGTTTAGAACCCAACCCCGATGACTATACTAGGAGTCCCGTCAATATCATTAAGTGGAACCACGGTGTCGGTGATTATGCACTTTCAATCAATGGTGATAGATCTTGCCATAGTTGATATTTCATCCGCAGCGCGCGGATCTATCATTGTAGCATTTCACCCGGAAGTATTCGAGGGTATCGTTATTTATATTTTCCCAAAGGAAGGCATGTTGTATAAGAAGTAGCATGGCATCTGAATAATGAATTGTGTGCACGTAAAGACCAACTCATTCATACTTGAGGGGGTAAGTGATACGGTTTATAAGATAGTGTGACACACACATTGGAATCCACCAAATGAAGGATAAAGAAAATAGATAAAGAATAAATAAATGTCCTATGGAGTAATCTAATGTATTCTAGTCATGGTCTTACAATGAATAGTTCGGATCATATGCTAACACCATATGAGCATGGTTATGTCTAGGATAACAGGGAGACTTCCCGGTGCCATCCGGCCCAATGGAAAGCATTTACGAACTCCTACATCACATGTGAACGGGGAGGGATTACAAGGGACGGACAGGATCGTCACAACCCTGCCACCTACCCTCACGACCGTGGCCTGCTTTCATATTCGACGACGTCGTAATACCCGGGTACCATGCCCGCGTACTAGAGCACTACTCTTGTCCGCCCATGATCCCCACCCTACGGATACTCTTGTCCGCCCATGATCCCCACCCTACGGATGGACGGACTAAGACAAGAGCAAACCCGAAGGAACGATGAACTGTTATCCCATCTATAATCTTGTTAAGCATACAATGATCGATGAAGAACAAATATGAACACGTAAAGATTATGATATACAAACTATATGCTAGTTCATATACCAACACTAATACATGAACAAGACTATACTCTAATTCATATGTTAAACCATGATCATAGAAATCGAACTTGCACAATGGAGAAAGATCCATGGAAGATGTATATTACCAAAGCTCACTTTGCTCCAAGATTACAAGCTCTTCCTTTGTAGCTCTTCTACTCCAATTCTAACCAAGTAAGAAGAAGAAGAAGAAGGTGGTAGTGGAGAGAGAGGTGGAAAGTGTGAGTGTGCTGGTGGGTTGCCTCCAAGTGTGGTGTGTGGAATGAGGGAGAGGGAGGAGATATTTATACACAAAAGAGAGGTGACCAAATGTCCTAACTACCCCTAAACCGCCTCTATGACACGTCAGTCTGAGTGAACCAGGCGCTCCACCACCGCACCGCCCTCCGGTCTTAATGTGCCGCCTCAAGTCGGTTGGGCTCGAACCGCCCCCATCGGGTGCGACCCAGCGCGCCCGCACCCCTTTGGGCTCGGCCGGTTCGAGCCTCGGCGTGTCGTCTTGGTTGGGCCTGAAAAGTTGTGCAAATGGGCTTGACTCGGTCAGTTGTGTAGATTTGATCCATTTCCACCCCGGGCTTGTTATCTTTAGGAATGCGCTTTCGGGATGGCGTACTTTGGACGTATTTCCACTTGTATTTATTATAAATACTACAAAATACAATTCGAACACTACAAGTGGAAATATGTTAGTAATAAATGTATATGAGTATAAAAAGGTTTAGTTTCACTCCCTTTATGGTAGTAAGTTGACGGGAAAAATATGTCATTAGTGACCGTCAACAGTCCCACCTATCAGCCTCATCTTCCTATGGCGGTTCACTACCGACTTTGAGGTTGTATCTACACCGTTGCCAAGGTCGGTTTGAGCCAATGGTGGAGATTAGTTACTTGGCCGGTACTCTACCTCAGGACTATATAAGCAGCCCCGTGGTCGACCCCTAGGCTTATCTCTCTCATTATTATTCATTAGTATTCCATAGAGCAAAAGTTAGGGTTTCAACTAGAAGAGAGATCCCTCTAGTTGTCTACTTGTCTAGTTGTCTAGTTGTCTAGTTGTCTAGTTCATCTAGTTCAACTAGTTCATCTAGTTGTAACTAGATCAAGGAGAGAGAAGAGGAGAGAGTTGAAGAGCTAGACTTGTCGAATCTTCATCAACATTGTAATCTTGCAGCTACTGGTTCGTCTTCAACTAATCTCCAGGTTCTTCATTTATTTATTCTAAGCTTTCTATTTACTTTCATTCAGTATTTACTTCTACTTTATTTATTAGATTCCCGCTTGCATCAAGTGCTTTAGTCTTTATAACACTAGAGTAGTAATTATTAGATTAGGCTTGATGCTTAGTCTAGTGGTTACACGGAATTGCACCCAATCCCACGGATAGTTTGTGGTAGCCCTGGGTAGTGACGGCCGACGGCCGACGTATTCCACCACGTTAGGATTGGTGTTTGTAGGACCGTAGTTGGAGCTTCCTAGCCCCTTCTCATCCCTTTCTCGTGGCTAGTGTTACGATGTCCCATAATAAATAAATCTTGAAGTATCTTTGATTCCTAGATCTATTAGAGAGCCTTAGAAACTCTCTCTCTCCCCACAAACCCATAGTTATCTTTGGACAACTTATTATCTTGATTAGTGCACTTCACGTTCCCCGTGGAAATCGATACATTGGAATACCCTCGGGTGAAAGCTACATCGGTATCCGTGCGCTACTTGCGGATTTTTTCGTGTGGCGTTAATTTATACCAACAAGCTTTCTAGCGCCGTTCTTGGGAGAACGGTAGCTGTGTTAATCTTGAAACAAGTTTGTCTATTTTATCTTTTCTTCTTACCACTATCACTTTCACATGGATTTCACTCCAATCTATAAATTCTTTTGCTCCAAAGGGTGACTTGTTGGAGCCTCCACCATCATCACACCCCATTCTTACAGATGGCTATGAGCTTAGCCCCTACTCTTATAGCCAAGGTGCAAGAGCAATCCTTCTCGGTTTTAGCGGATGAAGATCCATACGCACACCTTAGAGAATTCGACGGTTGTGTTCTTGTCGGGGGTATTCACGGCATGACACAAGAGACCATTAAATGGAAGTTATTTCCGTTCTCCCTTAAGGGAAGAGCGAAAAAGTGGTATGCTCATTACGTAAGAAGCATAAATGGAAATTGGGATGAACTTCTAGAAAAATTTTGTCGTGCTTTCTTCCCACTTTATAAAATTGCAGACCTTAGACTTGAAGTGCTTACATTTAAACAAAAGAGAAGGAGACTCTAGGAGCAGCGTGGGCTAGATTCACAAGCCTTACCAATTCCGGCCCAAACCTTTCCTTGCCGGACCATTACACGTAGTATCATTTTTATCTTGGCCTTAATAAGGAAGTTGCTCTGCATCTAGACATCGCCAGGAGGTTCATTCTCACATAAAATTGCTAGTGAGGGAAAAGCCATTCTTGAGAGAATCCTTGAAAACACTCCATACACCGGCATATATGATGAATTCCCGAAGAAGAAGTCGAACCAAGCCCTGAACCAATAGAGGAGGAACATGCAACCGAATTGGAACTTCCAATTGACACTTCTAATATTTTGGTTGTTGGAACGCCTCCTGATAAGGGAACACAAAGCCAATTAGAGGATGATAAACCATCACCTTTAGAGTTTCCCTTTGAATTCGAGGAAGATATCTTTGAAGATTATGGAAACACCTCGAATTTTCCTATCCAAGCGAGACCTCTAGTAAAGACCACTCCACATAATCAACTAGAAGAATCTACTAGCATAGAACACCTCAAAAGCCTTTCGGCAATCATGAGTTATGAATGGTTAAGCGAAGCGAGTTATCACCCGAGATTGCTCGAGTCACCTCTCCTTCAACCATTCTTCTATGCCAAATGTTAACACCAAATTTTGGTAAAGATATCAAAGCAGAGACGGGTGGGCGGTGCAAGATGCTAATAATGGAAATATTCAGAGAGAATGTAAAGCGTTTCGGCAAGCTGCGTTCGGCATTCGGAAAATGTCGATTCGGGGAAGAAACTCGGTCGGGAACGCAAGGGCAAAAACGTAAATAAAGCAACAGAGAGGTTGCCGATTCGGAGAAGAATGTCTACGTCGACAAGGACTCTTGAAGGCTTGCGATTCAAGCTTGTATTTTAAGGAAATCTATGTATTGTTTTCGTAAGCCATTAGGACTCACATTATCACCCAGGGTGTAAATATAAACCCTCGGTCATTGTAATAGGGATCAACAATCAATACAATCAACCGGCCCCGTGCCAACTTCGAGTCCCTTTGTCGTGTCGTCGAGTTTCTTCGAGAGGAACCATCGATCCGTCGACCTCCGTAAGTACCGACAACCTCATTTACTACGACCGAATGGCCGTGCTGCGGCCGGGCGTTTTGCTTAGTGTAGGGTAGTCTTGTTTGTCTCGATGGGATGGCCGTGCGGGCGGCGTCTAGTTGATAGCGAGAAGTCTTTGTTTGTGTTTTAGTTTATCTCGACGGAGTAACCGTGGGGCTGGTGCTTGCTTGATGACTTTGCATGAACAAGATAGTTATCGGCTCTATTAGATTTGGCAAGATCCGGTAGATTCATTAAGTTATCGCGTGTTTGCATGTTCTTTATGTTTACGTAAATGCAACACCTTTTATTGCCCAATCTAGATTAAGATTGACTTGGCTAAAATTTGCTATAGATCTATTTTGCTTTATTCATATTTAGACTAGATCTAGTACGTTCATCATAATGTTTACAATATAGCCAAGTTCAATCTAATCTAAGATTGTTACATGTTGTGGGTTTAAGTTCGTTAATTCACGTGCTTATTCCTTCTTCATGGATCTCGATTCGGTAACCTTGCCGAATACGGTAGTGCTTTCAAATAATAAATTCATGTAGGCGTTATTGGATGAATTCACGCTTTAAACTTGTTATTACAATTCAATTGAGTTATGATTATATCGTATCTCGTGTTGGATCGATCTAGCTTCAATTCATACTTATCGGGTTAAAGAGATTATACACGTGGCAACTTAATATAATTAAATCTATGCATGTGTCGACTACGTAACACCTCTGTTATCATTTATTGCTCTTTAATTACCATGCATGAATTCTTATTCGATCTATGATGTACACCTTGATTGCTATATCATAAGTGATTGAATACTTGTTCAAACATGTCATCTCTATAGTCATTCTAAGAACTATGCTCTTGTTTGTTTATTCTTTATGCTTACCGAATGCTCCATAAAAACGTTGGCGCATAGCTTCTCATAGCTATATGTTGTCGTAAGTGGCTTCAGGGGGCCGCACATATGGAAGCTGTCCGGTCTCACCCGACATCGTTCGCCTTTTGAGACTAACGAATTTCATCCCTTGTCGGTTTCGGGACAAACCGACCGCACGCGTCCGAATTCGACACCGGGCACCGTTTGAAGCTAGCTACTTTTCGGCTTGTCGGTGTGTGCGACGCAGGGAGCAGATTTTGTGTCAACACACTTTTTGGGCACGCCCGTGGGACCACTTCAAGATTCAAGATGCCCGACGCCGGCGGAGATGATACTACGGGCGTCACCATGGCTGATCTTCCAGATGAGGTGCAAGATATCTTTGAAGAAATTGGCCACCCAAAGACATTGATAAGTGCTTGCCGTCATACTCCAAGAACAAGAGTGGGAAGATCATCAAGAAGACCCGGTTCCCAAGAGTTCTTTTTGGCAAACCGATTACGTGAAGTCGAAGAAACTCGAGAGTGCAATCAATGTTTGATAAGTCACTTGGATCCGCTTTGCTCAATCACAATACTGCTTTTCTCAACTCTTTCAGATCTATAATGAAGAAAACCTTTGGTCCTACAGTAGACAAAAACTTTGAAGAGAAGATGGGACCAATGGGAGGGCCTGTTTATTTCAATATCCCGCAAAAGCAGCTAGATAATATCTTTGGGCGGAAGTTCAAGAGAAGAGAACGTGAGAGAAGAAGCTGACCAGAACAAAAATAATAATCGAACATTGTTTGGAGCTTCAGATACAGTGCCATCTTCTGCTTACAAGATTCACTCTGCAACCAATCGGCTTCAACAGAATCCGTTTGGTGATGGTTATATAGAGTTCACGGATTTCAATAATATGCATGCTCTTCCAAATCCTGGGTATCAGAGTGCTGCTTTAGGAAGAGTGGGAGGAGAACCAGCCAAGAAAGATGCAGACCCCATTGATGTCCTCATGCACAGGATGGCTGATATGATGCGTAATCGGTTGAGTTTGAAACCCAAAGGGCGAACAAATTCCTACCAGTCTCCTTTTCCCGAATGGTACAATAAAGTTGCATTACCAGCTAGGGTGAAGGTACCAACTGACTTTTCAAAGTTCTCTGGTCAAGATGAGACTAGTACCATTGAGCACATCAGCAGATACCTGATTCAGTTGGGGGAAGCTAATACAGACGATGCTTTCAGAATTAGATATTTCCCTTTATCCCTTATGACCCAGCATTTACATGGTTTTTCGCACTACCAAAATATTCTATTGGCACTTGGGCTGATCTGGAGCAGAGGTTTCATGCATATTTCTTTACTGGGACCAATGAAAAGAAGATGGTGGATCTTATGAGTTTGAAGATGAGGGCCAATGAGACCCCTCTTGAGTTTGTTAGGAGGTTCAGGGGAGATCAAGAATCTATGCTATTCTTTGAATATTCGAATGATCGCCTTCCCCGCTATGGTCATAGCAGGCATTCATCCTAACATTAGAGAGAAGCTATTCGGAATGGATTTCGATGATCTTGGGCATTTGTCTCAACGTCTGACCTTGATGGGAGCTCAAGCTCAAAGCTTTAAGAGAGATAATCGATTCCAGAAAAATAATGCAATGGTGGATGTGTATGAACAATTTCTGGAACAGACTTATGAGTATGAGGATGAGAACGAAGTTGCTGCTGCTGAAATAATATGGGCTAAGGAGCCTACTCAAGCTCATCCTAAGTGGGTCAAGCAAGACAAGGGGTCATATAGTTTTGATGTTACTAAAGCAGATAAACTCTTTGAATTTCTGTTAAAAGAAGGACGAGTGAAGTTACATGAAGGACATCCCATGCTTAGGCCGAAGGAGTTAAAGACAAGAAGTATTGCGGTTTCCATAACACCAATACTCATTCTATCAATGATTGCCGAGTATTCAGGGTCAAGATCCAGAAGGCTATTCAAGATGGACACCTGAGGTTTACTGGGAAGATGAAAATAGACACTGAGCCTTTCCCCATAGGGATGATAGGGTTTGCAATAAACATGGTGAATTTCAATGACCCTAAAGGCAAGATGAAAGTGCTGACGTCTGATAGAGCTAAAGCTAATGGATCTGTTGACCCCAGTCGGCAAGTATCTACTGAAGAAGTCAAGCAACGTACTCAAGTTCGGCCAGCCGCTTTGAGAAAGGGGAGACTTCAAAACCTAGAGTTACTTCTCGTGTCTTACTCAACAAGTGGCGAGAGAACAAGAGAAAGAACAATATCCGGAGAGAAAGTTCATGGAAGAAAGGAGAAGATATGAAGAAGAAGCTTATCGCCAAGAGCAAGAGGAATACCTCAAGGAGCAAGAACAGTTTCATTGGGGATGTTCTTTCTTCAGACATTGCTGGAATGAGGGTTTGAAGCTACCATCTAGGAACAATTGTCCGAATGCGTTGATCGTATCATGAATATAGGCAAGTAAGAGCCAATCGCCGCCCCATTCAAGAGAGGCTTGAATTCAAAGATCCGAGAGGATGATCGGCGCTTAAAAATGACATATCATGTTTTCGGCAAGGGAAAAGATATGCCGATGAAGAATGGTATAATGATGATGACTATATGGAGGAAAGCTATGAATCTGAATATATATGGCAGAAGGGCCAGTGGTGTCCTCGAGGACTCAGGAAAAGTTAGAAAAGGAGAGTTCAACATTTGAGGAATCGGGAACTCAAAGATGCTGCAGCTAACAAGGAAAAAGTGTGGCGCCCAAAGAAGCTGAATGGGTCTAAACCTTCGGCTGATGTAGCCATGCATGCTTTTTCCTACCATCGTAATTTGAAGCTCCCCGAGGAACAAAGTGATCAGAATGAGGTGTATTCTGATTTTGATGAAACTGAGTTTGCAGAATTGGCAGCACAATTAGTCTTATCGAAACAAGCAATTTTTCATAGGCCAATCAATAATAGACACTTGAAGCCACTTTATCTAAAGGGATATGTCAATGGAAAACCCTTGGGAAAGATGTTAGTAGATGGTGGAGCTGCAATCAATGTTATGCCATATACTACATTCGTAAAGCTAGGTTTCAAACAATGAGGATCTCCCCGAAGACGCATATGATACTCGAGAGAGATTTTTTTGGGAATTCTTCGCACACAAAGGGGCTATACATGTGGAATTAATGATTGATCCAAGACGCCGATTACAACATTCTTTTGTCATTGATGGCAAGGGGGCATATAGCTTGCTTTTGGGAAGAGATTGATTCATGCTAATTGTTGCATCCCTTCTACGATGCATCAAATATTAATCCGTGGATTGTCGATGACATTGAAGTAGTACACTCTGATGACTCGGTAAGCGTGGCTAGTGCCGAGTTAGCTTTCTGGGAGTATGATGGAATTGATTGCTTCTCTGGGAAAGAATGGGATGAAGGTACAGTTAATCCGCGAGACAGGGACCAACGGCCGATACAAGCAGTCGGCTCAAATAGTAATTTTTAATGGGTAACCCGATTGATGGCAACAAAGGAAAGTTGGGACAAGGGTTTATGTCGGCCGACAAGTTAGAAGAAGTAGACATTGGTAATGGAGATAAACCAAGGCCGGCATACATCGGTGCTAACTTAGATCCCGAATACAGGAAAAAGTTGGTAGATTTACTAAAAGAATACAAAGATTGTTTTGCATGGGATTATTCAGAGATGCCCGGTTTGGATCGAAACATTGTGGAGCATGAGTTACCAATTAAAGCTGGTTATAGACCATATAAACAACCTCCTCGAAAAATATACAAGGATGAGGTATTGGCTAATGTAAAGAAAGAGATTGAAAGATTATTAGAAGCGGACTTTATTCGCCATGTAGATATGCGAGTGGATCTCCAACATAGTACCCGTCTATAAGAAGAATGGAAAAATGAGAGTTTGCGTAGATTTCGTGGATCTTAACAAAGCTACTCCTATGGATGGATATCCAATGCCGATTGCCGATTTGCTTGTGGATGCAGCTGCTGGTCATGAGGTAATTAGTTTTATGGATGGTAATCTTTGGGTATAATCAGATATTCATGGTCGCTAAGGATATATCGAAGATCGCTTTTCGGATGCCCCCGGGCATATTGGCTTATTTGAGTGGGTAGTAATGACATTCGGGGTTGAAGAATGCCGTGCAACTTATCAGAGAGCCATGAATTATATATTTCATGAGTTGATCGGCAAAATTGTAGAGATTTATATAGATGATGTGGTTGTCAAATCCAAGAGCTATGAAATACATTTGGTCGATTTAAAGAAGACCTTGGAGTGCACCGTAAAGCATGGATTAAAATGAATCCAAACAAATGTGCCTTTGGAGTGTCACCGAGAGTTTTTGGGATTCTTGGTTCACAAAGGAGGAATTGAAGTTGGAAAGAAAAGCATGGAAGCTATTGATAAGGTGGTTCCTCTAACAAATTTAATCGAACCGATGCGTTGCTGTTCGGGGAAGATTAATTTTGTGAGAAGATTCATATCCAATCTATCCGAACGAGTGTTGTCGTTCTCTCCGTTGTTAAGACTCAAGAAGGATCAAGTTTTCAAGTGGGGTGACGCATACAACAAAAAAGGGCTACGGATGAAATTAAAGAATACATGAAGGCACCACCGGTTTTGGTACCTCCTCGCCTTGACAAGCCTTTTAAGTTGTATGTGGCGCCGATAATCAAACAATTGATCGGCCCTTATGCAAGAGCATGACGGGAAGGAAAGAGTAATAGCTTATTTAAGCCGAAGGATGTTAGATCCGTAAACTAGATATTCGGCTATAGAGCAACTTTTGTTTGTGTGTCTATTACTCATGTACTAAGCTTCGACATTATTTGTTAAATGCCGAATGTATAGTAGTTTCCAAGTTTGATGTGATTAAGCACATGTTATCAATGCCAATTTTAAATGGTAGGATTGGTAAATGGGTTTTGGCTTTTGTCTCGAGTTTGATTTAAGATTTGAAAGTGCCAAAGCTGTCAAAGGATAAATTATAGCTGATTTTATTACTCAACATCACGGTGATTACGTTAAATTTGTTGATATTGTGCCATGGACATTATTCTTTGATGGATCATCGTGTAACAAAGGAGGTGGTGTTGGTATTTTCATAGTTTTACCCCAAGGAGTGGTTTTTGAGTATGTTATACCTATAGAGCAATCTGTGACTAACAATCAAGCTGAATATGAGGCATTGCTCAGGGGTTTATACTTCCTCAAAGATACACAAGCCATTGCTATTGAGGTTTTTGGAGATTCGAAATTGGTGATCAAACAATTACTTGGCAAGATGAATGTAAAAATGATATCTTGAGGACATACTTAACAAAGGCAAAAGAATTATTAAAAGTTTTTTGATTGTCACATTACACCACATTCCTAGGGAAAACAATGGAGAAGCTAATAAGTTAGCTCAAACCGCATCCGGATATAGAGAAAACCAAGAAGCATTTGAAGCAGATTTATATGCATTCGTGTGATGATGAAGTGGATACCGATTGGAGAAAAGAGATTACCGAATACCGAAAAATCCGTCACACAAAGAGTATCTAGAAAACTCAGGTATAAAGCTATTAAGTTTGTGCTTCTTGATAATCAATTATATTACAAATCCATAGATGGAGTTTTGCTTAAATGCCCGGATTCAAAGGAGGCCAAGAGAATGATGAGTGAAGTACATGATGGCTTATGTGGGGCACACCAATCTGCTTACCGAATGAAGTGGATGATAAGAAGGACAAGATATTTTTGGCCAACAATGTTGGAAGATTGCTTTGAATACTACAAAGGGTGCCAAGATTGTCGAAGTTTGGAAATATTCAGAGGGCTCCAAAGACCGCTATGAATCCAATAATAAAACCTTGGCCATTCAGAGGATGGGGTATTGATTTAATTGGGACGAGATAAATCCTCCCAAAGAAGGGGCATCAATTTGTGCTTTTGGCAAATGATTATTTTACCAAATGGGTTGAAGCAATTCCTCCGAAGAAAGTAACATCAGAAAATATGATCATTTTTGTTAAGGAACATATAATTTATAGATTTGGAATCCCTCGGACCATCACTACTGATCAAGGAACTCGCTTTACTTCTTGAGAATTTTGTGACTTTGCTTTGAAAAGTATGGGGATTACTTTGAACAATTCATCTCCTTATTATGCTTAAGCTAATGGTCAAGCGTAAGCATCAAATAAGATCATGATCAAGATTATTCGTAAAAAGATTAAGGAAAAGCTAAGAAGGTGGCATTTGGTTCTCAATGAAGCTCGTGGGCTTACCGAATGGCCTGTCATGGTTCTACTAAAACTTCTCCTTATGAATTGGTTTATGGTCATCATGCGGTGTTGCCATGGGAACTACAATCTGAATCAAGAAGGGTAGCACTACAAAGAGAAATCTAAAGACAGAGGATTACAATAATCGATGATAGATGAATTGGAGGATTTACATCAAATTCGTCTTAAAGCTCGGAGAATATTGAAAAGAATAAGATGCGTGTTGCCAAGTATTATAACAAGAAAGTTAAGGTCAAAGAATTCATAGAGGAAGAATTAGTTTGGCAAACCATATTGCCGATTGGGTCTAAAATTAAGGCATTCGGCAAGTGGTCTCCCAATTGGAAAGGACCTTACCGAAGTACACACAAATGTGTTGCCGGCAATGCATACATAACAAAACATTATCCGGAGAAGTATTTGACAGAGCTATTAGCGGAAGATACTTAAAGAAATACTATCCTAGTGTTGAAGTTGGTCGTTGAATCAAGACAGGAACGAGTATATTGTCAAGAACATAGCCGATTGATAAAGTCGACTTGAGAAGTTTTTATAGCCGATGATTCTTGGATACACGCCTTTAGTACAAAAAAGCAGAACAAAAAGAAAGAAGAACTACCTCAGATAGGTTTTAAGTTTATACATCCGTAGAGTGATTTCATACAAGCGGGACCTACATTGACAAGAAATGCTACATATTCTAAAGGTTCCCGAAAGGTGTTCAAACAAGAACCTACATTGACAAGAAATCCTAAGGATTCTTCTTCTTTCTTCATCGCCTCCTTAATTTGGTCGATAGCCGCTTGCACATGAGGAACTGGTGGATTCATCAAGATATCCAAAGCATGCACCAGGTTTTCAACCGCCATGCGAAGATGATTGTGCTGCCGTAAAGATCCGAAAAAGACGTAGATAATTAGTGATCAACGGAGTGAGAAAGGAAATCATCTAGGTGATAAGATATGGGTTTTACCTCCGATGTGTACCTCCGGATGCATGCGGTGTGCACGCCCGCGCACCACCATAAGAGTGCGCAATTTTTAGATCTGCCTCAAGATCTTTGCGTTTGCGCTTCTCTTGACGAAGTCGTTGCTTAAGGAAGGATGCATCTTCGGGAAGATCTTCATCCAAGAATCGAAAGCGAACTGGAATAGGGATGGATCTCGATCCGAATGCAAAGTCTGGATGAATGTGCACCCTATCATTAAGGAAAGGATTACGATGATGGAATCATGTGAAGAACGATTAAGGAATGTCGAATGATTGACTTACTCGGGTTTTGGCTGGTTCACGTAAGAACCGATGCTTGTTCCTTGCCTTTGTCCGCCATTGTTGTCTTGGGAGTTGAAGCTTAAACGTTGCTCTGTTTATACCGACTACTAGAGATGTGGAGATGGAGGTGTATTGCTGGTGTATTTAAAGGAGAAAAGGTTTTCCGAGAGGGTTCCCTCATAAATATGAACCGAGTAGGTTTATTGGGAAGCGAGAAGGACGCCGGTATTATTTTAATATTTCTTAGCGAGTCACCAACGCCGCAAAGATTGCCGAATGGGGGTTTTTTCATTCAGGAATACGCATTCGGCAAAGAGACTTAAACAGAATGGGTGCAAGACAACAAAGTAAAATTTTTATTTCATCTGCCAAGAGGATCCTATGTACAAACTACTCGCACAGCCTTGTCAAGGACCATCTCTCAGCAGTAGTGGTACGACAATGGCGGTGGCGTGGCCGTCGTAGCGCTCCACGAGAAGGTCGATGTTGTCAGGATCCGCAAATTCGCCGAAGCCAACCCTCCTCGCCGAGTAATCCTCTCGCAGTTTGAGAGGACAACGCCGCCGTGCTCGTGGCCGCACCAAGATGGATGCCCCCGCAAGGCTGCCTCATCGGCGGTTCTCCTCCACATCGACAGGCGAGCCTCCACCGCTCTCGCCGCTGGCCGACACCTTGTCGGGCGACCTCGTCGCCACCGCATTGACGCTGGGTCGAAAGCTCCTCCCCGAGGAGTGCATCATGATCAAGATACATTTTGAAAATGCGAAACTATCAATCGAAAGTTCAGAAGAGATTCGTAGATTACCGTGAGATCGCGGTTGATCATCCGGCGCCTCCGGTCGTTCCAAATTCAACCGCATGCGCTCCATCTTGCCGAGTACTCCTCGAACTCCCTTTTCCCGCCTTGTCCCGCTCGCCATCGCGACGGCCTTGATGTGAAGCCGAGTAGTCGAGGCGCCTCGGGCGGCACCCCGTCGGAAGAAGAGCCGGAGTCCCCGCCGGAGGCAGAGAGGACGGATTCGCACCGGGCGCGGGGCAGGAGGAGTCCGAAGGCGCCCCGAAAGCAGCGCGGCGACCTGCGCATGATCGAAGATCTGAAGCACTAATAGAAGGTTAGCAGTTGCAGATTGGATTAATATGAATCTACATTGGAGATTAAGACTTCAAAGCATACCCGATCAAGCGCCGGCGTTGAGCATTGCTGCCCTCCGCCACCTCCTCTGCTGGGCGCTTGCCGCGGTTGTCTCCGTCAGCCATGGCAGATGATCGAAAAGAGGAGGAGATAAGTTTCTTGTTTCTCTCGGGAAGAAAAGGAGGCAAATGCTAAGGAGGCAAGGGCTTTGGTTCAGATTGATTTGGGAAGGACGAGTTCCCTTGTATTTATAGATTGGAAGCAATAACTGGCGCGGGATGCGAGGCGGTTTCGTCAATCCACTATCTCACGAAAGATCTGGAAGTTGCCAATTGGATTGGGCCGGATTATTTGAGCCAGGGCCCATGACCCTGTATTCGCTAGTAAAAATCCCAGAGAAGTTTGATTCGGCAACTCTGCTATTCGGGAAATGGTTCATTCGGCCATGAAGTGTTTTTCGGAAAAGGAAAAATATAGTTCATGAAACATAAAATAAGTCAAGTGAATACGGCAGAAGAAATGTTCTATGTTTCTAAATTATACAATCAAAAGAGCCCTCATCGCCTGGGCAGTGTTGTTTCTTTGCTCTTTGAAATCAGCCAGAATTTTCTTATCTTTTTCTTCAAAAGATGATAGGCTGGTGAGCTTTTGTGAAGACTGCTTGTTTTCTTCAATAATAGCCACAAGACGATCCTGTGAAGATTTGATTGATGAAGAAAGAGAAGACAGTTGATTCTCGTGGCCCTAGATCTGACTCCTTACCAGTTTAAGCTTTGTTTCAAGGTCAGCTTCTTGTTTCTTCAGATCCTCCAGTGCAGGAGATAATTGATCAATATAAGCTCTGTCTGAAGAAATCTGCTGGTACAATTGGTTAGCCTCTTTTTCCTTGAAATTCATGCTTGATGACAAGGTGGATCCAGCAGATAGATTCTTGCTTGCCCTCATAACAACAGGATAGTGGTCATCCAAGTAATGAAGGGTGTACAACAAAGTAGGAGGGATTACATTTTCAGACAGTTCAATAAGCTCTCTCATTTTATTAACATCCTGGGGAGATAAATTATCTTTCTCCAGCAAAGATATAATCTCTTGGATCCTAGAAACATGCTCCTCTGGAAGAGATTGAGCAAGAGTATTTTCTTTATCCCCTTGAACAAATTCATCAGGATTGAAAATATACCTGGGCAAAATGGTTTTCTGCAGAAGAGTTTAATGAGAAGGAATGCGAAGTATAACTGCTTAGAAGAATTCCAGTAAGAAAAATAGATACCTGATAAGAAATCAAAGCTGTTGATTCAGGGGCAGGATTTGGAATCACATTGTCAAAAGAGGTCATTTGAACATCTTCGAATGACCAGCTGAAGGTGAATCAAGATCAACGGGAATTATTTGATCATCCTGAGGCTGTGCTTGGAAATCATCAATTGTGTCTTCTGAATCACTGCCTCCGAGGCCCAAACTATCTTCAGAATCCTGAGCGGCATTGTCTATGGCTTCTTGAGCATCTAAAAAAGGGGAAATATTAAAAGATGCATGAGAAATATGAGTTTGAGACAGCAAATAAGTTTACCAATTTGATTATTGATTTCCTTAAGCTCATCAGAGATCACGCTTGATGCAACTTTATTCTTCTTCCGAGACCGGGATGACCTAAGGCGTGAGGTGCTTGGAGCTTTTCTTTATCAATCATAATTGACGCTGCTGGGGTCTTCATTAAGCTTGTCAAAGATAAAGCATCATGGCCCAAAGTAGGAAATGGACCAGGAGTGTAGTATTTGGCAGTTTGTGTCAAAAGAGGAGGTTCAAAATCCTGAAAAAAGAAGAAACAGATTTCAGACAAGAGAATCAGCATAGATAAAAAAGGACAAGGAGTAACAGGGAAATACCTCACTGTCTGATTCAAAATCTGACATTATTTGTTGACACAAAGGGTGGACTGCAGTGTTAAAGATATGGCTATGCCATCCTTGCCACCAGAAATCAAAGGCTGGATGAGCATACTCAACAGCTACCAATGGTGTAGGCATGTATTGAGGGAAATCCTTCCCAAGATCAAAAATCCTGAGAGCTTCAAGTGGAGCAGAAATTATCTCTCTAGGCCTGATAATTCTACTAAAGTATAATCTTGGGGGCACTTGACCACATCCCAGCTGTCTGGCCACCATATTTGGGTAATAGAACTCATATGTGGGCGATACTCGCTTTCCATGATTGAATTCTGCTGGTAATGTGCAGGGGGCGATAAAAGCATTGAAGATATCTGTTGAGATTGCATCCGCACAACCAGTTCCAAAATTGAAAGTGAAAGGAAAGGTAAAATGATCTTGATCTTTATAGAGAAACCAGCATGGTTCATCAAAGCCTTTGAAGAAAAGTCTGAATAGGTGACCAATGTCGAATCAATGATGATGGCAGATGCCGCTTCTCCATATGATTGGCATAGCCTGTTCACAGTTTTGAACCTTCGGCATAAGTGTGAGAAGGAAAAGACAAACTAAACAAATCAATAGAAACAATGTCGATGCATGTGCAAATTTTGCAACCACATCTGAATGAACCACCGGGGACCATTTACACAGGAGATGTTTTTCTTTGCAAACATCTGAGTGGTAATCTGATGCAAAGCATGTGATACACACTTCGTAAGGTATTTGCCCAAAGGAATCGGTTTAGTTGCGGTAAGTCTTCACCATTACCATATAATTCAAGGTAGGCTCATTGTCTTTTCCACGTAAGATGAATCGCAAAGCCACATGTTTAAGAAGGCTTTGTATTCTTTGTCTTGACTGTTCTCGAAGATTGGTAGGTTTCTATATACTTGGTATAGCTTAATCCAGACACCACTGCCTTCTGTGGACTTGCACTTCTATACTTGAAGGGAGTAACATTGGCTGTCACATTCAAACCTGTGATCATGAAAACATCTGCCAGAGTAGGAGTCATTGGACCATGACCAAATACAAAAGTATTGGTGGCATTCGACCAAAAATGAGCTGCTGCTGTCAAGAGTTTATCATTCCTAGGCATGTTCGACAAAGAAAGATCTAGGCATTGACTAATTTCTAGTCTGTCCCATTGCCAATCCTTCTTGCTTGCAGCTTTGTGGATCCTACTATACCAGTTGCGCCAGCCTGCGATTGGGGGAAAGGGCCAGGTCTTGAAAGTATTTGCCCATTGATTAGGCGCTGAGATTCCAAACTTGAAGGGGATTCTCTGTGATTCTTTCTCAATAAACTCTAAAGGATTTGAATCTCCTAAAGGTCCTAATAAGTATGAATCGCTCCCTCGGTGGTTGGGTACAAAATGCCGTCTCCCATTTGCTTTGAATAAAGGCGTAAATTGAAATTTGAAAGAGGAAGAGAGTCGGTAAAATTGCCGAATGAACGAAGAGGAATCAATGATACCCGCGGTAATTATCCGAGTGATCTCCGAAGACTTGGATGAAGTCGCCATATGGATGGATCAAGATTCGGCTAGGGTTCTTCAAAAAATTAGTGCGGCGGCTACGCTTTGGAAGCTTGCACGGAGTTGCTTGACCTAAGCAGGAGGGTGATGATATGGTCAATTCGAAGACAAAGTATTTTATCTTCGTAATTGAGGGGGCATATGTTAACACCAAATTTTGGTAAAGATATCAAAAACGCATGTGGACCAAATTGCAAGATGCTAATAATGGAAATATTCCAGAGAGAATGTAAGCGATTCGCAATCGCGTTCGGCATTCGGAAAATGTCAAGATTGGGGAAGAAACTTCGGTCGAGAACGCAAGGGCCAAAACGTAAATAAAGCAACAGAGAGGTTGCCGATTCGAGAAGAATGTCTACGTCGACAAGGACTCTTGAAGGCTTGCGATTCAAGCTTGTATTTTAAGGAAATCTATGTATTGTTTTCGTAAGCCATTAGGACTCACATTATCAACCAGGTATAAATATAAACCCTCGGTCATTGTAATAGGGATCAACAATCAATACAATCAACCGCCCCGCGCCAACTTCGAAGTCCTTTTGTCGTGGTCGTCGAAGTTTCTTCGAGAGGA